>CM039508.1:1091948-1521992 GCA_022432975.1 Begonia masoniana | reverse complement strand
TTACATGAAAGGATATACCTCAAAAGTTCTGGGCTGAAGCTATGATCACTGCTTGGTATATCCTAAATCGGGTGTATATCCGAGGCAAAACTTCTATGACACCCTTGAGATATGGAAAGGTAACACCCCAATCGTCAGTACTTTTCAATTCAACCCGTCTAGCAGCATCTGCTTTGTGTTGATGACTGTAACACATGGGGAACTATATCCTAGACGTGATGAGGCTATCTTTCTCGGTTTATGCTACAATCGCCGTGCCGTCTATTGCTTGAAATCTTCGAGTAGTCTGCAGGAATTCTCATTGTATATTCTTGAGGAGAGAATATCCTCATGTTAGTAAGATTTAAAAGACGGTGACATATACGCCAAACGCCTTTAATCCTTGCCGAAATTTGCAAGCACAACTAACATATCTTCTTTGTTGTCTCATTATGGCTTAAAACCAACTGAATCGATAATAAATTAATAAAATTGAATTAATTAAAAAAAAACATTACATTTTAATACATAAATAACCAAAGTTTGAAGGTAACAATTAGACTATAAATCAATTGTCGGGGTCTGTGTGGCTTTATTAGTCTAACAACTGAAACTAACAACTGGGTACGGCGAGAATCTTATATTTGAGAAAATGTAATGCATATGCACAAGTTTTATATTCACAAGAGATTTCAGAACCTGCATCGACTTTCACCTTAACTATGAGAGTGGTAGGGGAGACGAAACGATGGATCTGGAACAAGAAGGGGTAATTTATCAATGTACATGAATAGGCTCTGGCTGTTCTCTTTCAAAATTAAGGGTAGGTCCATGACCTCATTCTTATCCAAATAAATCCAAAGGTCACCAGAGCTGACTCTTTTAAGGCTGTCTCGACAAAAAGGGCACGATCTAGATAGCACTCGCCTGCAGGAAATACCAACCTAAACAGAATGAGAGCATATTCAGCATAAGAAATGGCATTGCATAGAAACATGATTATTAGCATTATACACGAACATGTTTGGTCACCTAATAATCTACTGTGTACAAAGCATCTATCTCGTCAAACACTAGACTGAGACTCAGACTTATGGCAGGAGAACAAATTATATAAATGTCATGGATTTTTGTCTTCTAAGTAAAATGTCATCTACTTACTCATAGACAACCACATAAGTTCAACAATAGTCTCGATTGCAAATGGTAAAGAATTCACTGATAGACACCCATTTACAAAGTGCCTATGCATAAACGAAGAGAAGGAATAATAAACGAACCATCCCAGTAACCAATATTAACTTTGATGTTCCCTCTGACTATTAGTTTGATACGTCGTAGCATGTGTAAATGAGTCTTACCAATCTTGATAACATTTGAGACATAAAGAATGACCGCAGTTAGGCAATACAATCATACTGTTCATCTCCATGCAAATTCCACACTCCTCATCTCTCTCCAAGTCAATTTCTGAGTTCTTTCCCCTGTCAAACTCGTCCCTTCTTTTATACTTGATAACACAAGCCTCTTTCTGTTTTTTGTCTTCTAAGTCAGTAATGCCTCTTTGAAGTTGCAACAGAGAAGGAAATATTACAGCTGTACAAATGAACAACTATTTCATAAGTGGAGTAAATTTCCAAACTCAGAAAAAAAAAGTTGTATCAAAAGTCCAACAATTATAGGGATAAACAGAATGACACCAGAAATCATACAAGTATACAACTTCTAATAGAAAAAACAAAGGAGCAATCGACACCAAAATAAGAATTTATGCATCTGTCAAAACTACATTGGGTATTAAAATGCGCTCACCATAAAAATCACTAATACTTGCCTTCCTCTCATAAACAGACATAGTGGTCTTGCCATCTGCATAAGTCTGCTTAATCACACATCACAACCAATAAGTAGAACTTAAAAATTACTACTGTGAGCGATGAAAATAAATGTCAGATAGAAAGACGAAGAGTGAAAAAGAAAAGGCATTAAGCATAAGAAAAGTGTGCATGCATTATGAAGTAAAACATACCATGTATATAAGGACTCTGAGTAAACCCAAAGCACCAGCAAGGTGAAAATCTGTCCATTGAACAAGAAAGAGAAAAAAGGGAGCAGCTGAGCTGTATGATAATCTCATTTGCAAACGGGCTCCATCCTTTTCCCTTGGATGATCTAAAGCACTGTCATAACAAAGGGAAGAAAAGGTGCCACTAGAATGATTAATAGTAAGAGCGACATCCAACAGACTACAAAAGGTGATAGTTTTCTCACTTCCAAATTTAAAAGAGAATTAGCATTTCCTTATTTCTCCAAGCAAAAGATATTATAATGCTAAGCTAAAGTGCTTATCGAAGTGAAATGACGGAACATGGTTATAACTCAACTGTAATAGTGTCAACAAAGGAATAGACAATGTACAGTGCTTGTTTCTTATTACAACTTATGATGAAGATAGTTCAAACAGAGTAGAAACCATAATTTAACAGAAAGATAAAAGGCAGTATTACATTGATAATGATTGGCTTTTTCGTGTTTTTTAAGGCATCAGCTGCTTGTGATATTGACACGGAAATGCTCGCTAAATTTGGTAAGTTCCAATTGCACTGAAGCGAAAAATACTTACCTAATTACGTCGGTAACAAACTGGTGCCTCACCATTTCCCAAAAGCAAAAACATAAAAACAAAGTACGAATTCATGTATTCGATTGCGCTAAATTTCCATGTATGACCAAAAGCAAAACAGCAGCTCTAAATTCTCTTTTCATAGAACTATAAAAGAACAAATTTCGAACATCATAGTTTGATGATAAAAAAAATGAAATTACAGAGTCAGTGAGAGAGATTTACAGTGTATTAGCGTGCTGAATATCAGCTTCAAGCGCTTTGATTGAATCCTTGAAAGACGACTTTCCCATGGCCAATAATTATTCCGGAAAACTAATCCCATCAAACAAACATAAACGAAGAAGAAGAAGAACCTCAGCCCTAACAATCAGAATCAGTGTGGCTAATCAAGACTATCGTAGTCGGCGTCGCCCTCACCATTCAGAACCCATCGTCGGCTCTCTCTTCAACTGAACCACTCTCGCAGTTGCCGGACTCCCCACCTACGCTCCTCAGCTCTTCCCAACCGAATTTATTGTTGGTGCACAGACGCAATTTACGATATTACCCCCATTTGGATTCTTTTAATCACGTGGGAGAATGCTATTGGTCAAAGAAATAAGTTACTGTGCTTCTGCTTGTAGTGTGAAACCAAAAGCAGCTGCCGCTGCCGCCGCCGCCGCCCGCCCCTTGTTTACTTGTACTCCAAAAAAACAAGCGTCGTCCGGTATTGAATAAATATTAATTTATCTTAATCATTAATTTATTGACTTAATTAATCTTGTTTCTTAGATATAATTAATTATCATTAATATAATTAAATATACCATAAGCCTCGTAAATAGGTAACAATTAAGTGCTTATAAGGCCATCAAAACTATAGGATTAGTGAATAATTACTGAAAATAAATTTTAAAATAAAAAATAAAAATAAAAAAAGCCACGAAAGGAGAATGGTGTTAAATTAAAGGTGTCACTTGTACATCATGCCTAACCCACACAAAAGGAATCCAGGTCAAAGTCTAAATAATACAACAAATGTGCCTTGGAGGGCTATCAATTAAATTATTGAAGAATAATTAGCAATCAAATTAAGTTCAATGTGTAGTTTAAAGTATTAATTTATTATTTTAAGGAATGACTTATCGATAGGGGTGGGCAGACCCGAAACCGACCTGAGGGTTCGGGTTCGGGTGCAGGACTTTTTTTAGTGTTCGGGTCTGGCTCACTAATAAGCTTTCAGGTTTGGTTCGGGTGGAGGCCAAACCCGAACCGAACTGAACCGAAAAAACCGAACTCTTCTAGCCTTAACTTTCGATAAGTTATTGAGACTATTAAAAACATTATTTTATTTATTTAATAATATTTTGGATAATAATCCATTAAAATCCGCTATTTAGACATCTTATTTTCTTAAAAAAAAATTATTAATTTCAATTCCGTAATTCTAAGAACAACTCCTGTTCTTCCAGCTCCATTTTCGCTGGGCAACAGGTGATATTAATACATCTGGAGTCCAGATTTCTTCATACTTGCAGGCTAAGAATATAAACTCCTACCCTTTTTGCATTAAATCAACATCTAACCTAGAGTTTCTATTGATGTTAGATGAGAAATAATGTAATAAAATAAATAAAAAGATTAAAAAAATCTAAACATACATAATTTTAGTATGCATGTAAATACAGATACTAACTTTGATTTTCATCAACTGGACAATAAAGAAAAGTATTTCATTGGTCAATAAGAAACATCATACAAAAGTATGAGCTCGTTTTCTCTCTCTCTAAAATATAGTATTTTTTTATGCAAGATGAGAATAGAATGGATGACTATGCATAAAATCAGCAATTCAATTCTAAATCTGATTTACCTTCTGATTTTTGATGATAAATAGGTCAGATTCAATCTGGTTCTTTGATCAGATTGTTGCTGTAAATCAGCAATCTGAACCCTAAATCGGATTTTTAGCTGAATATTGGTTGAAAGTTAATTTAGAATATTGTATTTATTGTCTAAAAATTAGAGTTAAATTGAAAATCTAAATTAATTTGGGTAAAATTTGATATGTTACAATCAGAATTTCTCATATATTTTTTATCGTTAGAAATTCTCAGATGCTTCGCCATGAGAATTTCTCAAATGTTTTTTACCATGAAAAGTGGGAAGTTCTTCAAAGATTAAAAATGTAAATTAAAAATATATGTAATAAAATAATTAAAAACATTCAAAAAATCCAAACATCCACACTTTTAATATGCATGTAAATACAGATACTAACTTTGATTTCCATCAACTGGATAATAAAGAAAAGTATTTCATTGATCAATAAGAAGCATCTTACAAAAGTATGAGCTCGTTCTCTCTCTCTCTAAAATATAGTATTTTTTATGCAAGATGAGAATAGAATGAATGGCTATGCGGGCGATCGATCGAAGCTCATCGTAAATTTGATCCCGACTTTGGACGCCTATCCAATTTGAATATTGAATGAACTTGTTTTATGTAACGACCATTTTTTCCAGCAAGATATTGTCCGCTCTAGAGATTGGGCCGTAGCCCAATATCCTCCACTCACGACTTTGTTTGGCGAGAACTTCCCGGAAGGTCACCCAACCTGGAATTGCTCTCGCCAAAGCACTTTTCACTTCGGAGTTCTTATGGGATCCGTTGCCAATTGTGCTCCAAAACGCATCTTGCTAACTTGGGAGGATCTCTTTACATATGTTTCATTTTCACATACTTCCCCAAGCGATTTTGGATTGTGACGACCCCATTTTTACGACCCGTCACCTTCCGGTTCACCCGCGCGGACATACTGCCATCCGGGTTCCGATTCGTGCAGCCATCGTACCCATACCTACAAATCTGGGTCATCACATTTTACAAATTGCTTTATCCATGATTGAATTTAGATATATACTCGTGGATTAGAGAGTGCAAATCATAGTAGGAAATAAAAAAAATTCATCATAAAATATAGAAATATAGAGATAGTTTCTTGGAAATGGAAATTATTTTACAGGAAGAAGTTGGTTGGCGTTCTCCTCGACCGGAGCAATTGAGGGAATAAACTCTATCGTTACCGGGAATCTGATCATCCTCTCAGAACAAGAACATGAGGATTGTGATAGCACAAATTAAGGTTGTGATACAGAATATATGGATCATGTCTGGGTTATCGACAACGGAGGAAGCCAATACAGAATCCGATATTTTTCACCACGAACATTTACGATTCATACATCCTTCTCCACCAAAGCCGAACCAGAACAAAAACTTTATCAATCACCAAAAAAGCAAAACTGAGTACTTACCCTTTGTAGGAATTGAAACGAGAAGATATCACAGACTTTCACTGCCCCCTAACACTGATTAAATCAATGGAATCTCCTTTATCGATCACCATTATTCAAAGAGTTATGTAAAAAGAAATTACAAAATCAAGCTTACCAGTTGTGACTGAAGCACAGAAATTAGTATTTCCCAAACAGAAATAGCATAGACTCTAATTGATTTGCAGAATATCTTTTTTATAAGAAAAAATTTCCGTTTTTTTTGCAATCTTTGGTTCAAATATGACCTTTTGGAAAACTTTCAAATTGAACAAACAGTCAATAGCAGGCTCTCATTGTTCCAATTCATTATATGCTTTCCAAACACCCTGAATAAAATTTTAGAATATGAAATAGGGGATTAAATATGCGCCAAAAAGGTGAAAAACCCTACACTGAATGCTCAAACCCAGAGGCGACCGGCGACAGTGAGAGACGAGTGATCGTGACGGTGTGAGTCTAACACTGAGCGATGAGCGGAGTTGCCGGCTGCGGAGGTGAGCGACCAGCGTGAATCACCGTGGTGCATCGTGAATCACCGTCTTCCGTCGAGGCGGACCCTGATCGTGGTAGCACGAGAGATGTGAGTGCGGGAAGACGAACGATTAATCTGAACGAGTCTGAACTCTGAATCGCGTGAATGGAGTGTGAACTCTGAATCAGACTCGTTTCCCCACTCCATGTAAGATGGGCCCGGCTGGGTTTGGGCTTTGCCTCCATCCCGAGATTATTTGAGTTTCTAGAAGCCTTGATGACAGTTATTCTTTATAAGAAAAAGAAGATTCTAGAAGCCTTGCTGACAGTGAAGAAATCAATCTTTAGGAAATTACAGCCCAAATGGTTAGTGATCTGCGCTCTCAGGGAAACATTAAAAAACCAAAAGAAATTGTTATTTCTAAAGAAGAAATGCCACCGGCCATTTATGCCCTTCCTTACGTGTCATTTTCTCATATTTTCAATTTTAATTACCCTTTATTATAATGTTTCGAGGTACATAAATTGAAGTAATCAGCCTATTTTCTCTAATAAATATTTAAATAAATTTATGATAGTCGGTAGGAGAAGCCGGGAAACAAGGGTAGCCACGTAAATTTATGCACGAGGCCAACAACTGAGTAGACTGGAGAAAAGAACAAAAACCCAGATTTGGCAGGGGTATTTTAGGAAATTGTTCCCTTCAAAATACGCGGGGCTGAACGAACTCCGCCTCTGCGGTCACTTGTCAGTCCGTTACGCCTTTTCGTTTTCTTAGCGCGGAGTCGATCGGGTTTAGTGAAAGGGAGAGTCTGAAGCTTCGAGAGAGCTTCACCTATGGCGGCTTCCGACGGAAGCGAGTTTTTCGAGTTTGGGGAAACGACGGTTGATCCATTCTCGAGGCCGTCCAATGCAGAATCAGTTGCCGAGGATGAGGAGGAGCTTCTATGGGCGGCTATTGAAAGAATTCCGTCTCGAAACCAGACCAACTTCGCGTTGTTGAGACGGAAGCTTTCGAAGTGTCATGCTGATGGGGAAGATGTGCCGGGGAAAACGGAAACTATTGATGTGAGGAAGCTTGATCGATTGAATCGCGAGCTTGTTGTAAAGAATGCTTTGGCCACCGATGATCAAGATAATTACAAGCTTCTGTCCGCCATTAAAGACCGTCTTGATAGGTTTAAATTGCCATTCTTATTCATATATCCGCCATCCTTCGCGCATGCTTGAATTAGCATCTGTTTTACATTCTGATAATATATTATAGAAATGAAAATAATTTTAGGCATATGTCTAAGAGGAAAATGAGAAAAACACACGATAGTTACTATTGAAGCGTAGACTTTACACTCTGGGAACCATGCATTGCATCGCACGTCTCCCTTCTAGCGAATGGCAAAATTAAGAACAATTCTTATAATTTCAAATACTTTTTAGCTCATGCGTTAACTTTCCTGTAAAGCCGATTTAGGTTGCATGTGAGATTTACTATTAAACGAGGAATATGTTTTGTTTTTCGAATCACTGTATTTATAGTTCTTAATTTTTTGCACTTATTTTCATTATAAGAGTCGGATTGGAGGTACCGAAGATTGAAGTGAGGTACCAAAACTTGAATGTGGTAGCTAATGTTCAAACCGGTACGAGAGCTTTACCTACTTTGGTAAATTTCACTCGAGACGCAGTTTGAGGTTGAGTACTTCCCACTAGTTCATAGCTATTTTTAATTTTTCGCTTTCTCTGTCTGCAATCTCTCATTTGAGCTTTATTATTGATTAACGCAGAATATCTTAACAACTCTAAGGATATTTCGACCCAAGCGAGATTCTTTAACCATCCTGAACAAAGTTAGTGGGGTGGTGAAACCTGGAAGGTAAAAAGACCTTTTTCTTTCTTTTCTAGAAAGGGAACTGAAACGAGGAAGAGTATCCCTGAATAACATTATGTTTACGTTGCTAAAACTGCATATTAATATTAGATGAATGGAAGCGAAGAGATCTAACGAACTGCATATTTTTTAAAGAATATAACTGTAATCTCTGTTTCTTTAACCATAAAAGAAATGGAGGCAGTTGCTTGAAATTGTTCGCATGTATGTTGTAACACCAAATAACGAGGTTATAGTTTAAAAACAAAAATTACCAGGTTTAAAAAATTATTAGCAGCGATGCTGTTTGCTTTTAAGGGTTTCCTGAATATTTTGAGACGATAGAAATGAGCATATGTTTGGTAGGTTCATCAATCATCAGTTTCACACGCACCATTTCAAAGTCACATTTTGCAAATGACCCATAAAAAGTATGATGCATAACTTTTCGATATATCACTTTTATACTAATATCATGCAAGCCCGTGTCTCCTTAGGATGACGTTGCTCTTAGGACCTCCAGGTGCCGGCAAATCCACTTTGCTTTTAGCTCTTGCAGGCAAGCTTGATAGCACCCTAAAGGTTAGTACCTGGTGCAACTTTAATTCCCAAGGTTAGTTCTTTGGTCATGCACAAAATGTGATATGGTAGATAGTGCTGAAACATTATCTCTGTTAACCATAAATATCGTCAATCCAATTTTTTTTTTTTTTGTTGCTATTACGCTAGACAATAGACATAGAAGAAGAATACTAGAACCAGCAGCACTCGAAAATCATAGAAGATTGTGGAAGTTAATGCAACCCAGACATATAAAAAAAATGCATCCCTTTGGCTTTAGGTGACTATTATTGATAACTCTTCTGTTGATATTTTTTATTAGAAGTAGTAAAAGCGGTTCAATTTCAATAATGTTTTTCGTGGAGTAATTTAAAAATCACATTGGGTGGTAAAATAATGTATAACGTTTTGGTTGTTGTATATGGCCATGATGATTTCAAGAAAAGATAACCCTAAGGCGTTACCCATCCACCATTGATCAAATATTAAGTATAAAAGAATGGAATTTGCCACACCTTCACGACCCATGAAAATTTCGTAAAACAGCCCCGATGACGTGTATTTGCACTCTTAACTTGTATCGTCAATCCTAAGAATGCTTAACTCTCAGGTAAGTGGAAATATTACGTATAATGGGCGCGACCTGGATGATTTCTACGTTAAAAGAACTGCTGCATACATCAGCCAAACAGATAACCACATCGCTGAGATGACTGTCAGAGAAACCTTGGATTTTGCCGCTAGATGTCAAGGTCCAAGCGAAGGCTTTGCAGGTAAATACTTGTAAAAAAACTCTAAATAGTACTGTAGCTTATTGATGTTTTTATAGAGATTTTATATGAATCATGTCTGAGCTATAATCGTTCTCTTTTCCATCTTTTTTTTTTCTCTTTTTTTTTTTTACAGAGAAATTGAAAGAACTATCCAAATTAGAGAGAGAAAGGAAAATACGACCTAGTCCAGATATAGATGTATTCATGAAGGTTGTTCTATTTTCCATGCTTCTTTGTGTATTGAATCTGGCGCAAGCATCTTTAGAATTATCCTAGATTTCGGATTCTAATGAACTACTGAACAGGCATCATCTGTTGGTGGCAAAAAGCATAGCGTGTCTACTGATTATGTCTTGAAAGTGCTTGGTCTTGATATATGCTCTGAAACACTAGTTGGTAATGACATGCTCAGGGGCATCTCCGGTGGCCAAAGAAAAAGAGTTACGACAGGTCTATCTCCACACTTTCTATAGGAAAATAATAACCACAATTGCCATTCTTTTTTACTGAAATCTAATTTATTAAGTGTTTAAATGATTGAAAATCAATTAGAAAATAAAAAGAAAAAAGAGAGAAAAAATAGAAAGTTCTTTTTCTTGTTGTCAGCATCGCTTACACTAACTGAATAACGTGCAGGAGAAATGGTTGTGGGGCCCAGAAAAACCCTTTTCATGGATGAAATATCTACTGGACTTGATAGCGCTACGACTTATCAAATAGTCAAATGTGTAGGGAATTTTGTTCATTTGATGGATGGTACCGTTTTAATGGCTCTCCTTCAACCTGCCCCCGAGACATTCAATCTTTTTGATGATCTGATAGTGCTATCTGAGGGACATATAGTTTATCATGGTGCTCGAGCCGACGTGTTAGAGTTTTTTGAGTCACTAGGTTTTCGACTGCCAGCACGTAAAGAAGTTGCTGATTTTCTTCAGGAGGTGACTTCTTGTTGATTATGATTTATAAATTGGCCATGTGGAACCAATAGCCTGGCCATCTTGTCAGTGTCCTAGTGCATGCCTAACTTCTTTTTTGGCCAGGTCACCTCCAGAAAGGATCAGGCTCAGTACTGGGCTGATTCCTTCAAAACCATATGAATTCGTTACTGTTCCGCAAATCGCAGCAGCATTCAAAAGGTCCAGGTTTGGAAAATCCGTGGAATCATCACTTACTGCCCAGTATAATAAATCAAATAGTCATTCCTTGGCTCTGGCGAAAACAAAATTTGCTGCATCGAGTTGGGAGCTTTTTAAAACTTGCTTTGCCAGAGAACTGTTATTATTGAGCAGGCATCGTTTTCTTTATATTTTTAGGACGGCTCAGGTGAGCTTCTAATTTCACTCGATAGTCAAATTTCAGATTTTCTAATTTTTTTTTACTAAAATTCTGATGTTTGTTTGATAATATTTATGCGATCGATTTTTTTTTTTTTTTTTTTATGCGTGTAAAAGGTTGCCTGTGTCGGGTTAGTCACATGCACAATGTTCTTGCGGATAAGAACTCATCCAGCAGAAGAGAAGAATGGCAACCTTTATCTCTCTTGCCTTTTTTATGGGCTAGTGCACATGATGTTTAACTGGATTTTCTGAGCTACCTATAATGATTTTACGGCTTCCAGTCTTCTACAAACAAAGAGAGAATCTATTCCATCCTGCTTGGGCATGGTCTGTTCACAAGCTGGATTGTCCGTGTACCTTACTCCGTCATTGAAGCAGTTGTGTGGTCGATTGTTGTATACTACACAGTTGGTTTTGCCCCTGCTGCTGGGAGGTGCGTCCGCTTTTCTGTTCTTCTTCATGTCTGTATCCGCTAATTCTCCTTGTATTCACATAACATAAACTAGTGAAAATGATTTTGTTTGTTCTTTGAGTGAAAGAGTAGCGCTAAGGTTTAGTGTATTGTGTTGATCAAAATACCAATAATTGTGATTTCTTTTGTTGATTAAATCAGATAAATAAGAACAAAAAATGAACCGGTAGAGAAGTACTAGTAGCAACTCAAGGGCCTAGAATTTGATTCCTTTTTTTATTTTAACTCGCTTATTTTCCTTAAATGTCTTCAGGTTTTTCCGCTTTATGTTTTTGCTCTTTTCTATCCACCAAATGGCTTTGGGTCTCTTTCGGATGATGGCAGCCATAACCAGGGATATGGTTGTTGCCAATACCTTTGGATCGGCAGCAGCTTTTAGTTGTATTCTTGCTGGGTGGATTCATCGTACCAAAAGGTAGCGTTTTGAAGTTCTTTTTGATCATATTAAAATGGGACCATTGGTAATAATTAATGACTCGAGTTCTTCTTTCAGCCATGATAAAGCCGTGGTGGGTTTGGGCCTTTTGGCTGTCGCCACTATCCTATGGGCAGAGAGCAATTTCTGTCAATGAATTTACTGCCACAAGGTGGCTTCATAAATCATCTGTGGGTAACTATACTGTTGGAGACAACATTCTCCTCACACATAGCTTACCCACGGGTGATTACTGGTACTGGCTAGGAGTTGGGGTGTTGTTGCTCTATGCATTATTTTTTAACGGTGCCTTGACATTGGCACTATCCTATCTCAATCGTAAGTCAAGAAATAAATCTTCTTAAATATATTTGTTCACCTGAGATGTTCTTCCAGAATAATAGATTTATATCCTCGTCATCAGTAAATCATTCCATCAATACAATTTTTATGTTTCATGCTTCTGTTTCTCAGCTCTCAGAAAAGCCCAGACTGTCATTGCAGCTGATGCCGCAGAAGAAAATTCTGCAAGAGAAGGACGGTAATACGTGTTGATGATTCTACTTCTTTAATTATGCATCAGATTTTTTTTAGAAGTCGGTTTTTCTTGTCGAAAATATTGTAGAGGTGTGTGTAATTCTCAACTGTTATACTTGATTCCTCATTAGGTGTTCAGGGTTCAAATTCAAGTCCAACGTCTGAGGGAGAGGGCATGAAAAAGAAGGGAATGATTCTTTCGTTTCAACCTTTAACACTGACTTTTCACAAAGTCAATTATTTTGTTGATATGCCCAAGGTGTGTTAGTGTAACAGTTATAAGTCTAAATTCACACACACACGTAACATGTATGATAGCTATTGATTCATATAGTGAATGATTTTCTCGCTTCTTATGTTTCATTTGATGACTTTTTTCTATTCAGGAAATGAGGATAGAGGGTATAACAGAAACTAAATTGCAGCTTTTATCAAATGTGAGTGGAGTGTTCTCACCAGGCGTCCTTACTGCATTAGTTGGCGCAAGTGGAGCAGGAAAGACTACATTGATGGATGTTCTTGCTGGCAGAAAAACTGGTGGATACATAGAAGGGGATATTAGAATATCTGGTTACCCGAAAGAGCAACGAACCTTTGCCAGAATATCAGGATATGTGGAGCAAAGTGACATACATTCACCCCAAGTAACGGTTGAGGAGAGCCTCTATTTTTCTTCCTCTCTTCGCCTTCCAAAAGAAATCAGCAAAGAGAAAAGAAATGTCAGTTTAATTATTTAGATTGTGTCGATTCATATGGGCTTGTTGAATATATCTTCTCTAAACATGAACTTCATTTTAATGTCATGGGTTACAGGAGTTTGTTGAAGAAGTGATGAGGCTAGTAGAGCTTGATAATTTAAGGCATGCCTTGGTTGGTTTGCCTGGTAGTTCTGGTTTATCTACAGAGCAGAGGAAACGCTTAACAATTGCTGTCGAGCTTGTTGCAAATCCATCTATTATTTTCATGGATGAACCTACATCTGGATTAGATGCACGTGCAGCAGCAATTGTGATGCGAACTGTTCGTAATACTGTTGATACTGGGAGGACAGTTGTTTGCACCATTCACCAACCTAGTATTGATATATTTGAAGCATTTGACGAGGTTAGCCACGTTACTGTTGCACGTATGAGGACTAGTTAGAGTAGGATCTTACTGTTTGTATGAAGTTTCTAACATTTGGAACTCCAGCTACTTTTGATGAAACGTGGGGGACGAGTTATATATGGGGGGAAGTTAGGAGTGCACTCACAGACTTTGATAAACTATTTTCAGGTAATATTTAGCTTTAACAGTTTGTAGAAAACTATTTACAGATCTTGACTTCTCTACTGCTGTTTGTTACTGATTTGAGTTAAATTTAGGGAGCTGACTGCTCACTGTAAGAAATTATGTGAATTTATGTCTGCAAAATTAAGTAATGCAACTTAAAAGAGAACTTTATTGGATTTTTTACTATTTCATCTTGTTCAGGGAATAAGTGGTATATCTCCCATACCAAGTGGCTACAATCCAGCTACTTGGATGCTCGAGGTTACCACGCCCGCTGCGGAAGGGAAAATCGGTGGAGACTTTGCAAACATATATAAGAATTCGGAGCAGTACAGGTGAAATGTTTTATAGCCGATAAAACCTTATTTCCATCATTTTTGTTTTATTTTTACTATTCATTTGTTTCACTCTGTATCGCGATTATATTCTTTCTTTAGGGAGGTTGAGGCTTCCATCAAACGTTTAAGTGTTCCTCCTACTGACTCAGAACCACTGAAATTTGCATCAACTTATGCTACGAATACGCTATCCCAATTTTGTGCTTGTATTTGGAAACAGAATCTTGTATACTGGAGAAGTCCACAGTACAATGTCATGAGATTATGTTTCACCACAATTAGTGCAATTATATTTGGTTCAGTGTTTTGGGGCGTTGGTTCAAAAAGGTAAAAATTTCAACATCTACCCCTCACATAAGTTTTCGAACTTGTTATGTTTTTTAAACTTCTCAATTCTGTTGTTTCTGTTTCAATTTATTTTAGCTTTTTAATGACTCTATTTAAGCCGGTTTGTTGTTGAAATCCAACAATTGAAAACGTAGTATGATGGAGAGAGGTTGAAAGAATGTATAAATTTGGAGGTAAAATATATAACGACATTTGTAGACTTATCTTGACACTGCCCAAGAGATTAAAGATGTTCACCACATGAAATTGCTTGATTTTTTTATGTAATACTCATTTGTAATACAATATACATGTGTCTTTCAAGACCTACATTCCTCAGTTGTTTAATTTATCTCTACGTGTCGTGAATATATTTGTTCACTGGTCGTTTTTAAGGGATACGACTCAAGATCTGTTTTTGGTTATGGGAGCTCTTTATTCTGCATGTATGTTTATTGGCATCAACAATGCTTCTTCAGTTCAACCAATCATTTCAATAGAAAGGACTGTTTTCTACCGCTGAAAAAGCGGCTGGAATGTACTCTCCTTTGGCTTATGCGCTTGCCCAGGCAAGGTTTCCTGTGTTGAAAACGTTTCTTGTTATTACTGTTCATAGAAAGCATTTTGGACGTTATTATTTTCAACCTTATCCACAGGGCCTTGTGGAGATCCCGTATATTGCTTTGCAGACAATAATATATGGTGTAATCACGTATTTCATGGTTAATTTCGAAAGAACATTAAGTAAGATCTCCTCCTTTATTCTTAAAATCTGAATCATTAAACATAGTGGTCCTTGAAGTGATGTATTTCTTATTTTCAGGGAAGTTTTTTCTGTATCTTGTTTTCATGTTCCTCTCGTTCACTACTTCACATGTTATGGCATGATGGCTGTTGGTCTCACCCCTTCTCAACAGCTGGCAGCTGTTATTTCATCTGCGTTTTATTCGCTGTGGAATCTACTCTCTGGTTTTCTTGTCCCAAAACCAGTAAGCGATTACTTCTCTCTCTACTTTTTTTTTCTCACATCGTTGTCTTGTCAATTAATGTTTCACCATGAAGTTCCCCCTTATTGACCTGTTGGCAGCTAGATCCTTTACATGCATATTTATTAAATTAGACCTGTGCAAAGAGATAAACTTCACCACCTTTTGAGTTTTCTGAAACCATCTCTCGTTTCTTATGTTGTGTAGAGTATTCCGGGATGGTGGCTGTGGTTCTACTACATTTGTCCGATTGCATGGACGCTAAGGGGTATAGTCAGTTCTCAGCTTGGAGATGTAGAGACCAAGATTGTAGGCCTCGGATATGAAGGCACTGTGAAGCAATATTTGGAAGTTAGTCTTGGCTATGGTCCTGGGATGATTGGAATTTCAGCGCTTGTGCTTATTGGCTTCTGTCTCCTTTTCTTCATCGGCTTTGCCATGTCGATCAAATTCCTCAACTTCCAGAGGAGATGAACGCGGTGATTACAACTAATCACTTGTTTCGCCGGACAACTTCACTGGAGAGGCTGATCTGGGTCCTATAAGGATCTCTTCGGCTTCTGGAAGTTTCTAAACTGAAACTATCTAGGCAAGTGTTTAAAGGCTTTTCCCACAAAATATTCACACACAAATATTTCTTAGTTGAAACTTTTAGACCGTTGAAAAGTCAACATTTGAGAAGTATAATTGTCTTAGAAAAAAGGTTTACTTTTGGGAACTTGGAAGTGGTTGTATTTACTGTTTCTGTAGTCTTTTTATGTGCAATCAGTTTTCCATCTATTCCTACAAGGTGGCATCTGAGACCCTTTTCGTTTTTTTATCCTTTCCATCGTATTACATACACCTGAACTGTAAAATACTAAAATTTATTGAATTGTCAAGTACCCTCGAAAGACTAACTTAGCCAAGACTAACTTAGCCCATGATGCAAGGTTTAGGCGGTTAAGATTAAACTGTCGTAATATAATCTATTTTAAACAAATAATAATACAAAAAATAAGAATACGCAGATTTATAGTGGTTCACTTTCAATGCGAGAACTACATCCACTTGCCGCAATAGAATTTCACTGAGATCAAAGAAGAAATAAGTTACAATTTTGTCTGTACTTCCCACGCTCTTTACACCAATTCGAAATGCTAAATACATCTTTATATACTCAACGAAATAGGTCAATGAAATAATTAGATCGATCTATGGCTTTCTCTACGTAAGGTATTCAATTTTTACAATTAATTTAAAAATTAGATCGACCGGACTAATTGGACCGGTTGACCTCTTTTTTTTTTGCAATTAATTTAAAAATAATATCAAACGATATTCAATTTTCTTGAAATTTTTATCACATATTCATCATATCATGGGAAGATAACTTGAAAATTTTCGTGATTTTCTAACACTTGTACGATTTATTCTAATTGTTTTATAAAACTATTAACTAAAATTATAATAAATTGTACAAGTGTTAGAAAATCACGAAAATTTTCAAATTATCTTCCCATGATATGAAAAATATGTGGTAAAAATTTCAAATAAATTGACTATCGTTTGGTATTTATTTTTAAATTAATTACAAAAAAGGGGAGTCTGGCCGGTTTAAAAACAAATACCAAACGATATTCAATTTATTTGAAATTTTTACCGCATATTCTTCATATCATGGGAAGATAATTTGAAAATTTTAGTGATTTTCTAACTCTTGTACGATTTATTATAATTGTTTTATAAAATTATTAACTAAAACTATAATAAATCGTACAAGTATTAGAAAATTACAAAAAATTTCAAATTATTTCCCACGATATGAAGAATATGTGATAAAAATTTCAAGTAAATTTAATATCGTTTGGTATTTATTTTTAAATTAATTGCAAAAAAAAAAAGGAGAGTCCGGCCAGTTTAAAAACAAATACCAAACGATATTCAATTTATTTGAAATTTTTACCGCATATTTTTCATATCATGGGAAGATAATTTGAAAATTTTTCATGATTTTCTAACACTTGTACGATTTATTATAATTGTTTTATAAAATTATTAACTAAAATTATAATAAATCGTACAAGTGTTAGAAAATCACGAAACTTTTCAAATTATCTTCCCATGATATGAAGAATATGTGGTAAAAATTTCAAGTAAATTGAATATCTTTTGATATTTATTTTTAAATTAATAAAAACCTAAACTTTAAGTTTTTTTTTTTTTTTAAAACAAAAACCCAAATTAAATATAAATATTGATTTAATCAATAAATAAATAACCTGGTTCGTATTACTGAAAATCCAATGTTTTCCCAATCCTAACAGTGGAGGGAAGAGAAAGGAGAGGAGATATTCATGCACAAAGTCAATGGCTGACTCCTCGATTCTCAACCCTATTTCGACCGTTCAATACATTTGAGGAAAATCCCCAATTTTTTGTCAAATTCCACTCTTTTCTTTCATATTTCTTCTTTTACGATCATCTTAGGGTTTCTGCTTCCTATCAATTTACATCAGAACCAATCATCAACTGTTCTATTTGGCGGTCTTTTATCCTGTTTCAACGACCGTGAGTTTATTCAACTGTCCCGTATTTCGACGACATGAAGCACCATAAGAAAAAGAAGAAGAAGAAGACGGCGATGGCTTCGAAGCCGGTTAATGGCAACATTGTTGCAAAAGACGATGGTGGAATTCGTGAATCTGTTAACGCGTTGGCGGACGAGTTTTCGTTGACTTCTCTTAATGGTGCTGTTTCAGCTGACGGAGGTGCCAAGGGTGACATGAATAATGAAATTAGGATCCTACCATCTGTCTTGGTGGGAAAGCGTCGAATGTCCATGGACGAGTTCGAGTCTGAGCGTGATCTCGGGTTCTTGTTCGAGTTCGTGTTCGTCGGAGCATATTATGGATTTGAATGGTGTCCAGAAAGCAGGGGTATTGAAGGGAATGGGAAGGAGAAAACAGAAGAAAGTGATTGCAGCTTCTGGGACGGTATCGACGCTTTTGGGAAAGGAGTATAGTAGTTCGGCCTCGAAAAAGGATTCGAAGACAAAGCTAAAGGAGAGTAACGATGTTGTTTTTTCTAGTGAGGAGGCAGAGAAGTTTCTGTGCGCGACGCTTGGTGACGAATGTGAATTGAGTATGGCTGTAGTGCGAGATGTGCTCTGTGAGTACAGTTGTCCTCTCTCTCTCTCTCGTTGTTCATTGTTTTTTGGGTTGTTTTTTTGGTTATAAAAATCTCTTAAACTTTTTGGGTACGAAGTTAAAGAAAGTCCTAGAAATATCAATTCTTTATACAGTTCGGTATTAGAGGTCGATGTTGTAGCATGAACGGAAAAGAAATGAAATTTTATTACCTATATAATGAAACTATACTATATGATCGGATCACTCTCACAATAAAAAAAGAACATGTATATGTTTTTGTGAGTATGTTTTGCATTGTGTTTTATGAACGTTATGTCATGTGTGTATCGAAATGATTTTATTTCTTGCTTTTATGTAATTATTATTTTATTTTAGGGATCACGTTGTTCATTATTTAGATGCATGACAAGAAACTTCTCTTTGCAGGTCAGTGTGGATATGATGTTGAAAAGGTATTTATAATTTTTCTTTGATTTTTATTCTATGTTTTGAAACTCATTCCATTTTATGTTCATTCTTGATAATCAGCACCACTGATTGTTACATATATAGCAATGATACTTAAAAGAAAGTCAATTTTACGGTGCCGGCTTGTGTTTCCCTCTGTTTTAACATCTGCTATTCTAATGTGGGTCCCATTGTGAGAGTAGATAAATTGGTGATTAATTGGTTACTATTTGAAGCCAGCTTGAAAAATATAATTAAATAAGATTTTTGCATGCTTTCCTGGTAATCATTTTTCAATGGATGCTTTAATCACTATATTTTAAATGTAGTGTATTATATGATGCTGTATCTTGGGCTTATTAATCTGCAAGAGTTTTCTCTTGATTAACCTTTCATAAATGATCATCAAATGGGCAAAACAACTCAGAAATGCCAAAATCAGTATTAATAAATTGTGCTTGTATATTAACTATTGGTCATCACTTTGTAATGTCCCTACAAACTGTTAATCTCTCCTGCCGTTTGATTTGGTTAGTTTATGTGCTTGATTGTCCTTTTCTGTCAAAGGGACCAGTCAGGGATTCGTAAAAAAAAATTATGCTTCACTAGGCTTCATCTATTTCTCCAGGCCTTGGATGTATTACTTGATTTGTCTTCTTCATCCAATGAGATGTCTGCGACTAGTACGTACTCAAGTCTTGGTATAAAATTCCAACAAGATGTAGAAGTTTTAACTGACCAGAATGACAACGTAAGTAATGCAGTCTCTTACTGTTATTTTGTGTTGGATTTCCTATGAAGATCTTTCAAACTCAATTACGATGTAAGTAGCCTTTTTATACAATTATAAGATTCAATTATATCATGAAATTTCATTTTTGATATGTTTAAATGGGCGTGTTGTGATAACAGAAAGAGTTGACAACCTCTATGGGCTAGATGTGATTTTTTTTTTTATATGAAGGGACTACTGCAGATTTGTGATCCTTTGAGTTTTTAAAACAGTTTACAGATGGGGTATCTGATTGTACTTCCAATTCATTCGAAAGCGAGTTCTCAGACAGTATATGGTCTCTAGGCTCTTGTTACAGGTAACTATATTACTGTTGATATCTCGTTCTTGAAAAAAAATGTATGTGAAAAAAGAGAGGATGAGAAACGTGCTACCATGACAGCTGACAAACAATGATTTTACCCAGGAGTGTGGATGCCTAGACACTTGGGCTCAAGAGAAAGAAAGAGTTTAGTAGAAATTTTAGTTTGACTGGGCTTTAATACAATAGAGTAGCTTGATTAACGCTAAAATAATTTTTTGTTGGTAAATTGGAGTGAGCAGATGAAAAAGGGCCAATTTTAATTGGATCCTCTAGATCTTCCTTCTGGAAGGAAGCCATCTAGAACTAGCTTTTATCTCATATTTTGGTGCGATGTTGAAGTACTCCACCTGTTCAATTTGTACTATCAATGTAAAAAGTTTAAATTATTGGATTAAAGCTAATTTAACTATTGATATAGTTTTTGACATGTTGTATTATGTGTACCCCAGTTTTTTTTAGTCCATAATATTTTAATTTTAAGAGGGGTAAATAGACTACCAATCTGCTAATATGATACCATGATGAATTACTAGTAATATCAAAAGTTTAAGTTCTTGGGTTGATGTTCAGTTAAACATTTATAAGTTGTGAGCTTCAGTGTCGGAGTTGTGAATTTAGCGACCTTAGTGATGTTCTAGAATCATCTAATAAGATTCTTTTGGGTGAAAGTTGGCGGTATGTCTATTTTTGGAATAACTTCTTAGCTTGACTGTCAATCATGCTCAATTTTAAGACATGGAGGTACAAAAATTCAAAAACAGGTACTTAATACCACCTTTGAATCCTCCAAGGCCTGCCTTGTATGCATTATATCAATATGCCTTAAAGGTGTTACACCTGTAGAGCAACTGACCTAATGTTAGGAATATTAGGTTTATTTTAATTGTTATGTTTTTAGTGCTATTAAGGGAGGTATTATCTTAGTTATCATTATGGTTTAAAGAGTAAAAGAGGGATATATTAGACAATTCTGTTAGGAAGCTATATTACTACGTGGGGAAAGATTTGTTAGGGGAGAAGAAAATCTGGTGAATAGGAAAGAAGCAGAGGCTCTTGAATTCCTCTGCAAATTAGGAGAGAGAAGGCTCTCGAATTTCCTTCATTGTTATTTTTTTGGCTATTGAGTTTATTGGTATTTTATGGGTTTGTGCTGTGATTGTTCTGGAAATTTGGAGATTACAGGAGACCCTATCACCTAACTTTGCTTTTTCTTTTTTAGTATAAGATGAATTTTGTTTTTCTTGAGAAAGATTTTTCTCTTTCCTTGTTTGTAATTTATCTTAATCAATATATTTCGTTTCTTATATAAAAAAAATTATATATATTTATGATTAATTTAGGTGTTTAAATCAGTATAGGTAGTGGAGTTTTCTATCCCTTAAAAATTACAATAAAAACTAGAAATTATGTGAAAAACTATTCTTTCTGTACCTATTATGCATACCTTCTATGAGTGTTCTTGCATTAGATCCTGTCTAATATCAATTGTTTCACTGTTATTTAGTTCATATTTTTCCTACGGCTGTTGAATGGTTTGGGGAACTTTCTTGCAGCTACGAAGCATAGCCACATTGCATTAGTAAAAGAAACAGAAATTTTGTGAAAGTCTTTTAATATTCATCCTCATTATTATGTCACTATATGTGTTGATTACTCTTCAATAAAAATTAAATCCGGATCTTACATGGTTTGTTTCTCTTTGTCTGATTCTAGGAATTATGCAAGCGTTCTTGCTAGCTCTGAATCTCAAACTTCAAATACCTTACGAAGTAGTGAATCTCATCTCCCTCAAAGAGTGTTGGAATCCTTGTTTAACATTTCCACTAGACCTGAATACAAACCAAATACAATGGATTGGAGGCGTGTGGCAAAGAGATTGCAGTCTCTGGGGCCCAACTTCAATGGTTGTGCATCCAGCACTATGGAACCTCTTCAGGATACATGTGGTATCAGTACTTGTCTCGCATTTCTTGTGTAATTTTTTTTGTACTCTTTTTCCTATGTGCTATTCACAGAAATAAAGCAAAATAAGAAACAATGAAAAAGAAAGCGAAAAAAGAAAGAAAGGAATACCTCTTTGATAATGCTAGAGGTGCTTGGGCGATTGTCTCTAATGCGTGTGTATATAGTTTCTTTGAACATTGTCAGCCACGTTCTACTTGTTTGTAGTGAATTGGCTATTATAGTGAATCATAGAGGGCCAAAATTGAATAACGATTTTGATCAAGTGGAAGAAAGATGGCTGTTGGATTAAAGATAAAAGAACAAATGGTGTTCATTAGAAGCCAAGTTTGGCAAAGGGTCAGATGTCGCTAAGGCCAGGATCCTCTCTATTGATCAATTTCTCGAGCCGTTGGCTCTTGAAAGTGCTTGTATTCTATCACTAATGGATTTGACATTAAGTTTTTGACTATGGAGTTTCAATTTTGTAGGTGATGAATATCAAGTACATAGGAAAACAGCAAATCAACTTTGGGAGTCAAGGAAATTATATTGCCAGAGGGTAATTTTGTTTCCCATTAATGGTGTTTTATCTGTTGAAATTCAAACTTAATACTGGAGCATATCCTGTCGCAGGCTGCTGCAGCATATTGGAAGGGAGAAAGGGAGCATGCTTCTTACCTTCTGAGCAGGTCTTTCTCTCCATTTAATACTTTGTAACTTGTTAAGATAAATTTCAGATTACTTACTGGTAATTGTGTTTATTCTGAGATTTTTCAGCTATGCCATCTATTATTGTTTTTCTGAAACATTTGCATGATATTTGACTGAATCTACCTCTCCATGTTAGGGACGGATACAAACTAAACTGGCTCAACTGGCTGATGAAAAGGCAAGCCATAACATATTCAAAGCCAGGTTTGTATGTCTACTGCCTATTGATTTTATCAGTTTCTGGCCTTCACAAAAGAATTTAAATATTGTCCGTTCCTTGCAGAAACAAAGGAATAGAGAATATGATAACAATTGATTTACATGGTCAACATGTCAAACAAGCAATGGGACTTCTGAAACTCCATCTCCTATTTGGTACATATGTTGCCTGTAAGATGCCGCCTGCCTGTTCTATAGCATTCCTTTGATTATCTTCTATGTCCCAGTTTCTAATTCCTTTTTCATAGCTTTACCAATGATCAGTTTTTCTCTTGTGTTCCAGCAATTCAAAGTCTCAGGGTTATAACAGGATGTGGGTCTCAGGGATTTGGGAAATCAAAAGTGAAACAGTCGGTATGGATTTAATAATCATTCCGTTTTTTGCATTACTAATCGTATATTGAACGAAGAAAATTTCCTTCATTCGGATCTCATCAGAATTAACTTTTCCAGAGAGATTTATCTGTTTGGTCTTGCTTCATCTTGAAAAGCAAACTAATGAGGTGAAATTGAATTTGTAAAGTAGTTCTTGGTTCGATATGCACAGGTCATCAAACTCTTGGAGAAGGAAGGAGTCGAATGGAGTGAAGAAAATCGCGGGACTCTGTTGATTAAGCTCAGCGATCAATAGAGAATTTAGCTTTATGGATTCGGACAGCGAAGCAGAGTAGCTCTACTTCGGTAATGCAGCATCAATAACTTAGATCATAATACATATGAACAATGATCATCCAATTTTCAAACTAAGTAAGATAAACCCACTCTGTAAAATAAGTAGAAGAGGTTCCTGTGCGATAGATGTCTGATTAGTGCATATATACTACAGTTGACATTTTAGATAATTTGTGTGTCAATGATCTCCATCGTGTGCATGGAAAAAAGGAGTTTAATTTAAGGCAGTCGTGTATCTTATTACCAAATTATTTTGGAAGAACATAATTATACAAACCTGTTTGTTTATTTATGCTGTAGGATTGTGTAATCTTTGGAGTTTGCAGGTGTTTATGATTTGTCGTGTTGAGATTCAGATTCACTGTTTTAACCATCCTGTTTTGTTTCGAAATAGAGGTTCTAAATCTTTGTGGATGAACACACCAAACTAGTTCGTAATTTCTATGTTCGGTCTCTCTGTCTCTGTTTCCCATTTCTCTCTTTTTCTCTCTTCCCCGATTACCCTTTACCAGATGAAAGAGAGATGCTACAATAAAACCAATTTTAGCCAAAAAATTCAACTTTTGAAAAACATGACCAAAAAGTTGTAAGACACAGGGAAGCAACAAAGAAGCTTGGAGTGTTGAAAGATGGAATCTTCTAATTGAGATCTTAGGAAGTAGGAGATACACAGAGGGAAGAGGGGTGAAGATGAGAAAAAGGGGAATGCATAGGGTTATTGGGGGAAGATAAACGGGGAAGAAAGAGAAGAGGAGACAGAGAGAAGGGGTGGAGAGAAAGGGTAATCATTGCGCAACTCAACCATCACCAACCGGCCAGTGTTCTATACCAGAAGGCAGAAGCTCATTGCGCCGTTACTCAGCCACTCTCATAGACCGCACCAAAAATGAAAACCGCCCCCCGACGCAGCATATAGAAACTCGCCGTTTATGTAACTTTATGGCGAAGTTGGCGTAAGAATTGTTAGCATAAATCGTATATACGATCGAGATCGTTGACAGAATCAATGATTTAGGAAAGCATGTTAAGCAAGCCTCAGAGCAGCACCGATACAGCCAATATTGAAGTTTTGGACGGAGCTGAGTGGAGACGTAAAGACAAAGGAGATGAAGAATCTGAAGAACAATGGTAGGATACGCTGGGCTAAAGATAACAAACGAGCGAGTCAAGGTAAGCTTGAAAAAAACCCATCTCACCCAGCCTAACGAACCCAACAAGTAGAGTATAACAAGTCCAACCAAAAAAAATTTCATCCCGAATGGATTTGTGAGCCAATGTTAAGCAAGTCGAATTAAGCACACACAACGAGTCTAACGAACCAAAAATATATAATATTTTTAATTTATATAAATATATTATTCTAGTAATTATTTATCTTTATAATATCAAAATATAATAGTTTATTGTTTAATTAACAAAATTATTTTATTAATATATAAAATGACATGTATTTAAGAATTTTTTTTTAGATAATTTAATAAAAAACTATTATACAAATATCATTACATATTATGCACATACTCGTTAAGTTAACACACATTTAATTGTCAATCATTTGCAATAAGGTGACAAACGAGTTGATTGAGCCGAGCCGAGCCGAGTTTAAAAAATCCAGCTGACCGAGCTTAACGAGTTAAACGAGTCAAGTCTAGCGAACCCAACGAACCGAACAAAACAAACCAATCCAAAAAAAATTTCAACCCGAGTCAATTCACAAACCAAAGTTAAACAGCCGGCTCACCAGCCCGCTCATTTGCCATCTCTATCAACCCATTTCTCCTCCATCGTTCCGTAAGCGCTGGGAAAGTTGAGCAGAATTACTATAACTACTACTTCAGCTCTATTTGGCGATTTGGTTGTCGCTACTATAGCCTTATTTTAGAAGCTTGTCTTGGTGTTCAGGGTGAAATGGAGAGGTAAAAGAGGCCTCTAGCAGGACTGCAATGCAGAAGCAAAGAGGTACACTTACGTTCTGTTAGCATGTTTTACTCCTGATGTCCTTTTGCTTTTCTCCCAAGTACAGTTTAGTTGATTCACTAATTTATAGAACTCTATTCACACCTAATAGGACCATATCACTTTAGCTCGTTCGAATTACAATTTAAAAAAAAAGAAATCAGAAGTTGTTCCTTAGCAGCAACGAAAGTAATATGGTCAAAACAGTTTGCCAGAAGATCAAATGATCAACATAAATCCAGTAAAAAGCTATTATTACTTAACAGTTATGAGACCAGACAAAAGGGTGGGAAGAAGTCAATACTCATTAAAGGGGTAGTTCCCCGCTGTCTGTAATCACAACCTTGCTCTTGGGAGTTCCATTCTGCTTCCCCTCAGCTTCCATTTTGTAAACCACATCCATTCCGGACAGCACCTTGCCGAATACTACATGCCTCCATCTAACCTGTAAATACATTCACATAGTAAAAAGAAGAAGACTATTATTATACGCGTTTTACACGAAAATTCTTGCCAATTACCAGCTAGTTGTTACTGTTGTAATGAAAAACTGCGAGCCATTAGTGTCTGGACCAGAATTTGCCATTGAAAGCAGCCCTACAAATATACAGAAGAACGAAGATTAAGAATTCTCAATAGTGTACCCTTAGGCCTTAGCAACTGTTTCCAAAGCTTCAGAAATTTGTTTATCCAACCTGGACCCGTATGCTTCAACTTAAAATTTTCATCAGCAAACTTCTCCCCGTATATTGATTCCCCACCTCTTCCATCACCAAGAGTAAAATCACCTCCTTGGATCATAAAACTGGAATTATCCTATGGAAAGTGCTACCCTTATAGTGCAAAGGTTTTCCATGCTTGCCAACTCCCTTCTCCCCTGGAATTGTAGGGTATAACCAATCAAAACAACAATAGACCTTTTAACGGTACAATATTGGTTAGTGAGTGAATTCTGGCTTCAAAACTTTCTGACTACTCTGTAACATCAGCTTTGTCTTTTCATGAAGATTTTGTAACACTCCCCTCTTCCATAAAACAACAAATTATCTCCTCAATCAAGATTATATCCCGATTACTAAACACCCAAAACCAGATTATGCAAAAATATTGTGTTTTCTACAATGAACAAGAAAGAAGATGGAAGCCATTGGCTTACCAGTGCATAAAGCTCTGAAATTTTCTGCAGATAATAAACAATGAATTAAGAGTTAGATAGAGTTCAGCCTAATGTAGTACACAACAACAAGCCTACTTTGCCGTTAAAATGAGATATAACCACATACCGACAGTTTTAGGCACAGCCTTCCCAAACAGACCCATCTCAACACGACCTGCGGTACATGAACAAGAAGAAGATGTGAAGCCATTGGCTTACCAGTGCATAAGCTCTGAAATTTTCTGCAGATAATAACAAGGAATAAGAGTTAGATAGAGTTCAGCCTAATGTAGTACACTACAACAGCCTACTTGCCGTTAAAATGAGATATAATCACATACCGACAGTTTTAGGAACAGCCTTCCCAAACAGACCCATCTCAACACGACCTGTGGTAAGAACATAATTGATCTAACAAAAACAAATACTTGTCTACCCACATATTCGATTGAGAAATATCAGTTTCCACTTCCGTAAGAAAAGAAATCCATAAAGGAGAGCAGAATTCTGATTACACCTAGAAAATATACTCACAATATCTGGGAAAACTTAGAAATTAATGAGCAAACAAATTGGTATCGCGGAAACAGATCCTCCTTCGACTTCTTAGCCTGAAAATTATGATCTTCATCTCAGAACTAAAGAATTGTTACATTGTCTACAACTACAAGTTTTGATTCATAGATCTAGGCTCATATATGTTATATTTATCAATCATCTCGTCGATAAGCAGGCGACCTTTAACAGAAACGGAGAGAAAGATTCACCTGAACGAGAGCCAGGGTTCCGATCAGGAGAAACGTCCATAGCAGAAACGACGACGCTCGCGCCATCTTAAGCCTCTGCAAAATTCTTCCTCGCTCTGCAACGGTGCCAACTCAAACGAACGCCCTAAACAGTTAAAACCCCGCGGAGGATATCGGGTAAAGTGCAATTTGACCCTTACAACTAGGTGAAATGGACAATTTACACCATAAACTTGGATAATATGCAAGAACAACCTCAATACTTTGATAATGATCAATATGGCTCCTACCGTTATATTTTCTGTTAAAATGTCACGTTTTTTTCACATGTCTATTTTTTCTTCCAAAAATACTTTTGTTCCAGAACTGGGCTTCTGCAATAATCGCCGTTAAAACCTTCAAATATGAGTTCTTCCGGCAACCTCATTTCCCAATTCAACAGATCTCTACTCGATTCTTTGTTTCCTAAAAACGACAAGAAGAGATTTTCAGACGAATAGAAGCCATGAAAAAAGAGAATAAAATGAAGAAGAACTAACCGTGCAGCAGTGCAGATAAGCTTCCCATCGCCATGAAATCACACACAAGAAGCTTTTTTTCTCTGCTAAAGTAGTAAGCTCTGAGAGGAACCAATTTTGGATGATTTATTCTTCCCACTATTTCAATCTTCTTCCTGAATTCTCTCTCCGATATCGTCACGTCCTTCAGCCTCTTCACCGCCACCGTAGCTCCGACGTCCATTACAGCCTTGTAAGATGTTTCGAAGGTTCATTTTCCCAAAACCTCAGCCGAAGCTCTCAGCAAATCCTCCAACATAAAAGTGATGATATAGATTGCCCATTTTTGAATCCGTCATTTTTGACTTCTGCCACCAGTTTACCTCCCGAAGTTTCTGCATAAAAGTGAATCGCCATTAAGTTGGAATGATATAAAGGTGGATAAAATGCAGATAATGAGTTCTTCCGGCGATGAAAATCATAAAAGTCGGATTATTGTCGTCGATAAAAATGGCGGAGTAGATTCAGTAACAGTTCTGTCGACATGGTTCCTGAAGAGAATACAAAGAGAGTGAAAATTTTCATTCTTCCAAGGAATTTACACGTAATAAAGAGCAATTATAGGTGTTGATGGAGGTGGAGAAACTGAAAAGTGAAGAGCTTTGAAGGTTTTAACGGCGATTCTTGCAGAAACCCAGTTATGGAACAAGAGTATTTTCGGAAAAAAAAAAATAGTCATGTGAAAAAAAACATGACATTTTAACAGAAAATATGACGATAGATGCCATATTGTCCATTATCAAAGTATTAAGGTTATTCTAGCCCATTATTCAAGTTTACGGTGTAAATTGTCCATTTCACCTAGTTGTAGGGGCCTCAATTGCACTTTACCTTTGTTTTAAACCTCAGACCAATTGAATTAGGCCACGTCGGTTATTAGTACGTGGTAGAATTCCATTGCTTGAGCGAATTCCGGGCTGCGTGGGCTTTGTAGACATATATTGGGCTTTAATCGGGCTATATTCGATGGTGGAAGCCCAACTCTAGGTCGACCCGTATTTGGAAGTTCGACCCGATTAACATTAAATTGTGCGTCCAACTACCATTCTCAAGGAGTAAAGGGATCGAGGTGAGTGGGAAGACTGCTTGTTGAATGGCGAACTTCTCAGATTGACCACTGCCTTTTGGATTCAACCATGGCTCTTATTCCATACCAAAATCTCCGATTCGACGATTTCATCTTTTCACTCTTTTCAGAATGGAAGAAACTGGCCGTGTACAATGTGAATATGTTCCTTCATCTTCTTCTACAGAGTCCGCGATTGGCGATCCTTCGTCTTCATTGGTTCGTGATGGAGAGAATGATAGGGCTCAGGATGAGGATAGTAATAGCAGCCGTGGAGATCTTCGCCGACGTCTATCGTCGGCTCTGTCTTATAGAGTGAACATTTCTGTATTTGATGCGCCGCCGATGGAGCAGAAAGATGATGTGTGGTCATGCCTTGTTGTGCTCGTTACCTTTTGGTTCTTCGGTCTCTTTTAACATCTCGTCCTCTTTTAACATTTCAAATTTCTACTGAGGCGAGGAATGGAAGTTATATTTTTAAAACCTGCCTTTTGTTTGTCCTTCTTTCCTTGCATTTATTCTTCCAGCAATCCTTGAATGCAATCATGCTGTGCTTTGATTTTTAATGTTCTAGGCATCTTAATTTGATTTTTCTGGGTTCTGCCTGACTGATATTCATAGAATTTCCACGATGTTCCATGTTTTAGTACTTTTAATGGCCTCTTTTGTATCTCTCATTTATTGAAGTTGTTGTAGATATAGTTCGCTTCCTTATTGCTGTGAGTTTCTTGCGTACAGCATCCATGACTCTGATTCTTGGTCTATATGGAACTGTGAACTTACAATTGGGCCCAAACTGCTCCCGCCTGATTCAAACCAATGGATTTTTAGTGCAGTATATTCAGGTAATTGATAGTCTGCTTTTCAGCTGGAACTATTTCAATCTATTAATTTCTTCCGCCAATCTATTAATCTATTTCGTTAATTAACAGTTAGAAGAACTAAATGAGATGAAACCTGGGCCAATGCTGTATGGATTTTCAAAACCTCCTCCTCTGGATATTGAAATAGCCTGGTCAGAGACACATAATGTATTTGTACAAGCTAATTTGCATGAGGTAAGAGTCGCCAATGTACAATCTTTTCCATTTTGGTTTTAGTTAAAGGATTTAACCTGAAATCATAATGCAGGAGTGGGCACATTTCTTAAATGAAGGTTCTAAGGTGGAAATTTTATATGATGTCAAATCTTCTAGTTCCTTACCTTTATCGCTCGTGATAGCCCAAGGTAATTTTCACTTTTTCTGTAATTAAATCTACAATGTTTTTCCAACGTGTCTTCTCTAATATTTGCCCATGAGTTTCGAGAACAGATTTTATCTAAATATAATTTAATGAAATATTTTGGAGAAGGTGGTATGACTTCAAACTCTACGTCGTTCCTTTTGATAATCTTTGTTGAAGAAAACAAGACATCAAATATTGAACCTCCAACAACCATTTAGAGGTTTATTATTCATGATAAATTATAATAATTTTAAATTTAAATAGATATTATTTTCATAGATTGAAGTTTAAATCAATAAATTTTGATTCTTTTAAAATTGACTAGGTACTTCATAACCTCCACTTAGGGACTATAAGAAAAATATTCGCATTAATTATCATTTCAATCTCTAATTGATTTTCCAAACAAATTTATGGACATAATGAAATATGCATTGGTAGTTAAATCTTTCAATGGATGCCTCTATACTGCACATTCCAGTTGCTAGTAATCTTACTCAAAAAGTTCTGAAATATTGCAGGTACAGATTCCCTTGTAGATTGGATAGAAGATCCATCACTCCCCAATACAACATTGTCTTGGAATATTATTTATGGTATGATTTAGGGCTTTTATATTCAATTCTTTGGACATAAATAAGTTGGTAGACTGTCGACCAACTTATTTTCTTCACAGGCAGTGGTAAGATCCAGCAAGAAATTTATGAGTCATCCAACTATTATATTGCAATGGCTAACTTTAACACCAAGGAGGTGGAGGTAAGTGTTTAGTTTTGTAGTCCCATACAGTTCAATATTGTTTGACGACTCTCTTTCTGTCTGTCATGGGAATTCTAGTATATTGTTCTCTTTAGCATTGTGGTTGATGCTAAATCTTTCTTGGCATTCATTTTCCTTTAAAGAAGTAGGATGCTGCCGAATCTCAGAGATGGAAGTTGGAACTATTCATAAAGCCTGAATGAGTATTTGTTGTGGATTTTTTAAGACGGTGGCCTCCATAGTCTTGTCTTACAGCTTCAAATCATAAGTTGATTAATCCATTAGATATGCTTTATTTCACAGGTAGAGTTGAAGTTCAATATAAATGCTTTTGTATATAACACAAGTCAGGCATATTATAAATGCTCCTTGGATGACCACCTCTGTCGCTTGAAATTATTTCTAACCGGCAAAAATTCCGCTCTGCTGACAACTCCCAGTCCCAATAAGGTTTGCTAACCTTTTCAAGGATAATAAGATTTTCGTGTGTGAATTTTAAAATATTTGACCTCGATCATTTAACCTCGACCGTTGTTTCAGGGAATTTATGGCAAAGAGTGGTTTGTTAAGCTTTCTTACGGTCCTCGATGGATCACATATTTTATTGGTTCAGGTTATTATCATGCATTTTTCTTTGCGTCCATTTGGCCTGAATTTTCTGAATTAAAAGAACTCAAACACTTAAATTTGCCACTTTCTTGCATAAAGGTCTGATGACAGCCCTCATCTTATGGAGCTTTAAAGTCTGTAGCCTGTACCAAAATATTAGTGTAGATGGAACAGTTTTCCAAACGGAAGAGGTAGTTTCTCAAAGAGCTCCATTATTGACCCACAAGGATGATGACGACGTTTTGAGTTGGGGTTCATCATATGATTCTGGATCACATCATGATGAAGATTTAGAACAGTGGCTTCCAGTTCCCAAGTCCATTGAAGGACACACAAATATTGAAGGGGAAAGCGGCAGTGACATGCCTCATCGTTGCGTTATTTGCTTTGATGCTCCTCGGGATTGTTTCTTCCTTCCATGTGGACACTGCGCTGCCTGCTTTGTATGTGGAACAAGGTACTGACTCTTACACTATCATTTTCAACGAGCTACTGACTCTCCTTGCTTTTATCTGACAAGTTACCAAAAATCTTAAAAATTAAGTAAGTAGATTAAGGATAATTTAATCATTTATATTTTATTAATATTAATCTCAAATCTGTAAACTTAAATCTTACATCCACCCACAAATTCCTCACCCCTTCCCTTTCATCTGTTGCAAGGGTTGCTTTTACAAACTTTTGAAGCTATAATTTGCGTTATAACCTTTGCAGGATCGCCGAGGAGAATGGTAACTGTCCGATATGTCGAAGAAAAATGAAGAAAGTGAAGAAGATCTTCACGGTATGAACTCTTGTATATAGAAAACACCCACAAGGTGCTTCTTCTTTCTTTCCTTGGCTTGATAACTTTTCTCTCCCCTAGTGATAGTTGACGATAGACTGTGTTAAGTCCTGTGCGTGTGAGAAGGTTTTTATAAATTGGAAGTTCTACTCGTATCTTGCAACCAGCTTAGTAGTTAGTATTAGTAAGCTCTTCTAAGTGTGGATAAACGTACATACATTTACATTGGCCTCCGACGACTTCTCTCATTTGTTTATCCTTTCTTTTTTAGGCCCTCTTTGCTAAATTGACAACAAAAAGCACATCTGTATCTTGTACGATTTGATTTGTAAGCATTCGTTGAAAATTATGAATCATTGCAAACCTCTGTAATGAATAACACCACGACATTTTTTTTGCAAATGTTCTTATAATAATACCTTGATAATTTTTTTTCAATACTGTCAACGTTTATAAATAATTCATGTATCGATATTAAATTTTGAGCAATTTATATTTTATATCAATAATTCTAAAAGGCTTCTGAAAATTGTGCCAAAATAACTAAAATTATAAATTAAAAGTTTGTAAAAAATACATACACATGACAGAGAATGATAAGTAATTCATTAAAGTAATATAAAATGCAAAGCTGAAGATGCTCGCACCTTCCTTTGTAGGAATTAAGTTAGCTCTTTCATTGCCACCACTTATAATCATTTTTTGAAAAGGGTTGTGATCATGGAGAAAGTTGACAATTATTTTATTACCTAAACTCTCAAATTCAATTTTTTTCTCTCAAAAAATAATAATAATACCCAAAATTGAAATGGATAAATCGAATTTAAGTAAAATATAAAAGAAATAGAATAAATAAGAAGAAGATTAGATTATGATCCCCATATAAATGGAATTTCTATGAAAACTTTCCAACCAAATTTGATTACACTACAAACTTGGTTCGTAGATGGGTTATGTTGGGACGTGGAATTGAAATATAGAGTCAAAAAATGAAGTATAAATCAGTACCAATAAACAAGACTTCACTTTTTCAATATATTTTGGCATGAACAACTAAGTTACTCAAGGTTGCTTTACTTGCTTATTCAGGCTACAAGTTCGCAAAGCAACTCAAAGATAAACAAGAAACGATACTTACCTCGTCAAAAGAACATCCAGTTGCGGCCACAAACAAGAACTGAATATACACAACCACTAGGATTCGATGATTGTAACACTTTGGACTTAAAGCACAATCCGTGATCTAGGCTCCGAAAGGATGTCATTCTCCTCTAAGCCTTTGAGCGAAAGTTGAGAGGTTCATCTGCGTAATCCTCGTCTTGAGGTTTCATAGATTTTCCAAAAACAAATGATTTCGTTCCCATCGTTGTAAACGGCATTAGACCAAAAGCCCGTGCAGTTTTGATCTCCCGAGCAACTCTCCTCTGCGCCTTGGCACTAATTTTAGTCTTCATAATGAATAAAAGGAGAAGTTAGAAAAATGATTTGACCCTTCCAACAATTTCAATTTTTTTTATAGGAAGCTCCTATTTTTACCTTGCTCCTTTTGTGTATGATTCCAGCATCAGTTACAAAATTTGTGAGAAATCTGACATTCTGAAAACAACAGTAAATGTGAGTTGTTGCTTTGGGCAACATAGGTCAGGGAGATGTACAATATAAAATGAACAAAGTGAATCCTGATTCCCCACAGTACACAAAATTTACACCCTGCAAGAAAAATGATGGTTATATGCAGTTATAAAAAGATTATTACAATTAAAATAGCGATTACATGAGTTGATGATTATATACATAAGAAATTACAAAACCCCTTCCCTGTTTCAAAGGTCCAGAGCCATCTCCTCCAACCAAAGAAGAAACAAATTGACCCACAATTTGCTGATTAGAGCCCCCAATGGTTTCGTAATGATTGTAGGCCAAAGGAACAAGAAGAATATTACTCTCTGACCGATGTATTATGAACTTAATACTGAGGGAAACGGGCACAGATGACAGTTTCTGACTCAATTCCCTTGTGTGTATTGTTTATAATAACACAATGATTTTAACACTAGAAAAAGATTTCAGAAATATTAACCTCCATCAATAATGCAACTTTTACTTTGATTCATAAGAAATTAAAGTTTGAGTGACAATGGGGAAAGAGAGCTTGTCTGAAAGAAGTAATGCTTACTCTAAAATCTGCTTTTGTTAAAACCTCCTCGGTAGTGACCTCAAACTCTGGCCTTTTGGCTGGTTTTCGCACACCTGGCTTTGTAAGATCAAGATCCTGCATAATATATATCACAACACTTAGAATCTACTCCCCCAAGAATAAAAGTAAATACAGAGAAACCTCCAAAGAAAACACGTGAAAAAATAAACTTCCCACAAAAGAGAAGAAGATCAACATAAATGCAAAATAAAAAATAACCCATTTGAAGGATAATTTCCATTTCAAGTTTTCTAGGATAACTTGTTAAATTGATTATGATCCTAACATTAAAAAAAAAAAATTGATTGTGCTCCCAGATACATTGAAGAAGATTTAAGATGTAGAATATTCAAAACAAAAGGAGACAGATGAAAAATGGTTGAAAATACAATGTTCTCCAGCTATAGTGTATACCTTGACGTCATACGTCATTCCAGGCTTAAAATTCATATCTGCTCTGAAAGAATAACCATCTTTTACAATTTCCTCTTCATCAAACTCGAAATATGTGGCCGCTTTCTTTAACTTCCCATCCATTCCATCCGACAAAGTGTTAAAACTTTCATCAATGTCATCCAAATTCTGGGAACCAGCTTCGTCCATCAAATTTGAATCCAATCTATCATTATTCTTTTCAATCGAGTCAAACTTTTTAAAAAAAGAACCAAACTTGGAAGTACTGTTTGCAAAGTCATTTCCAAGTAAACGGCGCCTAAAGTCATGGCTTGAACCCAATGAATCGTTCGCTTCCTTAACAACAATGTCACTACCTGTTCCAAGGGTAAATGTACCAGAAACATAATAGTGAACATTGGGTCAGACCCGTGCATTCTGCAATTCTAGCTGAGAATTCAAATCTACATCATACAACTAGACCAACATACGAGTCATGAAGAAAAGATCTATCGATCTCGTTAAAAGGTGGATTGCAAACAAAACCTTATCAGAACATTACTTTTAGTTAATGTTCGTCCACACCAACTGCTTCAGTTAATTATAAAATTTCTAACAAATAAATGAAGTTTTCCAGTCAAACTAAGTAGAACTTCAGAGGCATATATAGCAAATCGTCATACACTCGATAAACGCAAAAATCAAAATCAACGAGTAATCAAACTGAATGCAATAACATCAGAAATATAATTCATTTTTGAAAGCAAACCCGCCAAAAAAAATTGTGCGCAGAAAACAAGGAACAGAAGAAAAAGCTCAAAAAAAAAAAAAACAGGAAGGAAGTACCAAACGGTGCATCAATGGAAAGAGTCCTAGCCAAAAATGGCCGCTTAAAACTTTTAGAATTTCCATAGCAAAAGATACGATGTGCAAGTCTGACACTCCTCATATCAGATTACGAGCAAAGCAAATAGCGAAGCTAGAGAAGATCGCAAGCAAGATTGCGCTTCGACGGTGGGAGACGAGCAGCTTGGTAGGGCTTTGGTTGGAAGACAACCGAGAGGAGGCGGTTGCCTCAAGTCAGGCCCGCGAGTGACGACGAGGGGCCTTAGTGGGCCTTTATTGAGCTTTTAGGCCCAATTGCATGCATGGAGGGTTAAAGTTGTAATCTTACATGATTAATAATAGAGCGACTCAAGTTTGCCGTAGAGGAGGGAATCAACCAGATGACGTGAATTCGGCGTGGCAAGGTGACGTCAGCTATGATTTCGATAAGGACGATACAATCTGGGCCGTTCAAACCAGTGAGCACGTTTTGATTAAGTGCTTTAGGATTTGGGTGGCGGCTGACTCTGCGTAACGACAGTCAAAAGGGAAAGCTATGGCAGACTGAAGAAGTGCGTTGTCGTCATCCGCCAAAACAAACAAAAGCGCAAGGCGTGACGATCAGGATCAGTTTTCGGTAAGGCTGTTGTGTCGGATGATGGACACGTGGCAATCACTTCTTCAAGAGAGTAGAGATATTAAGCCATATTTCCAACATTTTTGCATTTGAGTGGAATTTGAGTTTCATTTCACAGAGGGGAAAAAAAGTTGGAGGGTAGTGGTAGAGAGCTAGGTTCGTAGGCGCGTCCTTTTCGCCCAACTCCATTTAAGAGAGGGAAGAAGACGCTATTGCTTTCTGCTGGACTTGAGCCCTGATGGGTGTGTAGTTGAAAAGCCGAACTCGGAAACGAAGACGAAACAGTGCCAGTTTCTGCTCTTCTACTTCTCGCTTCCTCTCTGCTGTGATTTATTTCGAGGTAACTCTCATTCTTTTTTTTTTTTTTTTTTTTTTGAGTTTTTGCTGGTGAGCAACTGTGGCCCGTGGGAAGAATTGGAGTTTAGATGGCTATCTGTTGTGGTAGATTGTTTATTTTCTGTTTGTTTCGTGAGAAGGTGCGAGAAATGGAAGTTTTTCAAACTTTGGGTGTTGAGCTTTGTTGGGTCAGTCTAGTTTTCTGGAAAAGTTGCTTTTTATTTTCTCGAATGTTTTGTAAATTATGGGTTGAATTCAGATTGTTTAGAACGACAACTTTTCAATTTGCAGTAAGTCAAAGAGCAAATCCAATAGCACTTGTTTCATCATGAGAAACGGGTTAAATAAACAAGATTATGCTTCTGTTTTGCTTGAATTATCAGCTGCGAATGATCTGATTGGATTCAGAAGGGCTTGGGAAGAAAAGGGTTATGATGTTGATGAGGCAAGTATGTGGTATGGTAGAAGCCTTGGCTCGAAAAAAATGGGATACGAAGAAAGAACTCCGCTAATGATTGCCGCCATGTTTGGAAGCGTAGATGTGCTAATCTATGTTCTTAAATCTGAATTGTTAATATTAATCGAGCTTCTGGTTCGGATGGGGCAACAGCCCTCCATTGTGCTGTTGTTGGTGGCTCGGCAGCTTCATCTCATGTTGTTCGGCTTTTGCTCGATGCTTCGGCTGATATTAATGCTGCGGATGCAAATAGAAGACAGCCAATTGATTTGGTTTATTCTCATAAGTCGGTCTATGATTTGATGAAAAAATCACTTGCAGCAATGCTAAAGGGCCATTTTGACGAAGGAACGGCCGGTTTATATGACCGAGTAATTAACGATATGGGAGAGGAGATTGTGACGACTTCAGTGTCGAACGATGGGAATGAAAGGAAAGAGTATCCAGTTGATCTTTCTCTTCCAGACATCAACAATGGGATTTATAGTACGGACGAGTTTCGAATGTTTACATTTAAAGTCAGACCCTGCTCCAGAGCTTACTCTCACGATTGGACCTGAATGCCCGTTCGTTCACCCGGGCGAAAATGCTAGGCGAAGAGATCCGAGGAAATACCATTACAGCTGCGTTCCTTGCCCGGAGTTTAGAAAGGGCTGCTGTCGGCTAGGAGATGCTTGTGAGTATGCCCATGGAATTTTCGAGTGTTGGCTTCATCCAGCTCAGTATCGGACCAGACTCTGTAAAGATGAAGTTGGATGTGGAAGAAAGGTCTGTTTTTTTGCACACAAGCCGGAAGAGCTTCGGCCCTTGTATGCTTCCACTGGTTCAGCCGTTCCATCGCCGAGATCTTTGTCGGCTGCTGAGTCTAAAGATTTGGCTTTAACGAGTCTACTTGCCCTTGGTTCAATACCTACTTCACCCTCCAGGGCCTCTTCCGCCATGTGGAAAATTCTTCCTGGTCATATTCCACCTCCTATCTTGCAGCTACCGACGGGGAGAGTGAATGCTGCACAGATCGATGAACTCAGAAGACAGCAAATTATGGACGAGATATCAAGCCTCTCCTCCCCGTCAAGTTGGGGTAATGGCTCGGCCAGTGCATTGCCATCGGTTATGTCCTCTGGAAGCAAGTTTTTGGAAATGAACAGGCTTGGGGGAGTGAAGCCTAATGACCTTGAAGATCTTTTTGGGCAGTTAAATTCAGGAATGTCTCCTCAATTCCGAGGAGGCTCGATGGATTCTGTGGCGTCTCGGTTACAGTCACTGGGTGGGATCGAACTTCGACAAAGCCCGGAAAATCATCTCCAGTCAAGCTACCCCAATAGCATTGCTCCATCTCCGTCTCCGAAAAACGGGTCAAATTCATTTGGGTTCAACACATCTACAGCTTCTGAAGGTGCAGTTTTGAGCTTAAGATCTGCTAGCTTTGCAACACGAAGCCAGAGCTTCGTCGAACGCAATTCTTGGAATCAAAATTCTGGAGTTTCATCTCCTCCTGGGCTGTCAACAAATTTGTCTTCTCGCATGTCAGCTTGGGGCTCTCCCGATGGAAAATTGGAGTGGGGGATACAAAGAGAAGAGCTTAGACTGTTGAGAAAATCTGCTTCATTTGGCCTCAGAAGCAGTACAACCACACAGTCAGCCTACGATGAGCCAGTCAGTGTCGTCCCTGGTCAAAGACACACTGCCGGTGATAGCAGGGCAGTTGGGTTTTGAGGAGCGCCAGAAGCAGTTCTGCCATCTTGATAACAGTGGTTCCGAGACGTTGATTCCTCAATCGGTTGAGCAATTCTACGCGGAACAAGAGCAGCTGGTGGCTTAAAATCCTAATGGAATTCCACCAGAATTGCTTGATATTAATCTACCTAAAATTTTTCAATTTTTTTGTGAGATTCATTGTAATTGATGAGAGGAAGAGTTGGGTATGTTGAAAAGCTTGTACACCAAAGTATTCATTTTTTTCTTTGCATTGCGCTGATTTAAAATTTTTCTGGGTTTCACCTTTTTGATCAATTATTGGTCATTGAACACGGGGAGAGAGAGAGAGAAGAACAAACAAAAAAAATAAGCTTTAAATTGGACTTGATCTGTCCTGCAGCAGATCTACAGTTTTCTGGTAGTGAGCGATATCACCAACGTCCTTAACATAATGTGATCTTCTCCGATGCTACCCACGAGATTCTTCAACCAGGGAAATGGCAAAAAACCCGATTTTATCAGCCCTCAGTAATACTTTCCGATCACCGGCTTCGCTGCCTTCGTCCTGTAAAAGTAAAAACGAACAAGGTCAAACTGCTTCTACTAAGTGATAATGAGGGAATTGAGGGACGATAAGGTGAATAACGTGAAAGAAATGATATATACTCAAAGACCTGAAGGTAGAGCAGAACGGCAAAGAAATAACATGCATGAAAACGTAGAACAGAGGGCTGTCATATATAGCTCGAGGATGGTTGATTAATCCTTGAAATGTCTTGTCTTTTTTCTCGAGAAAACGCCCTCTAAATTCGAAGAATGGAAAACAATGTTTTAGGCAAAGACTTGAACGATCGAACCAAGCCGAAGGAACCTGAAAAAGTTGGGGTGCACTTGGCAATTGGCATCTAAGGAAGCAGCGGAAAAAGATGGAAGACAACGTTGTTAGAAATTCCAACAATGAACAGAACAAGTACAAAAGTTGGACAAAATCAGACGGCTTTTCAACTGTTTTACAAGTGTGAGGCACCTTTGAACTAGCTTTTAGAGTTGAGAATGCCCAACACCACCAACACTCCAACACTCCGTATCAGAACTCAGACTACTAACAAGTTTTTGTCCAAGCCATGAGAAACTGGGTCGATAGTTATCCGACTCAAGGCCCGATGTGTAAATGGTGAAATTGTTAAAGTTAATCTTACATCGATTGTAGAAGAGGCTTGGTGGTAGTTTATAAGTGTGAGGGAAAAATTCACCATTTGAGCTATCTTTTAGGTTGAGAAGTCTAAACCCCGCCAACATTGATATCACAGCTCAGACTACTAACAAGTCTTTGCCCAAATCGAGAGAAACTGAATCGATAGTTATCCGACTCAAGACCCGATGTGTAAAGGGAAAGATTGTTAGAGTTAATCTCGCATCTGTAATATCCCGGCTTTTCGAGATATTATTATTTTAATATAAATGACATTTTCGTAAATATATCAAATCAAGCCCGTTTCACGAAAGGAAAGCGTCATTACGATCCTAACGATTAATAGGAATTTTAAGGAAATTATGAGAATTTTCGGAGTTTAGACGCTATATTCCGAGTAAATACGTTTCTCGTAATGTAAAAGACATTCTCGTAAAAATAGCAAACGAGGTCTGATTTGCGAACGGACAGTTTTGTTAAATCCCAAATAATAAGTTGGACTTATTGGCAAAATGTGGAAAGTTGGAAAAGTCAAATCGTTAGACGATTAACGAACCGAATGACGAAGATTATATAAAATCAAAGAAAAGGGCATTTTAGTAAATTACCAATTCAATATTATAAACTAACCTAATTTCTCTCCTCTCCTCACTTCTCCTCTGCCCGCGCCAAATTCCAGAGAGCAAGCCCTCGGCCGTCGACGATTTCCTTCATTCCGACCTCCGATCTTTCTCTCGTTCGTTCCGTTTTCTTCACGTTTTCTCCTTTAATCGACGTTCTAGGTATAAGCCTACAATCTTAGAGCTTTTATTTCGATGATTTCGGAGTTTTAAACAATTAGGTTCGTTTAGGGCTTCGATTTAAAACGCGAATTAGGGTTCGTAATTAATAGGTTAGCCGTGATTAAGTATATATTTCACGTATTCGACGTTATTGGACGAGGTTAAATCAATTTGTGAAAATGTTAAAATTAGGGATTTTCGAGATTTTAGGAATAACTCGTAAATTGGAATTTGAGGTCCCGAGCGTGAATTGCTCGAATAAATAGCCCGATGAATTGGATTAGAACTTTAGAAAGTCTCCTTAGTTAAGATTTTGTAAATTTGGACGATCGATAGCTTAAACTCGTTTTAACGTCGATATTGTGTTTTGCTTCAGACAAACAGCGCTCGTGGACGGAGCTTGAGCTGCTTTGGACACGAGGTAAGTTCTCGTGATCTTCTTTGGCCGATTGGCCTACACCATACGTCGCGTCGTCTCGAGGAGTTTTGGAGATGCGTTTATTTAATGCGTTTATTTAATGTTTACTTGGTTTGGGTAGCTAGGTTTTAGGAGTTTATAGTTTACGCTTTACAGTCTTGATGATACATATTATTGCTTGTTTACTGTAAGATATTGAACTGTTCACGCATCACTTGTTTTAAAGAAAAGCATGAAAACGAATTTCTGCACAGAGTTTTAAAGATAACGTAAAGCATTGCATTGCCGAAAGGCTATTGGCCGAAGGCTTATTGGCCGAAAGGCGTATTGAGCATAGCATTGGCCGAAAGGCGTATTGAGCATAGCATTGGCCGAAAGGCGTATTGAGCATAGCATTGGCCGAAAGGCGTATTGAGCATAGCATTGGCCGAAAGGCTTATTGGCCGAAAGGCTTATTGGCCGAAAGGCTTATTGGCCGAAAGGCTTATTGGCCGAAAGGCTTATTGGCCGAAAGGCTTATTGGCCGAAAGGCTTATTGGCCGAAAGGCGTATTGAGCATAGCATTGGCCGAAAGGCGTATTGAGCATAGCATTGGCCGAAAGGCTTATTGGCCGAAAGGCTTATTGGCCGAAAGGCTTATTGGCCGAAAGGCTTATTGGCCGAAAGGCTTATTGGCCGAAAGGCTTATTGGCCGAAAGGCTTATTGGCCGAAAGGCTTATTGGCCGAAAGGCTTATTGGCCGAAAGGCTTATTGGCCGAAAGGCTTATTGGCCGAAAGGCTTATTGGCCGAAAGGCGTATTGAGCATAGCATTGGCCGAAAGGCTTATTGGCCGAAAGGCTTATTGGCCGAAAGGCTTATTGGCCGAAAGGCGTATTGAGCATAGCATTGGCCGAAAGGCTTATTGGCCGAAAGGCTTATTGGCCGAAAGGCTTATTGGCCGAAAGGCTTATTGGCCGAAAGGCTTATTGGCCGAAAGGCTTATTGGCCGAAAGGCGTATTGAGCATAGCATTGGCCGAAAGGCTTATTGGCCGAAAGGCTTATTGGCCGAAAGGCTTATTGGCCGAAAGGCGTATTGAGCATAGCATTGGCCGAAAGGCTTATTGGCCGAAAGGCGTATTGAGCATAGCATTGGCCGAAAGGCGTATTGAGCATAGCATTGGCCGAAAGGCGTATTGAGCATAGCATTGGCCGAAAGGCGTATTGAGCATAGCATTGGCCGAAAGGCTTATTGGCCGAAAGGCGTATTGAGCATAGCATTGGCCGAAAGGCTTATTGGCCGAAAGGCGTATTGAGCATAGCATTGGCCGAAAGGCGTATTGAGCATAGCATTGGCCGAAAGGCGTATTGAGCATAGCATTGGCCGAAAGGCTTATTGGCCGAAAGGCGTATTGAGCATAGCATTGGCCGAAAGGCTTATTGGCCGAAAGGCGTATTGAGCATAGCATTGGCCGAAAGGCTTATTGGCCGAAAGGCGTATTGAGCATAGCATTGGCCGAAAGGCGTATTGAGCATAGCATTGGCCGAAAGGCTTATTGGCCGAAAGGCTTATTGGCCGAAAGGCTTATTGGCCGAAAGGCTTATTGGCCGAAAGGCGTATTGAGCATAGCATTGGCCGAAAGGCGTATTGAGCATAGCATTGGCCGAAAGGCTTATTGGCCGAAAGGCGTATTGAGCATAGCATTGGCCGAAAGGCTTATTGGCCGAAAGGCTTATTGGCCGAAAGGCTTATTGGCCGAAAGGCGTATTGAGCATAGCATTGGCCGAAAGGCTTATTGGCCGAAAGGCGTATTGAGCATAGCATTGTATTGAGCATAGCATTGGCCGAAAAGCTTATTAGCCGAAAGGCGTATTGAGCATAGCATTGGTCGAAATGCTTATTGGCCGAAAGGCGTATTGAGCATAGCATTGGCCGAAAGGCTTATTGGCCGAAAGGCGTATTGATCACGCGAGGTGGGGCTTAGGCACGATTGTACGTGTTGTAAGCGTGCACCCCCCGCCTCTAGCTGGAAAGAGTAGTCCGCCCGCTGGATGAGCTCTCTCCGATTAGAGGGATAGGATCTCGGTGACACCTATTGAGCATTGCATAGTAAGATAAAATAAAGCATGATTTATCGAACTCATACGCACAGCATGCATTGCATTTACGTAGAGCTTACTGGGATTTCATCTCATAGTGTGTATGTATGGTGTAGGTGATTACGAGGATATAGGTGAGGATGAGATTCCTCCTCCGGAGGCTTGAGTCCAGTTGACGGAGGATGGCTGCATGGTGTGCTGGCGCAGTCGAAGCTTATTTGACCCGTGGGACAGTATGTATAGATTTTGAGGGTTTTAAGTTATTTTGGATAGAATAGGAAAATTGTATAGAAATTATAGGATGTTTGGTACTGGTAGTTGATAGGTTTTATGTTTAATGTTTCAAATGTTTTGGTTTAAACTGTTGATTAAATGTCATTGAAATGTTTTGAACGGTTTTAGGAACGTTACGGATATGCTCGGTTTTTAGAGCTATCCATGCAGTTGGATTTCACAAAGTCCGCTGCAAGTTGGTTGGGTCTGGTATACGTTTTGGTTGATTGAGTATAGGCTATAAGTAGATTATGTTATTGATGAGAAATTGGTAAAAAGGACGTGTGGTTACTCTCTGGAATCGGATTCCAGAGAGTTGTGTTTTGTTTAAGTGTATGCTCTCTGGAATTCCAGAGAGCAATAGTAAAGAAAAGGCAGAAAGAAGGAATAGAAAGAGAAAGACAAGGGATCGCTGAGCGATCGCTGCACTCAGTGTGCAGCGATCAACTGATCGCTGCACGCTGCAACGATCAACTGATCGCTGCACGCTGCAGCGATCAACTGATCGCTGCACGCTGCAGCGAATGCAGCGATCAGTCGCTGCATGCAGCAGCGACTGGTCGCTGCTCACCTTCATCGGGCAGAATGCCCACTTTGCCCTCCCAAGTTTATTAATAGTTTTAACCTGTTTATTAAATATTTTATTAAATAGTTTTAATATTTGTTTTAAACGGTTTTTAAACTTAGATTTTAATTCCGATCTCGATTCTGGTTTCGATTTCGGTTTAGGTCCCGCCTAGAGTTTAGTTAAAGATTGTATAAAAAAAATAGTACGGGAAATACGGGTACAGTATTAGGGGCGCTATAACATCGGTTGTGGAAGGTGCTTGGTGGTAATTTATAAGTGTGAGGAAAAACCTCACCATTTGAGCTAGCTTTTGGGGATTGAGAAGACCCAATACCACCAACACTAACTGCATCTCTTTTGTCGAACGTCGGGGAGCTCAATGCTCAACCGAGACAAACCCTAGTCCCAACTGACTTTCTTTCAGGATTCAAGCATCTTGGAAATACGAACATGACAAAAAACATTGAAAGTCCATTCTTACCAAGGCTTTGGCCCAACACCAAGTAATCTTGTTGCGATCTGATATTGTTTGGGAGTGATTGCTGGACATGGTCGTCTCTAACACGTACGAGAACTTTTCATATGAAAACCAAGAACAAGAACAAAGCTGCATTGGCTTCCGTTGAAAATAGAAAATATTATATTATTCTGTGGAGATCGTGTCATTATCTATCTTTGTAAAGGTTCAAAGGGGTCCAATATCAAGTGGTGTGAAATTTCACCTTCGAAATTAGTGTAGCATTGCATCTCCAACTAGCACAAAATTTTTAAAAATAAAACTCAAAAGCAAAAAGTTATGCAGGTGTTGACCTAAAGTAGATAATATTGTACAATTCAGTAGACTTTAAAATTTTGACAATAGTGATATTAAAGCCAAGTCGGATTATGACGACGAGAATGTGAGGTATCTCAAGGGGTAGTTGTGGTGGTCCATCCTTCCAACGATTTGTTGGAGCACATGCAATTGTACATTGTAATTTTGTAGTTATGAGGTGTAAGTTTAGAGCGAAGTCATGCTGACCTTAATACAGACAATATTGTAAATTTAGAATATAAAATGAACAAACGGAGAATATTAAAATATAAAATTAATTTAATATTAGAGTAGAAATTTAATAGACGTAGAAGTAATTTTTTTGAAGTAATATTACGTTTATTTTTTAATTTTAATTTTTTTTTTAACGTGATATTCATTAATTATTATAATAAATTAAAAATAATTAAAATATATTATTAATTGTTACGTGGTAAATCTAGAATTACCTATTTTTGTGTGGTTCTCATGGTTTATACAGCACAAGGATAGGCTAATGCGGACGCAGAATACGATATGGGGGGTATCCAAACAGCAGAGTTTGTTCCACAACCAATTTCAATCATCGGGTAAACATAAGCCAATATTGGCTTTGTCCGGAACTTTGCGCGCGCAGAGAATATGGATCGAGTTCGGTTGCTTCTTCTCGGTTTACCGCTCTTTCTCTTCTGTTCTGATCTTTTTGGCATTTTTACTTCTCCGCCACCGCCGAAACCTTCTAATTCCCATGTCCATCAATATCATCAGCATAAACCACAGCCACAGCCACAGCCACAGTCACTGCCACAAACCATCCCTGAAGCCCTAGAATTTCCCTCTCAGGTGATTAATAATCGGAGTCATCTTATAACTTTGGGAATATTTATCATTTTTGGTTTTTTAATTCAATTATGCGCGTGTTGCAGAAACCTAATGGGGTTGGAGGCTTTGGGTTCGGCAATACGATTAATATCAACTTCTGTTCTTCTTGCTCTTACAGGTTTCCTTGTGATTTTCATTTTTTTTTTCTCTTTTCATTCCAATTCTCACTTTTTGGATCATCTGGTTTTAATCTGTAATCATAAATCGGTAGAAGCATGTGCTGTAATTTTTTACGCTAAAAATTTTGCTAGATCAACTTGAAGGAGCAACTTTTATTGTCCAATTCTATCATGTGTTTCAAGATAAGTAAAAAATTTTATCTAATAACGAGACAAGTTGATTACACTATCTTTGCAACTTTATATATTTGTTGGAGCTGGAAAGGAATTTATCTGGAGTGACAATCAAAGATGATGGGACTGTAGTGGTGACAATGAGGAGCATCCATTTTTGGCATATCTTTCTTAGAGCATATATATATTGAGTAGAATTGATTTATAAGAATTATTATAGCAACAACCTTCCTTCAACATCTTTGTATTATGAGTTGGCATATTCTTGGATTTGGTCTGCCTGAATGTTAAAAGTTCAGTAGTTGTTTACGCTAAACTTCTATGACCATCTCGTAGGAATTTGGGTACTTGGTTACTCTCTTTTCTTTTGAAAAGTTCTTATGCAATATTTTATGGTTTTTGGACTGCCTTAATGTCTAATGATCTGGAAGAGTTTGTTGGGTGTGGCACTGCATTGCAGATATAACCTCCAATATGACATCCATAGATTGAAGATGTCAATCACTTTTCATAGTTTATCATTGACTTGTTATTTTAGATGATGCCTGAAATTATGATCTGAAATTTATTGCTTTATGTTGGATTGGTAGAGGGACTGCCGTGACAATGAAGAAGATGCTAGATTCTTCTTTTCCCGGAGTAGATGTTGTCTTGGCAAATCACCCCCCAGCAGCACTAAAGCGTTTGTTGAGCAAATTAGTACCTGTTGTCCAGATAGGAGTTATTGGAACTGTGATGGCAGGAGAACAGATTTTTCCCCTGATTGGCCTGATGACACCACCTCCTTGGTATTATTCTTTGCGTGCCAATAGATTTGGGACTATGGCAACAACGTGGCTTCTAGGCAACGTTGTCCAGAATTTCCTTCAGAGTACTGGTGCTTTCGAAGTTTACTTCAATCAGGAATTGGTAAGAGCTTAATCATACTTTGATATTTCATCCCCTTGTCACGTTTTTTGCCTCTTGGGTCTAGTTGAGCTCTGATGTTTAAGATTGACTGCATTTACTAATTTACTTACACTTTCACCATAACTTGATACGAAGATATGGGTAACCATCAGTTATTTGGTCACATAATTTATCTGCCTTCTCATCTATGTATTCATTTTAGAACTCTTTCATAGCTCCTGTTCTGTGGTTTTTTAGCTTTAAGCTAAATCTGTGCAATTTTTTGTAGATATAATTAATTCTATGTTATTATTGATAATATATCTCTAGTAAACATTGTCTGTTGTCTTTCATGCAGATCTTCTCAAAACTGAAAGAAGGCAGGTTTCCTGGAGAGATTGAATTGAGAGATCTCGTCGCAAAGCAATTATCTGCTTCGAGAATTACAGATGGTGTGGGCAACATGTGGTCTTAGTTCTTGACCATGCAGGAGATTGGATAAAGACACTATGTGCTCGAAGATATTGGTCTGATTTGTTTTTGATTTGGTTTATAATAGCTAGTTATGCACAGTAGACCAAAAACTATCCCATTTTTTTGTTTTCAGTCATAATTTCCCTACATTCCCTATGATGACATCGAATTTTACACTATGGCATGTCATGTCATTCATTTGTTCATGTGGATCGAACATCCAAGCAAAACTTCAAAATATCTTTTTTCAGCATACCAGATCAATCATGATTTGGTTTATAATAGCTAGTTATGCACAGTAGACCAAAAACTATCCCATTTTTTGGTTTTCAATCATAATTTCCCTACATTCCCTATGATGACACCAAATTTTACACTATGGCATGTCATTCATTTGTTCATGTGGATCAAACATCCAAGCAAAACTTCAAAATATCTTTTTTCAGCATACCAGATCAATCATGATTTAACATTCAACTCCATCAGCATCTATGCATAAAATAAGTTCAAACACATCCAGAAGGACGGCACCTGTCGGAGTCTCATCGTTTCTTAAATCCATATTTTTTCCGTTCGTAAAATAGGTCTGTTTTGGCACTCCCCAAATTGACAATTTTCGGACAGCCATCCCTGTCTTTCTCCTGCTGTGTGCACTCTTTGCAGTAGTATGCATCAGATATTCCCACTCCTCCGCAGATCACACACCGGCCTTGAAATGATCCGTAATTGCACTCGTCACAGACTCGAACAAGGGTGCAGGGACGAACATAGGAATCACAAATCACACACTTTCCGTCACACTTTTCACAGAGTCGTCCAATGGCAATTCCAGGCTGCTTTCGGCACATAATCAGGTCAGGATGATGCTTGGCCATGTTTTGCACAAGAAGCTCTCGAGTCCTGAGAAATCCAAAATTTGCCGAGAATAATTAGGTACCGGTGACAGGTTTTAGATAGTATGAGAAATCAAATAAAAGATAGTCCACGGGGTCACTCGTAAAATACGTTTAAAAAGTATCGTAAAAAGTCGGGTTGAAACGTATTTTGAAAAGTCATTTTAAAAAAAAAAACATCATTTGGGCTCAGGTGGTGCGGCGCACGCGCGTCGCCCAAACAGCGCGCGCTATCATCGCTCGTTAATGTGTAATAATTAAGACAAATGATAAATAATTAAAATGAGACATTAACTAAACTTAAACATGAAAAATCAGAGGGTAAACTTACCATTACAAATGCACCACAAGAACACGACGGTGTAATTCAAAACCACGCACACTCTTGTTTTTTTCTATGTTCCCATCATTTTTATTGAAATGGGAAGCAGGGAAAAGAACACTGACTATAACCATTTAAGAACACCGTGAATGAAGTTTTGTATCAAACCCAAAATGAAAATCTAGCAACTCTTCCAAGGTACTACGCAGTTAAACAAACCAGCTATTAATAGACGCCACACGGGGATTATAATTCTGTCACTTGAAGATAGTTTGAAGAAAGAGACTTAGCTACTGCGAAGTAATTAGTTTACAGAGCAATAACTTAACGCAGTAATCTCAGCTCTCTAAATGGTAAATATTTGTGATATTTCATTCACTTCAGTGCAGCAATAAAAGATGAGCTTTCGTTTTCACGTCACCAGTTACTTTCTTTTATTTTCGCTCTCATTCAGCACTAGAAAGTCCTTCAATGAAGATCAAATCAGCAAAATCAAGAAACTATCCAAACAATGTCCCACGTTGGTATAAGGACACGATAAGAAAGAATTGAACCAAACCCTAAAAATGAAAACCAAAAGTAGCAAGACAGAAAGGGAACGATCTCCGAAAGGAAGAAGGAAAAAAAAAAACAAGCAGCCTCACCAGCCAGACCAGTAGTAAATCGTGAACAAGACGGCGTTGCTAACAACCAGTCGACAAATCGCCGGTACCGGGCAGAGGATAGAGCAGTAGAGCCAAGCCTGTCGAAATGGGGAGACGGGTTGAAGGAAGTGGAGACCAGAGGCGAGAAGGGTTTTGCAATTGTTCGTTTTCTAATTATAATTTTGGCCCAAATCTATTAAAGCTTCACAACATGACCCCATTTATCTTTCCGGAGTGTTGAAGACACGTGGCAAAATAGCACGAGCTCGGGCCTTCCACGTTAAATTATGCAGTGTCTTTTTCTTGGTCGGCTGGAGGTAGAAGTGAAGAAAACCAGCTGTACAGAAAGAAACTGCGATGAGAAAAAATCAATTTTTTATTTCTGTCTGGAGAGGAAGGTGAGCCTTAAATGCCATGTCATCTTCCGATACGGATGGGGGTTCTTACCCTCCCGTCTTCAGGCGGCGTCATGTCGAGCTATATCCCGACGATGATATCGAGCGAGATGACCGGAGTTCTGATCATATACCTCTCATAGATCTCGACTGCCTTAATCTGGACGAGCTTGATCGGGCCTGTAAACATTGGGGTTTGTTTCGTTTGGTTAATCACGGGGTTCCTCCGACCTTTGGTCGGTCGGCTGTTGGACCACGTTAAGAAGCTGTTTTCTCTCTCTTTTGAACTCAAACAGACCCTATTTTCCTCTCCAGTGTCTTACTTTTGGGGGACGCCTGGTCTTACTCTTTCAGGGGATGCTATTTCGACAGGTTCATCGAGAAATAATATCAATTGGGTCGAAGGGTTCAGCTTTCCTCAACTTCAAGAGTTGCAGGCTGAGGATGACCCTTTTCTTGCCTCTTTTAGGTACTCTCTCTCTCTCTCTCTCTCTCTCTCTCTCTCTCTCTAATGAAAACCTCAAGTATTGGAAGATTCTTATTTGAAAAATAGTGCTCCTATGATATACCCACACATTGTCGGTTGTCCTATGGGTATGAGTACTGAAAGAGGGAGCTTTATTGGTTTTTCTTAACTAATCCCACAATACTGCTAGAATTGAACTTAAAACCCAGATTAAGTTTCGTTGTTAATGTTCAAAAACTGGGTGCTTTTTAATTTTTATTGTAACTTTCTTGTTGATCCTTGGATTAGGCTTGTGCTAGAGGAGTATGGAAAGCACCAAGCCAGACTCGCTGTTACCATTTTTGAGAAAATGGCGAAGAAACTAAATCTGGATTCTGATCATCAACGTTCGGAGCGTCATGTATCGGAATCCACTGGCTTAATACGCATTTATCGCTACCCTTTTTACGTCAATGAAGACGGCAATGGCGACCCATGGGGCATGAACACGCACACAGACAGCTCAATATTATCCATTTTGAACCACGACGAATCGACTGGCCTTCAAGTTCTGAAAGACGACGATTGGCTCAACGTAAAACCCATCTCCAATACGCTAATCGTCAACCTTGGTGACATGACGCAGGTCTCTCTCTCTCTCTCTAGCTTCTTTTTTTCTCATCACCTCCATTGACGGGCTAGGCAAGTTCTTAAACGTCAGCATACTTTATTCAAATTTCTATGCTTTTTGCTTTGAATTTCAGGCGATTAGCAACGACGAATACAAGAGCGTGAAGCACAGGGTGAAGGTGAACAAACAGAAAAGGGATAAGATTTCGATCTGCTACTTCGTCTTCCCTGGAGAAGAAACTGTCATTGGAAGCTCCAACTACAACCCATTTACTTACGGAGATTTCCGAGCTCAAGTTCAACGAGATATTAAGACACTTGGCTACAAGGTTGGGCTTGAAAGATTCAAGAAGGCTTCATAGACGGTTAAATTAGAGGAAGTCTAGCTCTTCTATTCGTAGGAATAGGAGATGGTTAATTAGAGGGCAGACATGAGCGCCTAGCTAAAGTTGCAGTAAGTGAAAATTTCAAAATTGCTGGCTTTTTAGATTAGCTATAGATAGAGAAGAAGAGTTCATTAATGGTGTACAAAGAAGAATTTAAAACAGATCCTTCAAACTTAATATAATTCATATACAGATCACAAGTTTAAAGCCTGCAAATCCATATTAATTGAAGAAGACAATTATAGCTTAAGAATGTGGCCATAGTAACTAACCAAGGATTTCAACTCCATGAGCACTAATTCTTGGAATTTGTTCGATTATCTTGGCCGGGACTACCTCATTGACAGCACTATCCTGGTTCTGGTAGGCTGAGAGATGCACGCCAAGTGCAGCTCTGCCAGAGGGGTCAAGATTGTTGGACCAAGCAGCATCCCACTCCACAGCCTTTGCCGTGCTGCAAGCTACACTTGCTCCTCCGGGGACGGTCATCCGGGCCGAATTCTAGCCAACCAAGTCAGGATTACACTTCTCATAGTTACTTCAGACCAAAACCAGTATTCTTGTTTCTTACCTGGGGGAAGAACCTCTCGAAGGTCATTCTGTAGTGGTAAGCCTCTTTCGTAGAGGGTGTGTTGTGAGGGAAAATATGCGCAGCATTAACCATCATTCGATCAGTCACCTGAAATTGTTAGTCGGGCATTACTCATTAACTATAGATTTTGATTTAACTAATCAAAAGAAATGGATGTACATGTTGTGCAGCATGGGCTTTGAGGCCGTCAATCCAGCTATAACCAACACCATCACTAAATTGTTCCTTCTGTCTGTACAAAATATGCTGGTCGGAAAAAAAACAGGACAATCACGTCAGTTACTATAAAAGGCTAGGAAAGAGGCTGTGAGAAAGAGATCTCAGTAAATTGGTGAGGCAGACCTTTGGGAGGTATGGGTGATCTTCATCATCAAAAGCCTTTCGAAGGACCCATTTCTCCATACGTCCTTCTTCTGGTTTAATCTGGAGATTGATTGAATGATATGGTGAAAATGCTGTTTTTTAATTCAAGCAAAAGGGAAGAGTTAACAAGTCCTGACCATCTTCCACGCTGGGTCGATTGCCATTGCAGCATCAATGAATTGTTTGTCCAAAAAGGGAACTCGAGCTTCCAAACCCCAAGCAGAAGTGGCCTTGTTGGCTCTCAAACAATCATACATGTGAAGAGCTTTTATCTACAAGAATTAAATTACACGTTCGCCGTTAATTAATTTGCAAAAAGTATAGTTTTGTCAGAAGTCATTTACCTTATGACATGTTTCACGATGGAACTCCTCCTTGTTGGGTGCCTTGTGGAAATATAAGTACCCACCGAAGACTTCGTCGGAACCTTCGCCTGAAATTACCATCTTCACTCCGAGCTGACTTTATTTTACGAGCCAATAAAAACATAGGAACACTTGCTCTAATAGATGTCACGTCGTATGTTTCAATATGGTAGATAACGTCTTCAATGGCATCAATACCATCCTGCCCCAAAAGTCATAGTTAGCGTCTCTAACTCTGAGGATGGAAAAATTCAAGTTTGTGTTTCTACCTGAACAGTGAAATGGAACTCATGGTGGACAGTGCCAAGATAGTCAGCAACTTCCTTTGCAGCTTTCAAATCCGGTGAACCCTGATCAAGCAAAGGGACGGGCTGCAGCATTAGTAACCAAAAGACAGATTTATTTTATTTCTTCAAAGTCAAACTTTACCTCTAACCCAACACAAAAAGAATGGAGTTGTGCACCCCTTTGCTTGGCAGCGTTCGTGCCAGCCAAGTGACGGGCCGTGATAGAAGCAACCAAAGACGAATCTAGGCCGCCAGATAGCAGAACCCCGAAAGGAACATCAGTCATTAGCCTTTTGATCACTGCCTGTGCATGTCACAATAGATACATATTGATCAAAATTACAAACTTCATGTTTGATGATTATGATATAAGATTCAAATTAATGGCATAATATCCGAGCTATACTCGTTCAAGAGCACTTCTTAAAGCGAGTGGATCATATGGGGTTGAGGGAATGGCCTCAGAGAACCAGGGTGGATTATACCATTGCCTGAATCCCCCTTCTGTGCTAGAGTACAAGTGACCAGGTGGAAAACACTGAAAATGTTCACAATTGTCGTTCAAACCTTTCATTTCGGATGATATCCACACCGAGCCTGCAGATGGGAGATAAGTTCTTTTCAGTGAATTGTAGTATTTAATCCAAAAGCAGAAACTCTGACAAGAACAAACAAAAAAAAACACGGAGCCAGATCAAGAGAATTGCCATCAAGTCCCCAGCCAATGTAGAGGGAAGTGATTCCAATCGCATCACGAGCAACTATGAAACTGTTGTCTCGTGTGTCCAATAGCACAAACGAGAACATACCATCCAGCATGTCCACAAAATTCACGCCAAACTCTTCATACTACACGTAACGAAAACAGAAATTTGGGATAAAATCAAATGAAGGCCCATGGTTCTCCGGTGAATAATTATCCAGGAATAGAATGTTAAAAAACATCACTTGTCAGACCATGCGACTAAAAAAGAGAGAAGTATGCGCTTGGGTACCCACCAAATGGGCAATAACAGTCGCAGTCACTGCCAGTACGGAAGTTGTGATTTGGCAATTTTTTCCTGAGCTCTTCATGGTTGTAAATTTCTCCATTTACCTGATTTTCAAGAAGACAGTTTGCTTTCTCATTACAAAGATGACGAGGAAAGAAATGTGTGATCTTGCTGCTAATGAACTCTTTGTGTTTTGTGCTAGCATTTAAAAGAAAGATATAATCTTACAGTGACCACAACAGAATTGTCTTCGTTGTAAAGAGGTTGATCACCAGAAGCCGGATCGATGATTGCTAGACGTTGATGAGCAAGAAAACTGTCTCCAGTGCTGGTAGAGTCCACTCCAGTCGGGCCCTCGGTGTTTCAACCTGTCAACGCATTTGTTGAAATCAAACGAGAATTAAAAAAAAATATCGAGATTTACGTAAAAAAATCCAAGAAAAAAAAAAAACTACGGACAGAAAAGAGAAATTCAGTATTAGAAAATCGATACAGTTAATTTTATGACTCATTTATATATTTATACATTAAACTGAAATTCTACGAATAATGCGATTCCTAACGTAGATCGAACTGGGTAGTCTAGATATAATTCTTGTTTAGCCAAACTCTAACAACGTGAGGAAACAAAAACAGTCCTCGTGGGTTTAAAAAGTGAAGAAGTAGACTCAATCAAAAACAGAACTGAAAGACAAATTTCTCCAAACGTACGTGAATAGACAAGTTTCAATATTGTCAAAGAGAAAATAATACGATGTGGGACCAGCACATATCTATGTCCACATCTAGACGAGGGTGGTTCAGACAATTGGTGACAATAACAGTCGACATCATTAAAGTCTCTCCTCCCATCACTACAATATCCATAATTGATACATCCATATGCTAAGACAAGATTCAACTAGAAAATATATTGCTGCATGAAAAGTAGCTCGTATACACCCTGCCTCTCGAATAAACTAAAAATAAGTCCATGTAGAAAATTCCACAGCGTGCGTGACGAGAGATCAAGACAAGTCACTGATGACTTTAGAAAACTTTAAGCATGGAAGAAAATATAGCAAAGATATATAGGTTTTGAATCCAGCGACTTGGCCTCAATGATTTACCACTATAAAAAAGGAAAGCAAAAAATGAGCATTACAAAAAACTAGCATTCCCGAGAACAGAAGTCAAAATGCGCCGAAAAAAATGTAATGAAGCACAGAGAAGCGAACAAGATAAACAGACAGAAAAAGGATCAGAAATGAAAACAAAAACTCGCCTGCGGGAAAGCTCGAGTACGCGAACTCTTTTGGCTTGAGAGCCATCAGAACAACCAAGGACTGCAAGGATTCCACACATACTGAAGCCTGAAAGCTGAATTCAAAGAAAAGAAGGAGGAGGAGACGGAAGATTGAAAGGTGTTTGTGAAAATGAATGAGAAACGCAGTCGCGACTCGGAGAGAGAGAGAGCCAACTCGTTGCGTCGAGTGTCGGTGGAGAGGAAGAGGAAGAGGAAGAGGAAGAGTAATAACATCGCGCTTTCGAGCCACGTATTTATAGTTGCAGGAGACTTCAAACTGTCGCAGTAAACGACGCCGTGCCGTTATCTGTTTTAGTCTTTTACCAAATTATTTTATTATTTTACGTAATTTTGATGAATTAATTAGAAAATGTTAAATTATTGACCAAATTAGATTGGTTAATCCTATTTGGAAAATTATTGGCCTCCGCTTGGAAGACAGGGTACGAGGAAGGTGCAGAAAAGTCAAAACTCTGTGCTGTTTTTTTTCCAACAATCCACGTGTCTTCTAGTAGGATGAATGACTTTTCCAGATCGAATGATGCGTGCAAAATTGATGGCTTGTAATGGTTCATTTACAAACTCATTAAAAATATTATTATTTTTATATAATAAAGTATAAAGTTAACGGTAAATTAATTTCGTTAGCAAACTAACATTTATCATAATTTTTTGTTAAAATTGAGGATAAATGTTTGAAAATAAGAGTGGAAGTCAACAGCCTGCTAGATCCTAGAGGTCGTCTGCTACGAAGTATTTTTCTAATTTTGGGTATCCATCTTGAACTTCAAAAGACTATTTTCACTCTTTCATTTCTGAGCGTTTGTTGTGAATAACATACGTTTTTTTTTTCGAGACAACTTTTCTACTCTTACATTTATGGACGCCAATGTATAGTTTCGGACTCTAGACTTGATTTTAACGAAAATTCAAGCTGCAAAGAGAGTTTGTTGATCAAGAATAATTTAATAGTCAGTTTGTCACTCTCTGGTACTTTAAATTTTGTTTTTTTTTTTTTAACTTTACCCTTAAAATAAAAAATAATATTAAAGAGTAACGAGGGATATATATAATTTTCTAGTAACTTTTTATCCATATCCATAGCTAATAAAAAGGTTCAAAGAAAAAGACAAATCAATTGGGTGGCGTGCGGCGACCCGAAGAAGTTACGTGCGAAATTGCAGCACTGTTGCAGCAGATTGCATTGGCGTGTAAATGACACGCAGCTACCTATCCCTACGACCATTTTAAGTGTTAGGTTTTCAAATCTTTTTTGGTCATTTTCACTTGTTTTTTCAATGTTTGAGAAAATGACACTCGTTTGAACCCCTATTGCCCATCATCCTTTTTTTATTTTTTATTTTTTAATATTTTAAATAATTTGACATTAAGCTACAATTTAAAGGTTATAAGATTGTTAAGAGTTGATATGAACAACAATGTTAGAAAATAATAGTACTCAACTGTTATGTTGAGGCTTGCTTTTCGCGACTGAAGAAATATATGTTCCTGCGTGAGAGTGTGTGTGTGTGTGTATATAGATAATACATTTTGTAAATGTCTTTCTTTATCTCTTAGAATGAAAAAGCAACTTTGAAGCTAAGAAAAGGTAATGATAGAATGCTGCAGCAGTTAGCTGACCATCAAAAGGTTTGTGATTTAACAAACTAATAATGGTGAAAATTATGTGACTATATTTGTGATTGAAAAAACTAGAAAATCCAGGAACTAGAAAAGCAACTTGATGCAAAGATAAGAGTGCTTGAGAGGGAAGTTGCAAGTTATGAAGCACATGTATGATGCAGATATGGAGGTCTCTAAGACAACGATGAAGAGCGGAAAACTACCGGTGAACTTCAGGATGTTCGTGAAACTTTGAATGATGTATGTCATATTTCTCCTTCGTCAAATCGTTCTATATTCCGACAGTAGTTTTGAAGAAATACTTTAATTTGATCATTATAGATTCGGATGAACTGTTTAATTCTCACAATTGAATACCTTTGAATTTCCATTGTCGTCTATAATGGTCTTGAAAGGATGTCCCTGATGATCATCAGCAAACGTAATTCAAAATTTGCAAAGAATAAATAATATGAAATTGCAAGCAAGGTGCAGATGAAAGGTTTTAGATAGTGTGGGAATTCACGTAAAAAATAGTTAGCAGCCCGCAAATGAGCGAGGAACCCAACACTTTATATTCAAGACCGAGCAACATGATGATTTCTGTTAGAATTTGGTGTGACCCGAATTCTAGTTGGGCCGGGTCGGGCCCGTATATCAATATTAGGGTTTTACGTTTTCTCTATATATTGATGCTTGAGTCGCAAAACTCATTGTACCTTTGATTTTAGTGATTTCTCCTCTCCCCGTGGTTTTTTCCCGTTTAGGGTTTCCACGTAAATCTTTGGTGTCCACTATTTTCGTTTTTCTTATTTCGTTTCGATCTCGGTTTTTCAACAATTTCTTTTTAATGTTTCACCAGGGGTTTAAGAAGTATAACCCCAATGAAAGACAACTGACAAGACAACATGACAATTTCACAAGATTAATATTAGATTTATTATTTAATTTTTTGCTAAGATTTAACTCGTTATTAAAATGATTAAGATAAATTATGAATAATTAAAATGAGATATTAACTTGGTAAACTTACGGTTACCCATTTCATAATGTACCACAAGAACACAACGGGGAAATTCAAAACCACGCATACTCTTGCTTTTTTTCCATGTTCCCATCATTTTTATTGAAATAGGAAGCAGAGAAAAGAAGACTGACAGTAACCATTTAAGAACACCGTGAATGAAGTTTTCTGCCAGAGTCATGTCGAGCTATATCCCGCCGACGATATCGAGCGAGATGGCATGAGTTCTGATCATATGTCTTTTAGGTACACACTCTCTCTCTCTGTGATGACCTATGAGAAGGAGTGAAGGACTGAGTTGGAAGGGAGAGATTTGTTAGATTTGTACACCATTTTGGTGGGAAATAAATGCACGAAAGAATCACTCTTTGTTTACTCTTGAGGACAAAGAAAGGCCCCCCTTAGTCAGTTGTCAATCACATTAAGTGTTTCATAAAGTTTAATCATGCATAATGGATCTATATCAGAACATGGTAGGGCAAAAGAGATTCACACCATCTGTCTCTCGGGCAAAAGAGATTCACACCATCTGTCTCTCGGGCAAAAGAGATTCACACCATCTGTCTCTCGGGCAAAAGAGATTCACACCATCTGTCTCTCGGGCAAAAGAGATTCACACCATCTGTCTCTCGGGCAAAAGAGATTCACACCATCTGTCTCTCGGGCAAAAGAGATTCACACCATCTGTCTCTCGGGCAAAAGAGATTCACACCATCTGTCTCTCGGGCAAAAGAGATTCACACCATCTGTCTCTCGGGCAAAAGAGATTCACACCATCTGTCTCTCGGGCAAAAGAGATTCACACCATCTGTCTCTCGGGCAAAAGAGATTCACACCATCTGTCTCTCGGGCAAAAGAGATTCACACCATCTGTCTCTCGGGCAAAAGAGATTCACACCATCTGTCTCTCGGGCAAAAGAGATTCACACCATCTGTCTCTCGGGCAAAAGAGATTCACACCATGGGAAAAGAAGACTGACAGTACCCATTTAAGAACAACGTGAATGAAGTTTTTCTGCGGCGTCATGTCGAGCTATATCCGCGACGATATCGAGCGAGATGGCATGAGTTCTGATCATATGTCTTTTAGGTACACCTCTCTCTCTCGCAAAAGAGATTCACACCATCTGTCTCTCGGGCAAAAGAGATTCACACCATCTGTCTCTCTCTCTCTCTCTCTTTCTCTCTCTCTCTCTCTCTCTCTCTCTCCATGACCCGCCATTGATAAACAGAGAAATTCTAACGAAAACCTCGAGTTTTGGAAGATTCTTTCTCATAAAGTATTGGGTCCCATAAAAAAACCCATTTTGGAAAATTAGTTAATCCTATTTGGAAAATTAGTGGCGTCCCAGCTTGGAAGAAAGGGTACGCGGAAAGAGCAGCAAAGTCAAAACTTTGTGCTGTTTTTTCCAACTATCCACGTGCCTTCTCGTAGGATAATTGACTTTTCAAAATAGAAGCATGCAAGATTGATTGCTTGTAATGCAAAACTAATTTACTTATTATTAATGATTTATAAAACAAATTTTTTCCAAATCAATAATTAATTAACTTAACGACATGGATTTACATGCTGACACCCCTTTAATTTAAATACTTATTTACTTGAAAAATAAGTACTTGCTCTTGGCCCCTTAAAATCTAAGGTTGCTGTCTACCAGATTAATGTCATCTGTTTGTTTTGGGCCCTGTCGAATGTTGAAGGCCTAAAATCACACCAATTATTTCAGCTCTGTCGACCCTCTTCGTATCTCGTTCTCCTCCGTCGACTCAATTCTCTACCCTCTTCGTGTCAGCAGGACCCGTTTGATTGATTGCTTTTCCATTTTGTGGGTTTTTGGTAGTTTCAATCTAAGATTACTTGGCAGAGTAAAGGTTTGTTTTTGATTTTCGATTTTCTGGATAGATATGAATTGGGTTCAGCGCAAGATTTACCTCTACAATGTTACGTTTGGGCTGTACATGTTGGATTGGTGGGAGCGCTACCTATTCAGTATTCTCCCTACCTCGCTCTTTTCCCCTTCGATTTGATTTGATTTGATTTGTACTGTTTTAGTTCTGTTCCAACATACGGGACAACAGATTTTGCGATTTGAAGTGTTTTAGTTTTAGTTCTATTCATTGGCTTTGAACGAGATTTGTCATTAAAATCCAGTATCTGGTTGATTGAGATTTACGAAATGTCTACGGGTTGTTCGTTCTCTCTCGGAGTGATCTTAGTGCTCGTGTTTCTTTTATTGCCGTGCTCAAAACTATAGCTTTTGCATTATGTGTAGGGAGAAAAGTCAACAGATCCAATTGGGTTCTTTTGATTTGATCCCCTCCCCTTCTGTTTCTGTCCCTTAATCTTAATTGCTTATCCTTGTTTGTATCAGATACATTGGTGATCGTTTTGATGTGGTTCATATTCCACAACGTATCTCGATATATTTCGGATTGCTTTCACAGGTAACACAAATAACTTAATTGCTATATTTCATTTCTCATTGAAGTTGTCTGCTGACTTTTAACTGTCGATTCACGATTGCACCTTAAGCAAATTTCATGGTGATTATGTCCGATATGCTTAGGCAAAATAGAATGAATCTGTAGTTTAAATTATCAATTATGAAAGTTTTTCCATGTACGGATATATAAGTGGGTTAGGGGAGAGAAATAAGAAGAGTTGGGGAGTGCAAATTTCTGTGGAAGTTTGGAGTTTAATTTTGTCTTGGATACCTATCAAATTATATGAAAGCACTGTTTCTGATGGCAATGAGTAAAAATGGAGAAAGAATGTGTCCTTGAAAGATTGGATAGATTGATGGAGCAATTGCTGTTAAGTGTAGGCAAAATATTGCTGTACGTGGAATAAACTCAATATACAATGGTATGGATGCTGAAAGAGGAAAAGCTGAGAATCATCGATTGAGGTTGGAGAGAATGAGCGTGAATTAGGAGACTACGAAAGGGGAAGAGTTGATAAAAAGTCCTCGCAGGAAAAGGGAATGTGGGGAGAAATGTTGAAGATCTTGTATTAGTTGGAAAGTAAACTTGTTGCTCCAACAAGTTTCCCTGATGGGAATAGAGGGAAACAGGCAGAAGCAGCCTATTTTTCACATAGGAGGGAAATTTAGGAAAAAAAGGAGTGGTTTTGCCCAAATTTCTTTGGAAGTTTGTTGTTTGATTTTGTGTTGGGATACCTATCACCTTTATATCTAAACGACATACAATGAATGCATTTTTTGCACATTAAAGTTGCTCAGCTCGGGAAGATGGCAACTATTGTTGTCGAAGCTAAAAGACAAAGTGGAGAAAATATAGGGAATTTCTTCAAATTTGATCTATGTAGTTATGAACTTGCATAGTTTTTATTGTTTCCTTCCGTTGTATGTGAGCAAGCTATGAAATTAATAAAAGAAACAAAGAAATAGCCTTTGATTCTGTGTTTTTGACTTTGTTTTCTCAAATAATGGATCGTTCATGGGTTCTAATAAAAATTAGTTTGATTTCCCAATTCCTCTTTATTACGTTTGCAGGAAACTATGGTAAGAACCAATCTGACACGGCGAAAGATCACGATGAGATTTGTAGCTGAAACCATGAAACCACTGGTCTTGCTCATGCCAAAGCTTGGCTCTTCTGTATTTGGTAATTCCAGACTAAGAGAAATTTTGCATGGTTCCTCTTGTATTTAGATCTTCCCTTCTGATAGTTTGTGAACTATTTAAACAGAAACATTGCAGTCATATCTCTTTTTTAGGCAGGGCAAGGCCAATAAAATAAACAAGAAGAAAATAGATTTGATCTTTATGGCACGTGTACATTGTTCTATTCTTTATTAAAAAAAACAAAAATTCCTTTTGGTCTTTAACAAGGTTGGAATCTTTGTTTTGCTTGAATCTGTGTTTCTCTTCGAAGCTTCTGAATGTTTACCAGCTATCACTCGGCACATTCTCGGCTGTTGCTATGGGAAATCTCTGATGCTGCCTTATAATTCAGTTTTTTTGTGTTGATGAATTTGAATTCGTGGATTTTAATAGGAGTAATGCTAATATGCTATATTTTTTCTCTAATTTTATCGTCTAATTCTTACCTCGTGAAGTGGAAGAAACAAAATCTCGCAACTTTTGTTTGGGAAAGATTGCTTTTAAATAGATCAATAACGTACCTTTAGTAACTAATAATGTAATGGCTATACAAATTTAATTATTTGAGTAATCATCGATAATATATAAGTGATTTCAATTATCCATTAGCTCGTAAAATTTAAATTTTCCGTTAAAATTGAGGGTAGACGTCTTGAATTACAGGCATGCATCAAAAATGGGAAAGTGAGAAAATGTTTCGGAACGGACTTTCAAGATTCATGACAAATGTTTGGAAATGAAAGAGTGAGAAAAATGTCCTGTTATGGTAGCGATTTTCTAAAGTTCATGGCGTACGCCCATAGATGAACTTGGTTCCACATGATTTTTAGGAGCTGAGTTGTGCTGGCTGTGGCCGTAATTTTCACATTGCTTGGAGGAAAAATATTAATGAAACATATGTAAAGAAACTCTCCCAATATAGTAAGACGCGTTTTCGAAGCAAAATTGGCAACGGATCCCATAAGAACTTCGTAGTTAAAAGTGTTCTGGCGAGAGCAGTATCAGATTAGGTGACCGACAGAGAAGTCCTCGTAGAAAACAAATCCATGAGGGCCGAGGGTTGCCCAAAGCGAACAATATCTTACTGGGGAGAAAGAAGTTTGTTACATGAGGCCAGAATGACATCTCTCAATTTTGACGGAAAAATAAACGGGAATGACAATTTTCTTAATGAAGAATAGTTTAACGGTTGTTTAGTTAATAAAATTATTTTAAGGATTAGATTGTCATTGTCGGATAGTTTATGAGTGTTTTTGAACTTTAGCTTAAATAATTAAAAAAGAACAGTAATTTTTTTTTTATTTATAAAATATTGGGGCCCATGACCCACTTGAAACATTTTATTACATGACACACCTCACGCTTTTCTGACTTGCTCTATAAAATCATTTCTTATTTCAACAGTTTAGAGTTTGCCGATTCCGAACCCTAAACTCTCTCTTCGTAGGCTCAGATTTATACCGCGATATGGCGACCACCGAACCCACTCACAGAGAAGATGAGGATGCTCCGGCTGTAGATGACGAAGACACTGGAGCTCATGTTGCTCCGATCGTGAAGTTGGAGGAGATTGCAGTGTCCACTGGTGAAGAAGAGGAAGACGCCGTTCTTGATTTGTATGGTTTTTTTTTTTTATCTACTTTCTGGATTTTTCGTTTCCTGAAATTTTACGATCTCTAATTCATTGCTATTTTGTATTTGTTTATTTCTTCTTTTCAAATTATTTCTAGGAAATCGAAGCTTTACCGGTTCGACAAAGATGGAAATCAGTGGAAAGAGAGGGGTGCTGGCACCGTTAAGCTTTTAAAGCACAAAGAGACGGGGAAGGTTCGTCTTGTCATGAGGCAATCCAAGACACTCAAGATCTGCGCCAATCATTTTGGTTTGCTTCTCTATTTTCTTTTCATAAACTTGCATTCATTTTGTTTTGTTTTTATTTTTGATTTTTGATTTTGATCTGTTCTGCTGCAGTGTTACCAACGATGTCAGTTCAAGAACATGCTGGGAATGATAAATCGTGTGTTTGGCATGCCACAGACTTTGCTGATGGTGAATTGAAGGATGAGCTTTTCTGCATTCGATTTGCATCAGTTGAAAGTGAGTATTTTTTGTAAAAATTTCCTGCGTCCTTACTTAATGCTTTGTGTTTCGATCCCAAATTATTTAATCAAACTTCATATTCAGTTCATCTTACTTGCTAATTTTATTTACTTATGGAAGAGCGCAATAATTATGTTTTGGAGTAAATCTGAAAATCGTACTCTTCTTAATGTAAGGAAGAAGTTGAAGATAGGCATTTCATTTTGGGCTTGAATATAGACATTGATATTGTTGTTAATAGCTTGTTACGAATTTTCCAGTGAATTTAGCTCGTTTCCTCCATCGTTGAAGGACCTTTATTTTTTTAGCATTTTTAAACTTCTGGTCCACGGTCCATTCATTGAAACTGTTTTTGTTATTTAATCTTGTGTTCTTAGGGATTTGCTACTGTAGTGTTTTATGTGTTTTGCTCACACTCCATATGGTCTATAATTGAATGTTTCTCTGCTAATGAGAATTAGAATAATAAAACAATTTCAAATGTGTTTTGATATATTTTGGATTTGGTTCTATTTAAGACTAGGTACCATAACGATTTAATTCCTGTATAATGGTTCAAATGTAAATCATGTTATGCTACATAGTTTGGATCTTTTGATTGCGATATATATTGAATGTCCTTTGGGTTGGAAAAAGGCTCACTGGTGATTTTACTTTCACCCTCGACATAGGTGCTGTCTTTTTTCTAAATATGAAAGCACATGCACGATCAACCTATCACTCAGTGTCTTTTTCTTAAGTTATTTAATGAGCTCCCTTCTCTCTCACTTCCCCACATTTCATTGATTGGTAATGTGTGGTTTCTATTAGACTGCAAAACTTTCATGGAAACGTTTCAAGATGTTGCTGAATCCCAGCGGAGCAAAGAGGAAAATAAAGATGCATCTTCTGCAGCTGGACTTCTTGAGAAGTTGAGCGTTGAAGAAAAGAAAAGTGAGGAAAAAGATGGGGATGAGGTACCAGCTTCAACAAAAGAGGACAAGCACACCGAGGCTGAGGCTGAGGCAGTAAAAGCAGATCTAAAGGAGAAAGATGGCGAACCAGCTTCCTTGACTTAAAAGAGATGCTTTTTATCAGCATAAGCCAGGCATAATGTCTATTGAGGTTGGATGGCGTTATACCACACGCACTGCGATGCCATAGTGGGAAATTTACTGAATTGTGATATTATGGGCAACTGGTGTGGATGCGTCCTTCATTTGGAGTCTTTCAGGTCATTTTTTTTTCATGTCTTGAGAGTTTTATTTTGCTGTGTGAGAATGGTTAGAGTTGAACGGAGTTTTCAATACACTTATTTATTACAGGGTGTAAGTCAAGCGAAAGAAATTGCATGTTACAAACTGAGTTGTGTTGGTATTCCTAAACTTGTTCCCAATATTGTGTCAGACTAATGTCTAGTTGTCTGTCATTTCTGTTTTTTAATGCTTTAAAGTTCTTTAATTGATCCCAAATGGGACATCCTTGTCAAATATGCCCAGCTATGCAGATAAGCTTTGGGGAATCCGAAAAAATCACTCTTGTGGGGACTCATCCCTAAAGCTCCCTTCTCAGATACCGTAGTTTCTGTCGCTACTTGTACAAATTTTGGTTCTTCAGCAACTACACAAAAAATGGGCTAGGGTCCTGTAAGTACTCTGACATTAGTCTTGACTGCTTATATTTTGTTTACCGAGGACTCAATAGATCAATCAGACTACTTTTACTGTCTTATTAATTTTTTTAAAATACTTACTCACGTGCAAAATAATAATTTATGTAATTAACGTAATAAATTATAAATAGTTAATTTATTATAATAATTGTATAAATTATTGTTTAACATGTCAACGAATATTTTAATAGAGTAGAATAATAGAGTAAACGTATTATTATTTGATCAATTATTGAGCAAGCTTGAGTAGTCATCTATGATCATAGCATGTCTTGCCTTCCCAAAATTTAAAGATTAGTTTTGTGCTCGGATTTACACGTTTGTGGGTTGAGGCTTTGATGGATTCAATTATTTAGGCAACAACTTCAAATAATCAAATATCAGTCTCAAATAGTGATCTTGAAAATTCAGTAAATTTGAGTGTGTTTCTTTGAGGAAACCATAAGCATTACTTGTACCACCCATCTGTGTATACGAACAAAGTGATAAGAGTAGATTTTTAGGGATATAGAATATACTACTCCCTTTGATGGGACTGGTGGACGTGACAACCCGACCGTGTTTCATGGTTCGTTTCTTGTTTTGTTCCAAATTAAAAAAAAAAAAAATTATATTTTTTATTATTTTATTGTCGGGTTTTTGCACTTTGGGTTAGTTTTGGGCATGAGCAGTTTTTTTTATAATTTTGGGTCAGATTTTAACCAGTTTCGAGTCGAATTTTTGACTAATATATATATATATATATATATATATATATATATATATATATATATATATATATATATATATATATATATATATATATATATATATATATATATATATATATATATATATATATATATATATATATATATATATATATATATATATATATATATATATATATATATATATATATATATATATATATATATATATATATATATATATATATATATATATATATATATATATATATATATATATATATATATATATATATATATATATATATATATATATATATATATATATATATATATATATATATATATATATATATATATATATATATATATATATATATATATATATATATATATATATATATATATATATATATATATATATATATATATATATATATATATATATATATATATATATATATATATATATATATATATATATATATATATATATATATATATATATATATATATATATATATATATATATATATATCATGGTTCGTTTCTTGTTTTGTTCCAAATTAAAAAAAAAAATTATATTTTTTATTATTTTATTGTCGGGTTTTTGCACTTTGGGTTAGTTTTGGGCATGAGCAGTTTTTTTTTATAATTTTGGGTCAGATTTTAACCAGTTTCGAGTCGAATTTTTGACTTACTATTTGGTTTTATCTTCACAATTTTCTTGAAAATTTGGAACCGGAACTAGTATATAATCAACATTTATACAAGTGGAAAAATTATTTGTTAATTAAAATTAGCGCAATAATTATTAATGGATGAAATTAATTATTTATTTAACTCTTTATATTATATAAATAAAAATAAAGGATAAATAAGATATATATATATATGTTTAGAATTAAGATTGTAATAAAGAAAACTAACGAACGAAGCGGGGGAAGTGAAATGTAGCCATCGGCCATCCTCCGCTCACCTAACTAACTTAACAAAGCGCACAGGAAGTGAGAGTCGAGCTTCGGCTTCCCGTCGCCCCCGCCATTTCGTTCTTTGTCGATAGCGGAGCCTAACCTAAAGTCTTGACTTTTTTCCTTCATCTATCCGAATCTCAGACGAGGCATAGTTGCTTAGAATCTAATGCCTCCGTGATTGCTACAACACCTTCGAGAGGAGCATCGCAGGCCGTTATCACCATGACTGGAAACTATCCCAACATGTAGAAACTTGTGTGAGGGAAAATTGTTGAATTCCTTGTAGCTGAGCCTCGGAGAGAGAATGGGAACTGGTGCGTCTAAGAGTTCGGATGGGGGCTTCCACGGAAACGACGAGGGAGAGGATAATCTAGATCAAGCTGGTGGGCAACTTTATGTTTCTCTGAAGATGGAGAATTTCAAGTTCAAAGGCGAGCTCATTCCACATGTTTATGGCTCTGTTCCCCTCATCGGTTCTTGGGATTCATCTAAAGCTGTAATTTCTTTTTCTTTTTCTCTGGTTGTGGGTGGTTTGAGCTTTTAGTATCAGTTGTGCTGTGATTCCGTTCTGAATTTTGGTTTTATATTTGTGAAATTTTAGCTTTTCATGGAACGAGAAGCAGCATCAATGTGGGAAATGAGCTTTGTCGTTCCTCCTAATCATGGTAACGCTGCTTACAGTCTTCAGATTTTCAGTCTTTCCTCAACTGCGTTTACTTCTTCACATTTCTTCGTGCCATCTATGGATGGAAAACGGAACTCAATAATAAAATCTCTCAATCAATGCTTTTGTTTGCTCTTTTATTCTTGGTAATATCTATAGGCGATAATGGTTCGAACCATTTCTCTGTATCCTGTCTCAAATGTAAAACGAGGAATAAAAAAGAATCAGAAAAGCATAAACGTTGCCTTTTCTGATTTAGCGGGACACCAATACTGACTTTACAACTATTTAATATTTAGAGCTCTTTCTATCCTATTCACCTCATTGTATGTTTCGTGTTAGAAAATTTGGATTTCAAGTTCCTTCTGAGGCCAAGAAGTAGCAACTCTCCTTGCATAGTTGAAGAGGGTCCTAACCGAATTTTTAGTGGAGGAACCTTACAAGGGGATACGAGGCCGGCACTTTTCAGGCTCAATGCTGATGAAGTTTTGGAATGCCGGGTGTACATAAAAGCTGACAGGGTCTCACCATTTGATCTTGCTGCAAGTTGGCGGGCTTACAGGGAAAACCTTCGTCCCTCTACTGTTCGTGGGATGCCTGACGTTAGCATAGTTTCAGTGCCTGAGAGTGGTATTGAGGTATTTTTGGGTTTGCACTATGGCTCTTTTGGAATATTTGTACTGTTAAATACATATTACAATTAAATTAATTTTTACCGGTGTCACTAACCAGCAGGGAGCATGGGCGAGATTGATTGATAAATTTCCGGATGTAGGTGCTATATGGCAGTTTATATGGTTTTATTTACTCTGATTTCCTATAAAAAAAAAAAAACTCTGATTTCTCTAGTTGAGCCCGAACTTCATTTGCTCTGATATGCCTTAGGAGGTGGTGAACTATTGGAAATTAAGAAAAAGCTATGCTGTTTCAAAAATGATTTTAAGTATTCCAGTATATTGGTTTTGAAAACTCTCATCTTTTTTCTCCTTGCCAGAATGGCTCATCTGCAAGTTTGGAGCTTGATCTCGAACATTATGTTGTGCCAGCACCTTCTGCAAACTCAGAAATGGTTTATGCGGCTAACATGACAGAAACTCCAAGGTCGTTAACAGGTCTTCCAAATGCTGGTGCATCAGGAAGTTCTTCATTTTCTAAAGATGGAGGTGTTTCTGCCGATCAACCTTCAGCTCCGAAGGTTGGCTCTTGAAATATGCGTCATACGTGTAAAGATGCATATCATGCCTGATTGCAGTTTGACATGTCAGGAGTTTACTATAGGGCTTTTTTAGTTGCTATAAGTTATCTATGCGAAGATATTGGATTCTTGAAAGTGTCTTGTCCTCCTCATTGACATTAAAATCTTTAATATTTAAGACCTAATTATGATTTTCTATCAATGTTTACTTCAGGAAATGGAGGTTCCTGTCCCCGATCCATCAAAGGTTTCTACGGGTCCTGGAATGGTCGAATCCAAATCAGTGGGAACCTTTTCTCCTTTCCAGAAGCAAGATAGTCACAAGGGACTCTTTGTGGATAGGGGCGTTGGATCTCCTAGGCTAGTTAAATCGGCCAGTGCAAGCACTTTTTTTGATCTCAAATTGGATACGGAAACTAAGGTTTGTTTGCTTTTACATTTTTCACCTCTGAAGATTTTGAAATTAAATGATCATTTTTTGGTGCTCATTCTTCATGACCACACTGTTGTCTGCTAATATCTAGAATTCAATGCCCGCTGCTGCTGGAGCTGTTGCTGCAGGTGCTGTAGCTGATCAAATGCTTGGTCCTAAGGAGGATAGACATTTGGCAATTGTCCTGGTATTTTCCTTGATGCGATATTGATATGAAATGCTGATAGTTGTATTTTACCATTTTGTTATCTTTGTCAGATTGAAACGTAAATTTCACAGTTTCTAAAGGCATTGCGTTTGACTTTCGTTCTGAATGTGATTAAAATTGGTTCACCATTTATTATCTAAAGATTCTTGTGGATGATGTAAGTATAAAAATTTTCACTGTTTTGTGTGCTTTAGGTTGGCTTGCCGGCTCGTGGCAAGACTTTTACAGCAGCTAAACTTACTAGATATCTTCGCTGGTTGGGTCATGATACAAAGCACTTCAATGTTGGAAAGGTCATTTCATTCTCAAAATGGTTATTCAAGTGCTAGTAGAAGTAAATATAATAACTTTTTCTTTTTTGTAACAGTATCGGCGCCTTAAGCATGGAGTTAATCAGGTATATTTAGTTCTATTTGATTTATTTATTACTTGGTGAGTTGTTAATTATTACCATGAACCATGTATATTTTGAAAGGGAATAGTAGTCATATCTTATATTATCTATGCAAAGTGGGTTTTAGGTTCCAGATTTTGTTTTATTCTTTACTACATAGATGAGATGAATAGCTGCTATGATATCATTGGCATTGCTTTCTTAGACATTACTAGAGGGATGTAATATTTCTTGGTGCAGACTGCTGATTTTTTTCGAGCTGACAACCCAGAGGGAATGGAGGCACGCAATGAGGTGATTTTCTGCCAAAAGTATACAAGTTATTGGTAGACTGATTTGTGTGATTATTTTTCACTCGTCTGAAAGTACTTTCTTTTATCAACGCATTTTCTATTAGTTTCAAGTTCATAACATGATAAGACTGCTGAAATATTTATAGTCCCGTCAGCTTTTGACACTTGCATATTTTTTGTATTAAGAAACTTCATTTTTTTCCCTCTTTGGCGTACTTGATTATCCTAGATCATGTTAATGTTAACACCAAGTTAAACTTCTTTGTGTACGTAGTTTTAATTTATCACGTGCTACTAGGTAGCAGCTCTAGCTATGGAAGATATGATAGCATGGATGCAGGAAGGTGGCCAGGTAAGTTAATTTATCATTAGTTTCTTTTATTTCTGCTTGTTCCATATTCTGTTAATTCTAAGTTGACTATTAGGTAGGAATACTCGATGCAACAAATAGTACCAGCAAACGAAGGAACATGCTGATGAAAATGGCAGAAGGAAAATGCAGGGTACATGATCATGCTTGCAGAGACATTTAAGAGTTTTCTTCTATTAAACTAGTTTACACATCCTCTGATGTATGAATCCATTACTTTCTCACAGATTATTTTTCTTGAAACAATCTGCAATGATGAGCAAATTATCGAGAGAAATATACGGCTTAAGATACAGCAAAGTCCTGATTACGCAGAAGAGTATGGCTTCCATCTTTTTTTTTGTGCTTTTCTGATTGACAGCTGTGCATATAGTGACGAGTGTCATTTTGCAGACCAGATTTTGAAGCTGGTTATCAGGACTTCAAAACTCGGTTACGTAACTATGAAAAAGTAATTTTGGCAAATCTTAAATGATTGTTTTAACCTTAATTCATTTGTAGCCACTTTATAAGCTGTGATATATGAAATTTGCAAATACATTCTTCATATCAGGTTTATGAGCCCGTGGATGAAGGATCTTATATTAAAATGATCGATATGGTCAGTGGTAATGGAGGACAAATACAAGTGAGTTTGGCCATTTGGTTTCTTTCCCAAGTCATGTGAACCTATGTAGTTTCCTGACTATTTCAATATTTTCCTTTTATTTCTGCTCCCAATTCTTATGGTAGATCTCAAACTATCTTTGAAATAGGTCTTTCGGAGTTGGGTTACAAATTGATTATTCTTTTGTTAAATTATGATTAATCGTAATATTTTGATTAGGTGAACAACATCAGTGGCTATCTTCCTGGACGAATTGTGTTTTTCTTGGTATGATCTATGACTTATGTAATCTAATTAATAAATGCAGTTTCTTCTTTGTGAATCTTTTATTCAGAGTCACAGGATTTTTTCTTGTGTCTCTAATAATTGATCTGTTTTTTGTGAAAATGAGAACCTACGGATCTGTTAGATTTTTCTAGTTGATGTATTCTTAAAACAATTGCTCAAAATTGGATTGTCCAAAGGGTGATTGAATGGTAAATGGAAATGCAACTTTGACATGTACCGTTTCATGGAATAGCTTTGTTAATCTTCCAATACCTTCTCCTATTATTTGATTCTGACTACCCCCACTAGGTTACACTACCTCTCACACAAAAGGAGATATAACCCTTTGTAGTCTTGGGATACTCTGGCAAAATTTTTGAATCGTGGCATACCAATTCTACTTAATTACGCCACATAGAAAAATATCTAACATTGACATTTAAATATTGAACTGGTTGAGTACAATAAAGAGTTTATTTCAATAAAGGAAGTTCATTATCTGGGTAGATGTAAAACCTCTAACTGCTTAAAAATTTTTTTCTTACTTGTTAAGAGATACTTTCTGCAGGTGAATACTCATCTCACACCTCGCCCAATATTGCTTACCAGACATGGAGAGAGTAGGGATAACGTGAGAGGGAGAATTGGCGGTGATACTGCGTTAAGGTACATTTTCAAGTGATGGGCACCAACATAAATATTAACTGATTTATGTCATAGACTTTAAACATTGCGGTTACTTATTATGTGGAGCTCACATTAATCAACTGACGTCCTTCGAGTTAGAGAAAAGCCCTTACATAATCTATTCTTTGTACAATACAATCCATGTTAAAGATCAACTGGTGAATATTTTCTTTTCTTGTTATATTTCTAAATATTCAATGGTTTCTATTACTTGCACCACATCTGCAATTGATTTCGTTTATCCCTTGTTACTAATCCAAAAATGTACGGTTACTTGACAGCGATGCTGGAGAATTTTATGCTAAGAAGCTTAGTAACTTCGTGGAAAAACGACTGAAACCAGAACGAACGGCTTCTGTAAGCGTCATCTTGTTACTCGACATCTTTTTATAATCTGATATAAAGAGTCGTCACATAATTGCTACTTACTCCCCTTTGCAAGAGACAATTGAATTTTGTGCATGAAGTTGTTTGAGAATACAATTGAATTTTGAGACTAACACCATGCAAATTAACTTTTACTACCATTTGTTAGATAAACTTCATATTTAGGTGGACGTAACTGCTCCTTAAAGCTGCTCCTTATAACGTTTTCCAACTTAATTGGATTTAGATATGGACCAGCACATTGCAGCGAACAATTTTAACGGCAAGTCATATGGCTGGGTTCCCCAAGGTTAGCTAGTATCCTTCAAAGGTTTTCTTTGCTTGTTTAACTGTTTTAAGCATTATGCTTCAGACCATTCCTGGTGGAGGGAATTTTATTCAGTATTAATATATTTGTACTTTGCTCTTGTAAAGATACAATGGCGGGCACTTGATGAAATAAACGCTGGAGTGTGTGATGGGATGACTTACGAAGAGATAAAAAAGAACATGCCTGAGGAATACGAGTGCGTTGATTCCATTTTTTTCTCTGGTTTTTCTTTAGAATTTACAAATAATTCATTTCATTATTTGTCATTCATATTTCTATAATGCAACTATTTCATAGAGATATAACAAGTGGAGGAAGAGTCTTTCTCATAGAATTTAGTTGTTCTTCTAGGTATAAACTGTCTACTTCTAAATGCAGGGCCCGTAAGAAGGACAAGCTACGATATCGCTACCCTCGTGGAGAATCATATTTAGACGTTATACAAAGGTAAAACTCGTAGTTTTTGTACATGTTATGCTTATTTTTGCGCTTAACTGTGTTGGTTTGAATCTGTGATGACTCTGATAAGCTCACCCTCTCTACTGACTTCACCTGTGCAGGCTTGAACCTGTAATTATTGAGCTCGAAAGACAACGAGCGCCTGTTGTAGTAATCTCTCATCAGGTGAAATATTTTGTAACATTTTCACATTCCGCTTCCCAATGTGGCTAAGATACTTATTTTCTTCTCTCTTGCTTTCCATTTTGCAGGCGGTCCTCCGAGCACTATATGCCTACTTCGCCGATAGACCTTTGAAAGAAATTCCACATATAGAGGTAATTGTAAACTATCATTAGATATTTCGCTTTTTTCTCCTACTCATGGGCAATAGAGGTTTAGGAAGAGAAGATACACTAACGATTCTGCCCAGAAAGGATGAAATTTCCTGCTTCTTGGTCTATCTTCTTATAAATATTAAATAATTTTTCCAATTTTGGCACTTCTCTTTACTCCCCAGAAGGACATGGAGTTGTAGCATCAGATTAGGAAACTAAAATAATGACTTTGTTTGTCGACTGACTTTATTGCATGCAATCTTATTATCACTTGAACAAATTGCAGATGCCGCTGCACACTATAATAGAAATACAGATGGGAGTGTCGGGTGTGCAGGAGAAGCGATACAAGCTCATGGACTAACACTTGCCACTCTTCACATTACTCGACTACACCTTCAACTCCACATAATTTTTGTTTTTTCCTTTTCTCAAATTTCATTAGTTAATCTCCTGTTATTGAACCTCTGAAATCTACTGGATTCAGATCAGGACTAAACGTTCGATAATGGTTGAAACTCAACCTACGAACCAGCAATGGTCTTAAGCGATTTTCACCGAGAAACAATCGGACTTTTTTGGGGCATTATCTTTGTAATAATTGCAACTGGTTCTTTGTTATTTTAGGAGGCCTTGAATACAAATTTACAAGTTCCTTTTAGCTTTAATTGTTCTTATGAACAAAATATTGAAATTAGTCCTTCTATTTCTTCATTTGATGGAGTTCCTCATACCCTTTGTTGCCTGCCCTGTTTTCGTCTTTCCTGATTCATAGAGGAAAATGGGCAAGTCTTAGAAATCAGTAACAATGCTTCCTGTGCTAAGATGGTCATGATTTCACTCAACTTTGAAGAATTGACTGTAAATGTTGCATATCTCCAAATTTAATGATTGGCGTTATGCCATGTTGAACTATATGAACAGTTTTAAACTTGTGTTATCGATTTTAAATTTCATTAATTGAATAAAAAATTAAAGGGAAATGCTTGTTTAGAGGATTGTAGGCCATTCATTTTATCTTGAATATCCTCTGTAGGACAATGCAGTCGACCCATTTGTCCATTTAGATTGAAGGGATAAGCTTCAATTTATTTGTCTATTATTTAGCTCTGTTCGTTCAATTATTATTCTTGGACAATAATTGAGCTTCAAAACAGCTTCTCAAAATCATTTCTGCAAAATAATATCTTATTATAGTTCAACAAGACCATAACCTCGGAAATGGATTCTTAGATGTTTCCCCGTGAAAACACTTCAAAAACTCTCAGATTCTTAGACTTACAGTCTCTAATGTCAAGAGAGACGTAAGCCATGCAAAAGTATGGAAGGGTTGCTTAGTGGAGTCATCGTCAGATGAATTAAATGAATGAAAACATCTATGGGAATTGAAGAAGCTGCAGCTTTTCGAGTAATTGTCTCCTTGAAGTAAACGTGTATCTTCGTTGTTGTTTTGCGATAATATCTGTTCAAAGCTCGTAACTTTGAGTCTGTTTTAGCTCTTACCTTAAAGGCTTAACCTTCCCTTTTCAGCCATTTCCATGAGGTTCTCAAATCTTTCAGACATTTCCGCCCTTTCCGTCTTCTTCGGTGTCTTTTTTTAATGGTTTTGAGAGTCTAGACTGTTTTTTGATCGGAAACGATGAAAGGGTCGGCTTCAAATGGAAAAAAGAATAAAGGGTTCGGTTTCAGTAGAGAGATAGATTGGGAGGTGAGGCCTGGTGGAATGCTTGTTCAGAAGAGAAACGATGGGGATGACTCTTCTGCCATTTTCATTAAGATCAAGGTTTCCCACGCTTCTTATCACCATCATCTTACCATCTCTGCTCAATCTACCTTTGGTACTCTCTCTCTCTCTTGCTCTCTCTCTCATATATGAAAATTTTGACGTTGGTCTTCGATACACAGAGTACATCGCAATAGATTTAGCAGAATATTGAAAACTATCCAGATAAATATTTGAATAAAAATTGTGGGATTTTTCAAAAAAAGTGTTTCAGGACAATTTAAGGTTTGAAGAGTATAAATGTCAATCATGAAACATAAGACAACTCCATACTATGTTCTTGAGGTTCCTACTTTCCAAGCTAACTAGAATTCAGATGGATTTTCACTTCCATTCAGTCTGTAGTGTTTTTCTATCAGAATTTGACTTAAATCTTGAAAAAGTTCTCAATTTCTCTTCATTTTTGCTTGATGAAAAGGGGATCTGAAAAGGATTCTCTCCGGTCAGACTGGTCTAGAACCCAGAGAGCAGAGGCTTCTGTTCAGAGGGAAAGAAAAGGACGACGACGAGTGCTTACACATGGCTGGCGTAAATGATCAGTCAAAGGTGATCTTGTTAGAGGATCCAGCAAGCAGAGAGAGAAAACTAAGGGAGATGAACAAAAACAGAAGTTCGTCAAAATCATACGAAGCATTTGCTGGAGTCAGAACAGTTGTTGATAAGCTCTCTGAAAAGGCAAACGATCAACTTTCTATAAAAAATTTTCTTCAGAAAATCCTGTCATCTCAGTTTTTATAGAATTTTCAGGTCGCCACCCTCGAGACTGCGTTTTGTGGAGGATACAAAGTTCCTGATAACGAGCTCAATGCATTGACAGAATTGCTCATCTTGCAGCTACTCAAACTGGACGCCATTGAAGCTGGTGGAGATGCCAAATTGCAGAAGCAAAACGAGGTTAGAATTTAACGAAAGCTTCTCTTTCGTTCATTCGAGTCCGAATCCGGAAGCATGAAACTCCATGGAATTGCAGAAAAAGAGAGAATTGATTTTTTGATGAATATTACAATGCAGGTTCGAAGGGTACAGAGTTATGTGGAAAAGGTATACAGTCTGAAGGCAAGAAAGTATAATCCCTTGAGAAAAGATGGAAGAAATATTGCTTCTGTTTGTACCAAATGGGAAAGGTTCGAGTCTGGATTGGGAAGCCTTTCTGCTCCTCCTTCATCGACCTCCATCAAAATGAGCCATGAATGGGAGATGTTTGACTAAAGGCTGCAATATACTGAGGTGTAAATGCATGAACTTTTTAAGTGTTTTGAAAAGTATCCTTAAATATTGCTGACAAAGTTGTGAATGATGTTCTGTCTTTGTGAGTTTATAAATCATTAATGGAGACAATGTTCAGCCATTGATGGATCGACTGTACAAATATACGATGATTTCTTCTCAAGAGCTCTTCAAAAACGATGTTGTGTCTGCCTGCGTTCTGTTGATTGTGAGGGCCCAATCTATGTCAGTAAGAGTGCATATTCTCATATTGCTTGAGAGAAAGAGTAAATTGAGCTGTTTATAAATAGAGTTATCCTTCTTATTTAGTATAACGCGTTATGAACTAAACACAAAAATAAATTAATGCGAATTCTGATGCAAAATAGAAAATATTGTACCGAGAGCATCACAGTAATACCCTATTTCACTTTATGAATCTACTGGGTCTAGCTCTGTTCATTTAGTTTGCTGGGTTGGTCTGAGTTTTACCTAAAAATTCCTCATATTTTACTCGATAATTCCTAGTACTAGTTACAGTGTCGTGTCCCCTAAAATACCCCCACATTAGTGTCCGACGACAAATGAACAGCCTACAAAAGCTGAATAGAAAGGCCAAATTACACTGAATCCAGCTATGGACCAGAGAGACCTCCCTTTTTTCAGTCTTGAAGCTCTTTTACTTCTGTCGCTGTCAACCTCGATTGGCAGATATGCAGGACGAAGGTTCCCCAGAACCCATTGGCAGATACGTAGGAAAGATGGTAATGAAATCAAGACAACAAAAATTAAAAGAATAACGAAGACAAAATACGACAAACGACGAAACAACTGCGCTACTGCAGGCTCAGAGCGTAGCCATGTCTATATCCGTCTCTCACAAGCGAAAGATACCGAAGATAATTAAATGTTGAAAGAAGATTCAGCCTTTTGTTTGTCGTATCGTCTGCCATGGCTTGGCGGTCAACGGAACTCAACCCTTCAACTCAACTCTCGTTCGGAAGTTTTTGTTTTTTTTGCTCTAACTTCAAGATTTTAGTCCTCCGACATCATCGGCGAGGTAAGAATCGATATTTTTAATCGGGCAGTCGATGATGTTTTCTAATAGGATGACAGCCATGGCTGCTGAGCCGGCGGAAGAGCTAGGTGAACTTCGGGTGGCAAAGGATAGGAGGTACGGCCTGAGGGGGGAGGTGATGATGCTGGTGGTTGTAGCTGTGTTCTTCGTTTTCATTTCCCTTCTTGTTGTCCTGCCTTGTCTTAAGCGAAGGAGAAGCCATAGCCAGAGCTCGTCAGAAAGTTTTAACGATTCGGCTGGAGGTGGAAGGTAGGAAGGCGGTTGCTGTATGACCAATGATTTGCGTGATAGTGAGCCTCTCTCTCTCTCTCTCTCTCTGTATTCTGCCATGGAAGCTTTGATTAGTGCTTTTAACCATTTAAAAGTAAGTAAAATATGTGCTGTTTCTCCTACTAGTTCAGCTCAATTTATAGACGGAGTTGAAGGAAATGAATGTCTCCATTGAAAGCAGGAGACCAAGAACAACAAAGAAAGACAGTAATAGAGATAGTGTATTAATAAGCTAATCCACGATGATCTGATCATGAATTTTCTTATTTAGCGGTCTAAAAAAAACCCAGAATAGTAATTATAAAAACAGTATTCAAACAAGACATCCTATAGTACAGAGAAGAAGACAAGATAAATCAAGGGAAGTGTTGAAAAATAGAACTAGAAAAAGGAAAAATAAATACGGCTGAGGTACGCTAGATTTACGTGAAAACACCATTTCAAAAAAAATCATGAGCAAATGAACAAATTGACTATGAAGATTGAAATACAACCGTAAGTTTTGCGATTATAGTTTATATGAATTTATAAAGAAAACAAAACTCTATTGAGATTTCGAACATGAGTCTAACCGGTCTGGTTCGTATAGAATTCAGGTCACACCAAATTCTAACAATCTCCACTTTTATACAAATTTTACATGAGAGATCCAACGAGCCATTCAGCCCAACTCAAACTCAAAGCAAATTCCAGAACATTGAATTATGACAATCTCTATTTTCAAAGAAATTCTAGTGCAAGGAAACAAATCTTCAAATTTTTCTCTTTCATACATGTTCCTGATGGGTCATCTTAGCTATTAATACTGATCAGGTTTAAAAATATTTAAACCACGATGATGACATCTTCAAATCTCAAAAACGTCATCCAAATCTTAAAGAAAATTCCGGTGATCATAGTATCCTTGGCGGTTCTCGTCTCTTCACTATTCGGCAACAACGACAGTGATTAACCCTTTCATCTTAGGGTTTTCTCCTTTCTTCACTGTTCGGCAACGATAATAATGACTAACCCTTTGACCTTAGAGTTTTCTCCTCTATTCACTGTTTGGCAACGATGACAATGGCTAACTCTTTCACTTTAGGATTTTCTCTTCAATGCTCGCGGCGAGCTCTGAAACGGCGGCCTCTTCTCCTTCTCTATTCTTTGCGGCCAGAAGAACAAAACAAAAGAATTTTTTTTTTCTTTTCTTTTTTTTTATTTCATTTTTCTCAAAAAATTACAAATTTCACTCACCGAAATTACAAACTTGTAAAATCGTTTAATACATTCGATAAATCAAAACTTGATTTTTGGAAAACCTTCAACTTCGTTATGATACCAATTGTTGAAAAATCGAACAAGAAACCGAAAAAGAAATACGACGAGGGACACAAGATTTACGTGGACAACCCTTTCGGGAAAAAACTACGGCAGAAGAACAAATTGACTATGAAAATTGAAATACAACTGCGAGTTTTGTAACCTCTAGCTTACATGAATTTATAGAGAAAATAAAACCCTAATGAGATTCCGAACATGGGCATACGGTCTGGCCTGTATAGAATTCGGGTCACACAAAATTTTAACAAGAAGTTGATCCAACCAGCGCTGTGCAGCCTGTGCTGAGAATAGTCACAACAACGTCGCCAACTCTCACACTTAATTACGCTTCTTGATTTGACTTTGTCTGATGTGTCCCATTTGTATTTGGGGTGGCTACTATCCAGTTCTACCCTCAAGTTCCAACCGTTGCCCATTTCATGGTTCTGGAATTGGAACCAAAACCTTGAGATTTTGAGATCGAAATCGAAACTGATCGTGTTTCACGGTTCGGTTCCAATTTTTTTTAATTTATTATTCATATTTTTTTATTATTTTATCGTCGAATTTTTGGAATTTTGGGTCAGGTTTGGAAATGTAACCAATTCGTTTGGTGGGCAAAATCAGACCTCAATTAGTAAGAATTGACGGTTTTTGTAAAATAAATTATACGAATGTTACATTTCATACTTGAGCGTTTGATTGGAGAGATGTTAAAGGAACTTTTTCATGTGTTAATTGAATACAATTTAATTATTTTAATTTAAAGACTAGTAAGAAGTTTTTTTGATCTAGGGAATTATTTCTGTAGGACCATATTTATTTTGTATTGTTCGTCATCGTTCTATTCGTTGAATCTTTGAGTTTCATTCTTTGCCTCAGGGCACCAAACAAAAGAACAGGTTAACTAGTGGGATGAAGCTTGTTGTCGTATATCAACAGAACTAAATATGAGGGGAATTCCCTTCCTCTTTAAGCTAACTTTTGGAGTGAGTTCTACTACCCTCTCATTTTCTATTATGGTATCAGAGTTAAATCTGTACGATGTGAAAACCGGTTAAACACGTTGGACTTGAAGAAAAGAAAAACCTATCACACTAGACGTGTAGGTGGGTGTTGTCTCACTATCGACAGAATCAAAACAAACAGTCCTATATAAATATGAAGGAGATTCTCTTACTCATTGAATTAATTTTTAGAGTGAGTTATAGTCTCTCACTTTCTATTAAAGCTATCTACAGTTTAATGGCAGCTTTGTTTACAAATTTTTTTTTAAGGTAATATTGTAAATTGCCCTATAATTTAAGCTTTTTGGTGTAAATTACCCCACCGTGAATTAACCAATCTAGAATGTAGAAAGAATAATAAATGTAGTTAATTAAAAGAAGAAATAGATTGGTTGCGATTGGGCCGAGCCCTTTTTTTGGTCAGAGGGTGGGTGGGCCTAGTGACGTAATTGGACCGAAAATGTACGTCTGGTTAGTTACGTGGCAAACAACAAAGGGTTAGGTGTCAGTACCTGACGTTGACTGAACTGTAATATGATGATTTGGAGTGAGTGCCAAAACCGGGTTATCAAATACTGGGGATCTGAACTGAATCCAACAGCACAAAGCACCATGTTTGATTTCAGAAACCTCCCATGCAACACTATAAAAGGTGAACCTAGACCCTTCTCTCTACACACTCTCTCTCTCTCTCTCTGCTGGGTCTGCGCAGAGTGGAAGTTGATTTACGGGTCTTTGTTGCTTTCTGTCCGTCTCTCTAAATTTGTTTAATCGATCTGATTATGTTGTTATTTTCTGGCATGTTGTCTGGGATTAGGTAAAAATGGTGGGAATGAAGCTCATGGAAATCTTTGACAGCTCCCCAGTTCAGCCGTTTGATCCCTCAGACACCAGCTCCAGTAAGGACAGAGAAGGCGCTGCTAATGCCAAGTTTAACGCTTTCCTCCCCTTCGGACTTCCCACCACTAGCCTCCTCGAACCTGTGATAGACCCTTTTCTCAGACCCATCAATTTTATCGAAACTTTTGCTGATCTTCGCCGCCGTTACGAAGCTTCCGAAAAATCGGGTAAAACGTTGATATGTCTGGAGCAGTATTCGTGTCTGTGTTGTCTGGGCGACCCAAGCTTCTCCGCCGATGTCTCCGGGAAGGCGCGTGAGTATTCCTCCGATGTGCATTCGAAGGTTGTGCTTTCTGCATGGTGGAGATTTGAGAAGAGAGATCACGAATTTCTAGGGGAGTCTTCTGTTTGTTGTAACGGGCTCTACCTTGAATGTCCAAAAGCTGCTTTAGTTCATGGCTACGATTTTGATTCATTTTGCGAACATTGTCACTGTCAGGGATCATCCCCAGATGGCAACTGCGTCGACGCCTTCAGAAAATGCAAGCGCGAGTGAGGATGAAGACAAGACCGACGTATCGTTCTGCATCGACCGTAATGATATAAAATGCGTTCGCTACAGAATCGCAGCTCTATCGAGGCCATTAAAGGCAATGTTGTTCGGAGATTTTAAGGAATCAAACTGTGATACTATTGATTTGTCCAAAAGTGGGGTCTCAGTGGAGGGAATGAGAGCCATGGAGATTTTCAGTAGGACTAAAAAAGTAGACTTATTTTCACCAGAGATTGTGTTGGAGCTCCTCTCTCTTGCCAACAGGTTCTGCTGCGAGGAGATGAAGTCTGCCTGCGACGCTCATTTAGCTTCTTCATCCATTAGTAATGCCGATGAGGCGTTGATTCTGATAGAATATGGTTTGGAGGAGAAGGCGAATCTTCTGGTAGCATCTTGCCTGCAAGTGCTGCTGAGAGAGCTTCCGAACCGTCTCTCCGATTGGAAGGTGATGAAGCTTTTCTGTACCTCGGAGGGCCGATGCAGTCTATCGGCTGTTTCGCATGCTTCTTTCTTGCTGTATTTCTTCTTAAGCCAGGTAGCCATGGAAGAAAGCTTTGTCTCCGATCTTACAGTGATGTTATTGGAGAGGCTGACTGAATCTGCGACAGAAAGGTGGCAGAAAGCTCTAGCCTTCCATCAATTGGGCTGCGTTTTGCTGGAGAGAAAGGAGTATCAGAACTCAGAATATCGATTCATGGCGGCAGCTGAGTTTGGCCATTTGTACTCAACAGCTGGAATAGCCAGAGCCAAACATAAACAAGGCCAACAAACCACTGCATATAACCTGATGAGCTCTCTTATCTCTAATCATAAACCAGCTGGATGGATGTATCAAGAACGCTCTGTTTATGCCACAGGGAACGATAAGATCTCGGATTTGAATTCCGCAACTGAACTCGATCCGTCTCTTTCGTTTCCCTACCGATATCGATCGGTTTCGAAAGTCGAGGAGAATCACATTCAAGCAGCCATCTTAGAAATTGACAAAATCATCGGTTTTAGGCCATTACCGGACTGTCTAGAACTTCGGGCCTGGTTCTCCATCGCAATCGAGGATTATGAAAGTGCTTTAAGAGATATACGAGCCCTTTTAACACTACAACCCAACTACTTGATGTTCAATCGAAAGTTGAGTGGCGATTACCTGATCCAAGTTCTTAGCCGTCGAGTGCATCAATGGAGTCAGCCTAATTGCTGGATGCATCTCTACGATAGATGGTCCTCCGTTGATTACATAGGCTCACTGGCCATTACACAACAGATGCTAGTAAATGATCCTGGTGAGAACATATTACGATTTCATCAATATCTGCTTCTTCGACGGTGAGTCTTCTGTTATACCTGTTTGTTTGTATTTGACTCCAAAAGCCATGAAACATCCTCATAAATATGCTTGTTCTAGTTTGAAATGGCAGAAATTCGCATTACCATCTTTACGATTGGCTTGTAGCCATTCTAATTATGACCATGAGAGGCTGGTTTATCAAGGGTGGATTTTGTTCGATACCGGCTACTTTCACGAGGCGCTATCGAGGGCCGAGAAGTCCATTTCGATCCATAGGTCTTTCGAAGCATTTTTCCTCAAAGCATGTATATTGGCCGAGACAACCCTTGATCTCAAATCTTTAGCATATGTTATTCAACAACTGGAGGAAGCCCTTACATGTCCTTCTGACTGGCTTCGGAAGGGACAAGTATGTGTCTTCGGCTTTGTCCATGTTGCCTAGTTTTACTAATTTGAAACTTTTATCATTCATTTGTGTCGTGCAGGCGTTGAACGACTTGGGTAGTTTTTATGTCGATTGCGGTAAGTTGAATTTGGCGACGGAATGCTATGTGAATGCGCTTCAAATCCGGCATACGAGAGCCCACCAAGGCTTGGCTCGGGTTTATCTTCTGCAAAATCTAAGGAAAGCTGCACGTGATGAGATGACAAAGCTGATAGAGAAAGCTCCAAATTATGCACCGGCTTATGAGCAACGATCCGAATGCAGCGACCGAGAGATGGTAACCGATGATCTCGACGCAGCTATGAAGTTGAACCCACTTCGAGCATATACATATATATACAGGGCAGCAGGTATTCTGTTCATTCTTGGTTATGGGTGGAAATTAAGCTAAAAACATTGTTTAAGTTGATTGAATTTTACATTTTCCAGTGCTAATGGATGACAAAAAGGAAACTGAAGCAATTCAGGTGCTGACAAAGGCCTTGGCTTTCAACCCGGACTCGAAAATGCTTCATTTTCGAGCGGCGTTCTACGAGTCTACCGGAGATGTTGCCTCTGCGCTGCAGGATTGCGAGGCTGCTCTGTTTTTGAACCCTCACCATTCCATCACGGTCGATTTATACAACCGAGTTCGAAACTCGGGGACAAATCAATAGATTCGATGACTCAAATTAACAACAAACGCTTAAATTTTTTGACTGTTGCCATAGCCATGGGAGGAGTTAGAAGGGGAGTGCCATTTATGTATATTTGAACAAACATATTTCTTCCATTTTTTCAAATTTTCACATCAGATGAAGCTCATCCAGGATCTACCCTGTTATTGCCGTGATTTCTTGCTTTAATCTGAAGAACCTAAGCCTATAATCAACAAAAGAATAAAGAAAATGGATGAATAAATGAAACTTTAAACTTGATACCAACTCTATCTCAGTTTGCTTCTGTAGACAAAATTTCAAGTTCTGCCCACCAAAGAGGAGACGTTTTAGGAGTTGCCCCATCTGCTTCCATGGCTGTGATCTCCTTCAACCTTACTGTAATCTCCTTCATCGTCGGTTTCTTCCCGGGTTCGGCCAGGACGCACTGTTTTATCACGTCTAAAAAGTTTTCAAACTCAAGTTCATTGAAAGAATTTAAAGTTGGATCCACCATTTCTGATAAAAGGCGATCCCCTTCGAGAAAATCCGACACCCAAGATGCAAGAGGACCGTCGGGAAGACAGTACGGCACCCTGCCGGTTAACATTTCCAACAGAATCAAACCAAAGCTGTGAATATTGGTTTCTGAATCTGCAAGTTGTGTTTGCATAGGCTCAGCAGCAACTGATCCCGTCTTTTTGTTGTTACTTCTTCCTCCCAACAACTTAAATCCGATATTTTGGCAGCATAGTCGTCAGTCAGATAGACAGCCGAAGAACGAAGATTAGTATGATGTACTGGTGGATTAAGCTGGTGCATATATTCTAGGCAAAATGACATGCCCATGGCTATGCGTAGTCTCATTCCCCAGTCCAAGTGCTCCGCTTCTTTTACTGTAAACATACAAACTATAAGTCTAGGGAATTACGATTTGAACATTGTCATTAATTTATTCGTTAAATCTAACATGCATATCAGTTTGCCTATTTAATCAGATGTTTCAACCCGATTTCGAAATCTGTCGATCGTTAGCAAGGACATCGACAGAGTTTGAAATCGGGACAAAAATTGTCAGACGAGGTAGAAATCCTGTTAAAACATAAAACACGATCGAAGTGATGAAAATGACTCTTTTCCAATAATTAGTCGAGGTACTTACTATGTAAATGCTCGAAGAGGGTGCCGTTGGGAGCATACTCAAACACCATCATTCTCGTCAATGGCTGTTCCTCTTCGCAATATCCAATCAGATTTACAAAGTTTTTGTGGTTAACTCTCGACAAAGTTTCTATCTAAAAACATGAAAGAGAAACAATTACGAGTGTCAAACAATTTGGTCGGGTTCGATATCGATGGATTGTGAATGTCATAGCTCATAAATACCTTCGTTCTGAACTGAGTTTCCTTATTTTTCGACCAGTCTTGGACGGTCGCCTTTGCAATGGTCGATACAGCAATTTCCACCCCGCTAGAAAGAGTTCCCTTGTACACTGTAAAGCCCGAGAAAGAATCTATAATATTACTGAAGTCTTCACATGCTCCTTCGAGCTCAGATCGATTAAGCTTTGGCACACCTGCAAATTAAAATTGCTAAATTTTTAGCTTTCGACCATACGAACGAAATGATGAAGGGAATGACGAATTAAGATTCTGTTTGATTGTGAAGGCTCAACTCATACTAATATGAAATGCTTAATCTCACATCGCTTGAGAGAGTGAAAATTGAGTACTTTATAAATAGAGTCCCTGCCTACCTAGTACAACGCATTTTGAGATAATCTTAAGAACATATTCCGTGCGGCCTCTGGCCCAAAACGGACAATATTATATTGGGAGCACTGAGAGACAAACTCGACTGCCATGGCGGCCGATATTTGAAAAATGGTGCGAAAGAATGTACCTGATACAAATGCTTTCTGCAGCTGCCCACTTATACCTGTGGACCAAGGCTTCACCGCAATAACCTGACTGCTTCGGAAGAAGACAATGGCAACAGCTGCAATCAAAGCGAAGATAGATGATCCACTTATAACTCCAACCAATATATGAAAAGTATGATTCTTTGATTGGCTGCTCTCCTCAAATTCTTCAGTTGGAGGTGATGCAGGGGAAGGAACCCTTTCCGGGTTATGAAGAACAGGAGTGTTATGGGGTGGGTTTGCTGAGCCTGGTGTTAACGTGGATTGTGGGGACAATAATGGAGATGGAGAAGATACGGGAGAAGAAATTGGGGACGATGAAGAGGGAGAAGGCGATGGTGAAAATGTCTGTAATTCTGCAGCTTGGCTTATCGCCTTCAATTGCGGACTGTTGGCATCTGTAAGCAGCCGTCTTTGATGAGCTACCTTCCCCAAATGCCCACACGAATTACAGTCCATTTTACAAGACGATCTCCCTTCATCAGCGGCGAGCTGCCTCTCATCCGCCATATATTCAGAAAGCATCTTAAGCTCGTATAATTCTGGAGAAATGCCATTGATGAATTCATTGTTGTCCAGCAGGCTGCAATCAGAAGTCGGAGTTAGCAATTTCGAGAGCAAGAATGGACGAGAAATGGAAAGAAGTGATTCAGATTAGATCATCGTACAGGACAGTGAGAGACAGATTATTGCCAAGTTCAGATGGAAACGGTCCGCTGAAGTTGTTGTAGCCCAGATCCAAAACCTCAAGCTCTTCCAACCCAGTTATCTCCTGAGGGATATCTCCATGAAAGGAATTTTTTCGAAGAATTCTGGGCAGAAGTAGAATAAAGTTATGAAAAATTATGAAAAAAAGCAATATTCCCTTGATTCTTACATAGATTTTATGTGGGTCAATTCTCCGATTTCTGGGGCCAGTGTTCCTCCCAGACAAAGATCTTTAAGATTCCTGCAACTCCAATCAATTTTCATGGTGAATACAAAAAAGCAATATTCTGAATCAATGGAACGACTGCTTAAGAACCAGGAATATCACTCACAAGATAACCACTTTCCCGTCCGAGCATTCGACTCCAAACCAGGAACAAGGATCGAGCTGTTCCTCATCAGCATTCCAATTTGCTAGCGCCCCAAACGGGTCTCTGAAAACTCGATCCCGGATCCTCAGCAATGCTAAACCTGCTTCCAAAAAAACCAGTTCTGAAGAAGTTGTAGATCATTGAGCCTAACAAAGTACCAGAACTGACGCTATTACCTTCGTCGTTAAGAGACGAGCTCAAAGTAAGGTTCCCATAAAAAACCAGGAGCAGCACAGCCGCCATAGCCGTACGGAGCTTCAGCACATCCAATCCCGGCGGCCCATCCATTTCTAATTCTTCTCCTTTCGAGTAAAACACGGTAAACAAAGCACGTACAGATTCGGCTAACTAATATGGAGATTGGAAATGCAGAGAAGAAAGCGCGTGAAAGTTCAATGATTTAGTCGAAAGCAGACCTCTCCCCGATATAGAAGCTGAATATGGGTGACCGAGTAACAGTTTGAATGGACAAAGACACCGGAATATCGGATTTAATTGAACGTTTCGCTGTTCAGCAATGGAGTCGATTTGGATCTTTTCCTGTGTCTTGTAGGAAGCAGCCAGGAGCCAGTCAGCGACGATTCTCCGTATTTATAGCACCGTCCTAGCAGCGCTCGTGCATATCTAGTGTTCTACGTTAATTTATTTATTGTACTTACCCTTTAGACACGGCATTTGGTGGGTCGTCGAAGGTCGTACAATTACGGCTGTGTTGTCCATGTAAAAGTAATTATTACAATAACTAAGCATGAGTTAGAAGCAAGTCTTCCCAATGGAGCGATGGCTGGTAAAGACGAGACGACTGGGTTCGGTCTGAAATGATGAGAGAGAGAGAGAGAGAGAGAGAGATGGCGTAGAAGATAAGTACAGAATATGATTTGTAGATTGAAAGGTCATCTGGATTCCACTGAACAGAAGATGGGAGAGGGTGATATGTCATCTTTTGTGATCGTGACTCCTGTTTTCTCATTTATCAACATCGATGAAGGGAAGGTTTGCTTTCATGGTCTGGGTCCGTGTCCGGGCCACAAAGTGGCTGAAGTGGGGCAAGCTTGGTCTCCTTTTTTGACGAATGGAATTGGACATTTAACGTTTTGAAAGTATTATTCCAACAAATTCGTCGAGCGACGTTGAACCTACGCCACCATAGTCTGTCTGTCTCTCTCTCTCTCTCGGCCATTTCTGGTTTGTTTTCGTGGGTCAATAATGGCCATGGCCATGGCCATGGCTCTGCTTCTTCCAAATTGAGCTTTACGGTATAGAATTCTTCTCTGGGTATGCTTCCAATTTTTGGGTCCCAAAAACCAGGACCAAAATTAAGATTCTTGGAGCGTAAAATCAAGATTCTTGATGAAACCCACACTGGCAGGGGTTGAATTGCCTGGTGGATTACTTGTTATCTGATTCATCAGATAGCATGATTAATGACTATAAACGTCCCGTCAGAATGTATAAATTAGAGCTTAAAATTACTACCAACAGAGAAAAGAACACGAAAAGTACATCCAACGAGACCCACTCGAGAGAATCAATTAAAGTAAAAGCAGCACAAATGGTTCATCAATGTAACAGGAACCATGAATGGATCAACCAAATAAGAAACTCTTTTTTAATAACACAATGTTAATCCAAAGAGGGATTGCCAGATTTATGTATGACTTCTGAATCTGTAATGAAAATTATCTATCTATGCGTTCTCATCATGAATTTTACACTGAAAGGAACAACTGTTAAGTATAGTGTAAGCCTAATATCAAGTAAGAAAGGACTCACCTTGTTGGACAAAACAAGCTCTAACGGTAATAAATGGACACCAGAGGGATGTCAACATCGTTGTCCTCGTCATCCTCGCAAGCCACGACGACATCAAAGTGCCGCCGATAAGAAGGCATTTCCATCTTTGCCACTTCTCTGGCCAAATCCACCATCTTCCGGTCCATTCGCTCTTTGTGCCTAGGAAACATGCTGTTGTAAAGCAGGCAGCTTCCACATGAAATGCTATAAGCATTCAGCCCTTTTTCCTTCAACCAGTTTATGAGCTCTCTTAGAGTAGGATTACCTATGAGCATCCACCTGTCCCAAATCGTCCACTTCATATCTCGGTGTTCGATAACCTTCGGCGGAACCGGCTCAGCCATAGAGAAAAGCGGCAATGCAAGATTAGCAAATGTATTTCGATAGTCCTCCAACTTGTGGCCTCCATTTAAAACCTTGTAAAGTTCAAGGCAGACAAGACCTGTGGCCATGGCTGTGGAGGTTGCAATTGCAGGGATGATCCTCCCAGCAATGAACTTGGCTTTCAGCTTGTCCACTTCAGGAATGCAGTAGTTTCTGGCCCTCATGTTAGCAAGCCCAGCAATCAGGTCCATATGGAAATTCGCATCATCATCCTGCACACACAATCAAGGCCAGTTAGGGTCCTAAAATTTCATACTCAACTCCCCAAGTAGCAGAGGTCTAGTTAGCCATAAAAGGACACCACTTGAAACACAAGAAAAATAGAAAAGAAATGACTACAACAAAGGACAATAAACATTTAAACGGAAATATGACTAGCAAAGGATTTATCTTTTTATGAAAATAAAACCCAAAGAAAAAAAAATCAAATACTTGGCATCACCTGAAAACTATTTTCAAACATAGAAATAAAAATGAGAAAAAAATGGAACCTTTTCAAACTGTATAGGCTTCATTCGGAAACCTGGAAGCAAGTTAGTGCGGCATTCCTCCAACTTCATAATCAGGTCAAGAATGACTTCTGCATCATCAACGGATGCAGTAGAAAGAGTGATGGCCTTCTCATCTGTCACTATCTTGACATCCTTCTTGGGCTGAAAATCTGGAACAATAACTCTGTTCACAGCCTCAGCCCATTTTGCAGAGTACTTAACCCAATCAGGAATTGGGATGCCAAAAGTCTCAGCTCGTAATATAGAACCCGCCACCACAAATTGGAGGTGACCAGGATCAGCAGCAGAGAACTGCAGTGGACGAGGATATCTCTTTGGAGCAGACCAGAATGGAGCACCAGTACTGGTTGCAGCATCTTCAGGAAAAGTATAAATCAGCTGCTTCACACGATTCACAAAATAGTCTTCGAACCTGGGTAATGTAAACGATTTATCAGTCAACCAAATATAGAACTTAAATATCTAAGGTCAGACAAAAGGGTTTATACTTCAGTCGAGCCCACGTAATGCAGTCTTCAAACGTATCGCATCTTTCTCTGCGCAGGCACTCAAGAACACGCTCCAAGTTGTCCCTCGCTTGAGCATCACCAGCATTCTTCATTGTGGTGGTATACTCTTCTGGTTTAGACAGATATGCATTCACTTCAGCTGGAGTTTTCTCAAGCAAACCCTCAAACTCTGATCGAGCCCATGTCAAGCAATGATCAATGTTATGTGGAAATGAGTGGACAGGTGCACATTGGTGCTTGTTTCTCTGGTGGATCTCTTGAAGCGCCATAATTCTCAGTCAGGTGAGTAATAACCATTTGAGTGTTACATTTGGCTCCAAGTGTACCTGACTCAAGAAGTGGCTTCTGAAAATATAAGCATCTTTGATCAACGTAAAGTCTGGCTTTAACATTGTCAAGTGCATTAATGACAACACTTAGATTCTCCCAAAAGTCATCGTTAAACACATTTTCCGTTTCAGACCCAACCCGATTCTGCAAAGCCTTAATGTTGAGATTTTGATTTACTGATAAGGCAGCAGAAGCAGCGACAGTAGATTTGGCCTGGCCAATGTTCCAATCACGGAAAAGAAACTGCCTACTAAGATTACTTTTCTCAATAACATCATCATCAGTGACTGTGACCTTCCCTTGACTGCCACATGAAACTCCCATGAGGGCAAGATTCTTAAGAAACTCACATCCCAGAGCACCAGAGCCAACAACAAAGACTTTAGCATCTTCTATCTTCCTCTGGAACTGAGAACCAAATACTGAAATCTGAGCATCATAACGACTATTCAATGGTCTAAAATCACTAGACTCCATTGGCTCCGGGGGAAGTGACTCCAGAGAATCAAAGTAGAAAAACTGCATAAACAGATCAAACAACATCGTTAGATTAAGCAAGAAATGAGCATCATAATACTCTTGAATAATTAAGTCATAGAAGAAATATTCATCCCTGCATATAAAACTTCTACTTTGACAGTAAAATTTTAATCTTGAAAAATGTGTATGAAATATCCAAAGCCAGAAGAATTTAACATCTGACGTTGTTCTTCGTGTGTCTAATGTTTTTCTCCCCAAGGAGATGGCCAAAATCTTAACGGGAAAAGTTCGTATTTCTTTCACTCTGAAATTGAATGTTACGGTCGAAATGAAAAGTTGGATGTTCAACAGAGGGAGTCAGAAACTGGGGTTAATCTGCAATTTCTTGGCGAATTCAACAACCAAAGGCAATCGAATTCTATTCCAGAAGTGTAAAACTGAAAAAAGGAAATTGAACAAAAATAGAAAATTACAGAAAATAAGCATTATTGTTTTCCTGTATGGTTATTGATTGAAGAAGGGCAGGAAAAGAATGATAAAGTGGTCTTTTGTTCTTCTCTCTTTTTATTTGAATTGAGTTTTCTTCATTTCTATTGACTGGTAGATTTTTCTTTGCACACGTTTTTAGAAGCAGTATTATAGATACATTCTACTCCTATACTGTGACAAGTGTTCAACATTTGATGGATAGAGTTTACATAACCAAAATGCCAAAATACCATGAAGTGAAAGAGTAATAGAAAGCGCATGTGTGGATGAAATATCATCAATAATAAAACAAAAAACTCTACCTGGTGAAGTGGATGGAATTTTCCAGAGCAAGCTTTCACAACCTTCTTGGCCTACTAAACCACCAAACATGGCAGCCATGGGGTTCAGAACTGCCTTGGCACCAAAGGCAAAGTGCCGCAATAGTGTTGGGTTAATGTCCTCCAATTTTGAATCCTCCAAGCTCTCGTTAATATGACTAGCACAGGATATTAGCTTCTGGGCATCCTTCTCTGAACCAGCAGTGGGAAACCGCCCCATGTCAGAAACAAACTTATCCAGAGCCTGGAAAGCTAGATGCAAGACAGGAGGTCGATCAAACTTGGAGAAATCGCTGAGAAGAAAATCACCAGGATCCTTCAGAGCTTCTCTCAAAGTCTTAAAGTTTAACACCTTAGGCTCTTTTACCTGTGTAACAATACCACCTTTCTCATAGGTCCCGAAGTTTGTAGTATCCTCTTCAAGAGTAAATGAATAAGCTCTCGCATTTTTAATCTTCCTGGGCTTTCCATCATTTAGTTCTGTCATTCCATGGACTTCAGAGAACACAACAAGATCTCCATCTTGAAACTCAAGCCTCTCATCATCAACAGCAAGATATCAAAGCAGGGTTGTCATTGCTGACCGAAGCAATTATACCAGTATGTGGCTCTTCTCCATCAACATCAAAAACAGTAAATGCAGGTCCAAAATCACAAAACACTGAACCAAAAAGCCCTCTTACTTCTGTTTTTATGAAAGCAATTGAAGGCTGGTGATTGTGACAATAATCATTAAACTCCATGGCTTTGTCAAGACAGATATCAGTGAAGACAACAGCCTGCACATGAAAAATTGTGGTTCAGCACATCATAGGATGCTCATTTGCTTCAAGTTAGTGAGAAACATTTTTAGACGTCGATAATTTCACAGCAATCACAAAAATTACTTCCTACACAAATTTCTTAACACAAGTCATTGTTGGAAAAGTTCTTTTTCATAGAAAATTATATTTTCTGAAACAGAAACATTAACTTTTTGACTAAACTAGAATATTATATGGATAGAATATCTATTCAAATATTGTTATATTATAGTTTCCCGTCGTACTTCACTCGGCTTTCTTTCCGGTCAAAACCCTCCACCGAGAAACCATAACATGGTGAGTCCCATACACCAGCAGCAGAGTTCAATCTCCAATAAGAGAGAGATGCAGAGTTCGAATCCTTCGTGGTGAAATTATTTGGGATTGAACCTTGTTACTGGGGAGTATGGGACTCAACCATGTTATGGCTCTCCGGTCGAGAGTTCTGACTGGTGGAGGGTTATGACCGGCCAGAAGGCCGAGCGAAGTGTCACTTAGTGAAGTGCGACGGAAAACCATAATAAATACATGAAGAAGAGGTTTTCTATTATCAATGTAAAGAACAAAATATCAAGGAATTTATATATGAAATGACCTATCAGATAATAAAGCAGTTCAGCTTTCATCAATGCACACAAATTCACAGATAAAAGTTGGAAAAGAAAGGAACTGACACCAAAAGAAAAAAAAATACCTGAAATTCAGAAAGATCGCTTTTAGTCAATCTTGTAGTTAGAGTTCGAACAACAACTGCGTTGTTAAGCTCCTGCAACTTCTGAACAGAAGCAAGTGCCCTATTTTTACCAACATCATTCTCTGAGAAAACAAAATTACTTGATAAATCCCATAGTTCCACGACGCCTTCATCATGCAAACTCACAGACTTCACGCCGGCAAGAATTAGATTCTTTGCTGCAGGAAGAGAGAAAGAATTTTTTGAATACAAGATAGGGTGATTAAAATACTTTCAAGCAACTCTATTATAAATACTTGCCAATTAAATACCACAAAATAAACGTTGTGCATCCAACAAACCTTTTACAATTTACATCACATATAAGTGTGGATTTCCATAACAAGCTACTGAACTAGGACAATTAGCAACCCAAAACCACAAATTTTTCCTTTTTTAATCAAAGATTTACATTGACACAATGATGAAATAGGATGGGTTCAAACATAAAATTTGACATCTTCTGCCAGGAATAGCGCAAAAAAAAAAAGAAAAAAGACAGACATAAAAGCTGTTAACAGTAACAGTTACCAATCTCAGCACCAAGACCCTGCATCCCAGAAATAAGAACGCTGGAAGCAAAGAGTCTTCGCATAGTCTCGCGGCCATACACTGCAAGCTGTCTACTGTGCAGATCCTCATCAATGTCAGAGGTATTCCAGTCACCCACAGCCATCGGAGCTAGCAGAAATGCGCTAGTGCTGCTATGGTGGTTGCTGGAGGAGGCAATGGCACTGTTGTCGCAGTTATCACGGTCAATTCAGCGGCGGCTATAAAAAAACCTGATCCGATGCTTCTTGATTGCAGAAGTACTCAAGTTGTCGATGTTGTGGCTGTTGTCAGCTTCTTCTGCTACAACCACACCAAGTCTCTTTCTTGGCAGTAATCAGCTATAAACGCCACAGAAGCTCACAGTCATAATAAACAAAACCATCAAACCAATCAACTATTGAATGGCACGATAATCTGCATGGGTTAGGAGGACAAATCGAGAACCAATCGGCACCAAAATCCTAAAACCCTAAAGATAATCTTAATTTAAGCAAGATTCCAACGCAAAGAATTTGAAGCAAACAAAAAGGAAAAAACTAAAGGTAAGAAAACGTACCAATCAAGAACGAGGAAGAGGGTCGGAGAGGAAACAAATGGAATCAAAGACGAGAAGAAAGTAAAGTTGAAGGTGTTGGGTCAGGTAGTTTTTCTTTCGTCAAAAAGAATATAAAACTGTATTATACGCGGAGAGCTTCTGGAAGAAGAATTTTCAATTCCAGAAGAAAGGAGGGGTATACAAGGATTGGCACTTTGCGCTTATTTTCTAGGGTTGCAGAGGAAGCAGCGGACAGATGCCATTAAAAGAGGAGAAGTTCGAGTTCCAGTCAATCTCTGCTATTCTTTACGAGAGAGAGAAAGAGAGAGTCATGGTTGGGTAACTGGTAAGGATGAGTCAGATGAGGTGATTGTGCGCAGGTCAACGATGAATTAAAGACATACCAAACGTCGTCGTTACGAGCATGCGAGCTATGAAGAGTTCGATATGTCGTTCGCAACACGACTGAGTCACCGAGTTTATTCTATGACCCAAGCTTGACCTGTCGCCTCGAACAGCCTGGTTTGACGAAGTCAATGAGCTTCTCTGAGCTAAGTTTTTCCAGTTCGGCTTGTGTTGCCTCTCTGCATGGAGCCATTCCATTAAGATGATCATCTTGGCTATTAAGACGTGTTTAATCATTTGAAAGGTTTTACGGACCCGAGAGCTACAAGACTAGGCCTTCAACCATATTAGAGTTTTTCATAAAGATTGCTTATGCAGGAAATGAGACTGATTCCATTTAAAGCTGTAAAAAAAGGCACCAGACAGTTTCCAGACAGACAAATATGAACTCATATGCTTCTATCACTGCCTGTTCAAACCCTCACCGTCCTCCGTTAATGGATAGACATAGCTGAGAAGAACGAGGGTATAGAATGGAGGGGAAGGAAGATGGCGTCCACGAATGTATTGCTGCTGCTTTTGGATCTTTTTCGCATCTTCTTCTTTCTTCTCGATCAGCCTTTTCTTAGTAAACTAAAATTTTGATGCCCCACTGATTCTGTCGTTCCATCTGTATTATATTGAGATTAGAAGAATTGGGTCGTCTAAGACACGATGGTGTAACACTGTAATGGAATAAATATTGAGTGTGTAAATGCAAGAATTTGCATTAGTGTTGGCATGTGATTTTTTGGCAATTTATTATAAAAATAATATTTTATTCAAGTGGTGATTTATGACTTGACAATCAAGAAACCGTCCAATCCGATTATGGGAAGATATTATAGAAGTAATAATGATGATTCTATGGAAGAGAAAAATAAGGAAACAACATTATTTGGAAAGATTGAATAAGGTATATGTACTTGTTTTTTGGAAAAGTTTTATTTGGAAAGCCGATTTGTTGTAGATTTGACATGATTTGCTGGGCTCTGACTTCCCATGATTAGTGGGATGCTTTCCTGAATTTTTGGGCAAATATCCGAGTAGTTATGGAAACTTTCCTAAAATGTCACAAGAGATGTCACACAATCGAATTTGTTAAGATTGTGTTTCCTTATTCCATGCGGCGGTAAATCCGATTTGGTAACTGAACGAATTGAAGATATGGAAGTTACCAAGGCTATTTAATTCTCTAGGTTCTGAGAGAGCCGATTGACGACGGAGTTTTGTTTTACGCGTGAGGAGGTTTTCTTCCTTTTTCCGAGCCGTCGGTTTTCTTTCACACCCTACGTTTCTGCGTATGGGTTTGTGATTGTTTTGCACACTCAACCTAATCTGTGGATTTCATTGTTTTATTGAGTGTGCTGTGTGTTGCATCCGAAGATTTCGATCTGGTGTTCCAGGAGGTGTCACAGGAGGCAATATTCCTTGTTCTTCATTAAAGCTCTGTCTCAGGAGGAGACAGCATCCGAACTCAGGAGGAGTTCTGTTTCTTAGACAAGGGGAGCTTGTCGTTCGTGATCGTGGGCGAGGGGATCTTGCCATAACACGGGTTTCGGGAGGAACCAACAACGAGGGGATCTTGTTGTTATCTAGATCTCGGGAGAGGTCGTTCTAAAGTCGAGGGAATCTCGCAAAAACTGTCTCGTTGAGGAAGTTAGCTAGAGGCGGCGACAAAGATAAGAGGGAGTCTTTATTTGTATAAGTCCGAGTTTTTCTTGTAACTTTGTTAACTCAAGGAAAAGTTTTTATATCTGGGCGTGGCCCCGCAGACGTAGGCTGGTTGCCGAACTGCGTTACCAACCTCTTGTGTCATTTATTTCTGCACTTTGCGGATCGCTTCTGTTTCTTAAGCGGGATCCGAGGGACAAGATCTTAGTTCGTGTGCGATGGACTCTATGAAAGAAGGAGGTTCTACAATGCGTCCGCCATTATTGGATGGGAGTAATTATGCGTATTGGAAGGCAAGGATGAGAGCTTTCATCAAAGCCATTGATGAGAAGGCTTGGAGATCTATTCTTACAGGTTGGAATCCGCCTACACTTACTGATAAAGATGGTATTATTTCTCCTAAGCCGGAAGTAGATTGGACGATAAATGAGGATGCCTTGGCAAATAATAATTCAAAAGCTCTTAATGCTATTTTCAATGGCGTTGATCCTGTGCAATTCAGACTTATCTCAACATGTGAATCCGCAAAGAGAGCATGGGAAATTCTTCAAACTACCTATGAAGGGACATCTACGGTAAAGTTGTCTAAAATGCAAATGCTAACCACTCGGTTTGAGAATCTGAAAATGCAGGAAGATGAGACCATTGGGGAGTTCAAGTCAAAATTATGTGACATAGCTAATGAAGTTTTTGCTCTCGGAGAGGTGATTTCCGAAGAAAAGCTTGTACGAAAAACACTACGATCCTTACCACAAAGATTTGCTTATAAAGTCACTACCATAGAAGAAGCCAAAGATGTGTCAAAAATGAAGCTAGAGGAGTTAATGGGATCTCTCAGAACTTTCGAAATGAATATTGGAGGAGAGACCGAAAATAAAAAGGCAAAGGGAGTGGCTTTAAAATCAGAGGTACAAAATCACAGCAAGCATGATGAAGATGACTTGGAGGAATCTCTAGCCCTGCTCTCGAAGAATTTCAGCAGAGTTATGAAGCGATTCGAAGGAATACACGCGGTGTCAAGCAGGGTGTCACACACTTCAAAAATGGTTCTTCAAACAACAAGAAGCAGAGAGAAGAAACTAATGGGTCTGATCAACCATTAAAGAATAAAGGTATTCAGTGCAGAGAATGTGAAGGATTTGGGCACATACAGGCAGAATGTGCTAACACCTTGAAGAAAAAGAAGAATTCTCTGAATGCAACCTGGAGTGAGGATGAGTCTGAAAACGAAGATGAATTTCAGAGCAATCATGTGGCGCTTGCTGGAAAGATAGAATGTGAAGAAAATGGCAGTGTTATACAGGGTGTCACAGACGGATTCTCTAGTAATAGTGATGAAGACGAAGAACCAGTCACAGAAGAAGATCTTATTGGAGAATATAAGTTTCTGCATGAGAAATGGACCGAGCTTGTTCAAGCAAATCAGCTTCTACACGCACAGATTAGAAATTTGAAGGATGAGAAGAACAATCTTCAAAATGTTATTGATGAGTTGGAGACACAGCTGAAAGCAAGTCAGGATGAATCTAATGATCTAACCAATGAGATAAGCCTCATGAAAAGGAATGTCAAAATGCTGAATTCGGGTTCTTCTAATCTCGATGATATTTTAAATGTCGGAAAATCAAGCGTAAATCGGTTTGGACTGGGATTCAAAAGTGAAAGTTCAGGTTCAAAGACTGTTGCAGTAAAGGAAAATCACTTTGTGATGAAGTTCGTAAAGGGAAGCTCATTGTCACAGCCAGTGTCACAGCAGGTGTCAGACAAGGGCTTTGATCATAAAGGAAAGCAAGTTGCAAACGGAATGCCAAGAACTGACAGAAAATCAAATTCTTATAACTTTTATTATGCCTCAAGCAGTAAAGGTAACAAGTATGTTTATGTTTGTCATTATTGCCAACGTCGTGGTCATATTCGTTCTACATGCTTCAACTATCTTGCGGATCTCAGACTTGGTACTGTTAGAAATACTTCTTCCTACAGATTCCCTTATCAGAAATGGGTGAAGAAAAGAAATGCTTCTTCCTACAGATTCCCTTATCAGAAATGGGTGAAGAAATCAAATTTAAAGTGCAATGTTACACATCTCTCACTAAAGGCGATCGGAACCAATGCATGGTATTTTGATAGTGGCTGTTCTAGACATATGACAGGTGAAGAGAGATACTTGATGGATATTGTACCCGAATCCGTGGGAAAAGTTACATTCGGCAACGGTGTCTCATCGGATGTCATTGGCAGGGGTACGTTGAATGTCCCTGATTTACCAAAGTTAAGTGATGTCTTATTGGTAAATGGTTTGAAATCTAACCTAATCAGTATCAGCCAGCTCTGCGATCAAGATTTGAATGTGCAATTTACGAAAGAAAGATGTGTTGTGTCCGATCAAAACAAAGATTGTGTTATTGAAGGAGTTAGATCATCGGACAATTGTTATCTTATTTATTCCTCATTTACCTGCCTTCGGTCGAGTATGGAAGACACTATTTTATGGCATAGAAAGTTGGGACATGTTAATTTCAGAATGCTGGAGAAGCTTATTTCGAAAGGTGCTGTTCGAGGAATTCCTGAATTAAAATTTGATGAAGACAAATTATGCGGACCATGTCAAATCGGAAAGCAAACGAAGGTGTCTCACCCGGTGTCACAGGGTTCCACAACTACTCGGGTTCTTGAATTACTTCACATGGATCTAATGGGGCCGATGCCTGTTGAAAGTATTGGAGGAAAACGTTACGTATTCGTTACAGTTGATGATTTTTCACGCTATACATGGGTGGAGTTTCTAAGAGAAAAGTCCGACACGTTTAAAGTTTTTAAGTCAATGTGTACTCGACTTCAACGCGAAAGAGACCGTGTTATTTTGAAAATTATACGTATCCGCAGTGACCATGGAAGAGAGTTTGAAAACTCTGAGTTCTCGGATTTTTGTAAACACCTAGGGATCGCTCATGAATTTTCGGCACCAAAGACTCCTCAACAAAACGGAGTCGTTGAACGGAAAAATCGTACTTTGGCTGAGATGACTCGTGTTATGCTACATGAAAGGGATGTGCCACAAAGGTTCTGGGCGGAAGCAATGAATACCGCATGTTATACAATTAATCGGGTGTATCTTCGCGGCAAAACTTCTATGACACCCTATGAGATATGGAAAGGTAGAACTCCAAATCTTCATTATTTTCACCCATTTGGCAGCATCTGTTTTGTGTGGAATGACAGGGAACACAGGGGTAAACTAGATCCTAAAAGTGATGAGGCGATCTTTCTCGGTTATGCTACAAATAGCCGTGCTTATCGGGTTTACAATAAAAGAACTCGAACTGTCATCGAATCTGCCAATGTTCAAGTGGACGACTCTTTGGACACAACTGATAATCCAAGAGATGATGCAGACCACATTTTAAGTAATGAAGGCGCTAGTATTTCACTCGGTGTCATAGAGGGTGTCTCAGGCGGTGTCCCAGATCAAACAGAGACTGTTGATGAAGTAGAAGCTGATATCACACGCCCCAGACAACCATCTACACGTGTTCAGAAGAATCATCCTACAGATGAAATTATTGGTGGTCTGAATGATGGTGTACGAACCAGAGATAAGCCGAGGGTGAATTATCGAGACATGATCCAAATGGCATGCTTTACATCAACGATCGAGCCAAAGAATGTGAAAGAAGCATTGCTAGATGAGTACTGGATAAGAGCCATGCAAGAAGAACTTAGTCAATTCTCCCGAAATCAAGTTTGGGACTTAGTACCGTGTCCTCCCGATGTGAACGTTATTGGTACTAAGTGGATTTTCAAGAACAAGACCGATGAACATGGAAACATTACTCGCAATAAAGCTCGGCTAGTTGCTCAAGGGTATTCTCAGATTGAAGGAGTTGATTTCGATGAAACTTTCGCTCTGGTTGCACGCCTTGAATCTATTCGGCTCCTATTGGCTATTGCGTGTGTCATGCGGTTCAAGTTATATCAAATGGATGTGAGGAGTGCGTTCCTCAATGGGTTTCTAAATGAATAAGTTTATGTTGCTCAACCAAAGGGTTTTGAAGACCCTCATCATCCCGAGTATGTGTACAAGTTGAAGAAGGCGTTATATGGGCTCAAACAAGCCCCTCGTGCATGGTATGAACAACTCACGCAATATTTATTAACCAAGGGATATGAGCGAGGGGGAGTAGATAAAACCCTTTTTGTCCGGCGTGCCAAAGGTCAATTTTTACTTGCTCAAATATATGTTGACGACATAGTGTTTGGCTCGGTGTCACAGGCGATGGTGGATGAGTTTGTTGCTCAAATGACCGGTGAATTCGAGATGAGTATGGTTGGAGAACTCACGTATTTTCTTGGACTTCAAATTCAGCAAGCAACGAATGGTATTTTTATCTCTCAAGCCAAATATGCCAAGACTTTATTGAAAAAATTCAATCACGAGAATGCACGCCCGCGTAGAACACCCCTTGGGACACACGAGAAAATCTCTAAAGATGAAAAGGGTATTGCTGTTGATCCACGTTTATATAGAAGCATGATTGGAAGTCTACTATATCTTACTGCCAGCCGACCAGATATTTGCTATAGCGTGGGTTTATGCGCTCGATTTCAAGCCAATCCGAAGGAGTCACACCTAGTGTCGGTTAAACGAATTCTGAAATATGTCAGTGGCACAACTGATTATGGCATCTGGTATTCTTTTGATTCTAATGCTAATCTGGTGGGTTATTGTGATGCTGACTGGGCAGGAAGTTCCGATGACCGAAAAAGCACTTCGGGTGGATGTTTTTATGTTGGACACAACTTGGTGTCTTGGTTTAGCAAGAAACAGAATTCTATTTCTCTATCTACAGCTGAGGCAGAGTATATAGCAGCAGGTAGCAGCTGTACGCAGCTTCTTTGGATGAAACAAATGATGAAAGACTATGGTGTCACACAGGGTGTCATGACCCTTTATTGTGATAATTTGAGCGCTATCAATATTTCGAAAAATCCTGTTCAGCATTCACGGACAAAGCATATTGACATACGACATCATTTTATTCGATCTTTAGTGGAGGACAAAATTATTGATTTGGAGCATATGGTGACCGAAAAACAAATTGCCGATATTTTCACCAAGGCGTTGGATGGTGTAAGGTTTGAAGAGCTGAGGTCTGCCCTAGGCCTCTGTGTTATGTAAGCTGTTATTGCTTTTATTTATTTAAAAAAAAAAAAAAAAAAAAATCACCACTTGCATTAGGCGTTTGTTTTTTTTATTTTTATTTTTTTTTGGCGATCTATTGTGTATTGCTCATCCTTTGATGAAAGTGATCATTCTAAATATTATGATATTCTGTGGAGCAACACCGTATGCGATATGCAAAAATTGGAAGTCTATTTTTAATGAAGTTTGGAGCATCGCTAGTATATTGGGTTTATTTCCCAACTTGCAAAGATTTGAATTATTCCTCAAAGATTCATTATACTGTTTATGGAGGAGATCAGGAATAGCTACAAGCTTTTGGCAAGTGATCAGGTTAATTTCTTGAATGGTGTTCCTGAGGATGTTCCAGCAGGTGGGCAAGATAGTGCTTAACATTGGACTATTTCAGTAATATGGAACGGGTTAAGGAGACCAAAAATGTTGAAAAGTCAGGAGTTTCAATCGGTGTCACTGGGGGTGTCAGACGCATCTTACCCCATGGAAAAGATTTTCCAGCTTCACAACTTACGGATAAGTATGAAATTCTTGATGCCGACTTCTCATGGAACTGGTGTTAACAGGATAATAGCGGCTTTGCTGTTCAATATTGGAAATTCAATATCTTTTGATTTTATTTGACCAAATTATAAAACATGAAGACGGCACGAATACACGGTTAGCTCTCCAATTTCCCTCTCTTATATATGGTGATTCTGGTGCTTATCTGGATATTATAGTTTTTGGTTATCTCCCTATGATGATTATTTGGTGTTTATGGTGATTATGTTGCTGTTATAGTAGTTGTTATTCCCTTATATATATATATTTGTCTTTTTCTGGCAAAAATGGGGAGTATTTGGTAATTTTGGGGGAGTATTTTGATGATGTTTTGAAGCCATCAATCCAGGAGGAGAAAATTCAGGGGGAGTTCTTGAAATTATTGATTATATTGATTTTACCAAAAAATGCCAAAGGGGGAGATTGTAAATGCAAGAATTTGCATTAGTGTTGGCATGTGATTTTTTGGCAATTTATTATAAAAATAATATTTTATTCAAGTGGTGATTTATGACTTGACAATCAAGAAACCGCCCAATCCGATTATGGGAAGATATTATAGAAGTAATAATGATGATTCTATGGAAGAGAAAAATAAGGAAACAACATTATTTGGAAAGATTGAATAAGGTATATGCACTTGTTTTTTGGAAAAGTTTTATTTGGAAAGCCGATTTGTTGTAGATTTGACATGATTTGCTGGGCTCTAACTTCCCATGATTAGTGGGATGCTTTCCTGAATTTTTGGGCGAAAATCTGTACTGTTATGGAAACTTTCCTAAAGTGTCACATGAGGTGTCACATAACCGAATTTGTTAAGATTGTGTTTCCTTATTCCATGCGGCGGTAAATCCGATTTGGTAACTGAATGAATTAAAGATATGGAAGTTACCAATAGTATTTAAGGCTCTCGGTTCTGTGAGAGCAGATTGACGACGGAGTTTTGTTTTACGCGTGAGAAGGTTTACTTCGTTTTTCCAAGCCGTCGGTTTTCTTTCACGCCCTACGTTTCTGCGTATGGGTTTGTGATTGTTTTGCACACTCGACATAATCTGTGGATTTCATTGTTCTATTGAGTGTGCTGTGTGTTGCATCCGAAGACTTCGATCTGGTGTTCCAGGAGGTGTCCCAGGAGGCAATATTCATTGTTCTTCATTGAAGCTCTGTCTCGGGAGGAGACAGCATCTGAACTCGTGAGGAGTTCTGTTTCTTAGACAAGGGGAGCTTGTCGTTCGTGATCGTGGGCGAGGGGATCTTGCCATAACACGGGTTTCGGGAGGAACCAACAACGAGGGGATCTTGTTGTTATCTAGATCTCGGGAGAGGTCGTTCTAAAGTCGAGGGGATCTCGCAAAAACTGTCTCGTTGAGGAAGTTAGCTAGAGGCGGCGACAAAGATAAGAGAGAGTCTTTATTTGTATAAGTCCGAGTTTTTCTTGTAACTTTGTTAACTCAAGGAAAAGTTTTTATATTTGGGCGTGGCCCCGCAGACGTAGGCTGGTTGCCGAACTGCGTTACCAACCTCTTGTGTCATTTATTTCTGCACTTTTTATATCGTTCATCGTTTCTTTAAAATCGGTGTCACACAAGGATCCTTGTGTGACATCACTGAACTGATCTTAAACTATCATAGTGAATTAAGATTATCGAGTATTTTTTACATTTTGTTAAAAGGTAGATGAACTAAAATATAACAGAGATATAGTAGTTGTTGTTTGGTTGAATTATACAGACAGGAGAGAGAGAGAGAGAGAGAGAGAGAGGTGCCTCCTAATCCTCGTTTCTTTCCCCCTCCCAGTCAACGTCTTTTTCTCATCTTTCTTGCAGCCTCTCCAATGGAACGTAGAGACATGTAATGAAACACGTACACAACAAGCAAATAGTCCTGGATTGATAATTTTGGTCCCCAAACAAGGACGATGGTCAACGAGAAGGAATGAGACGGAAGGTCACGCCACCGTCATAATTTAGCTAGAATAATAAATAGTAGAAAATCCAGCTTCGATTCTGGGTATGGATTCAGCCTCCGCGGGTTCGGCATTAGAGAGTAGTAGCAGCGAAGGTCCGACGGTGCCCATGGCAAGTCTGCCGGAGAGCTCCTCGTCGGCGCCTTCAAGTCGGTACGAGTCGCAAAAGCGGCGAGACTGGAACTCCTTTTTACAGTATTTGAAGAGCCACAAGCCCCCGCTGGCTCTGGGTCGATGCAGCGGCGCGCATGTTATCGAGTTCTTGAAGTATTTGGATCAATTCGGGAAAACGAAGGTCCACATGTTGCCTTGCCACTACTTTGGGCACCCAAACCCGCCGGCTCCCTGCGCTTGCCCGCTTAAACAAGCATGGGGGAGCCTCGACGCGCTGATTGGGCGGCTGAGGGCGGCATACGAAGAGAGCGGAGGACGGCCGGAAGCTAATCCGTTTGCGGCGAAAGCAGTAAGAATTTATCTGAGGGAGGTGAGGGAAGGGCAGGCTAAGGCAAGAGGGATACCTTATGAGAAAAGGAAGAGAAAAAGACCCGAGCTTGCTGCACCGGAAGCGTCACCGAGAACTGCGTCGGCGGGAAGAAGTGAAAGGGTTGAAGTTGGTGAAGGTAGAATTGGCGGTGGAGCTGAAGGTGGTAGCAGTGGCGCCACTACCGATGATTATTCTGCTACTACCATATCATAGTTTCTTCTCTCCCTTTCACTTTCCTGCGTAGAATCTCATTTTGATTGTATAAGAATTGAACTGATTAACACAGGGAGACCCTAGAATGGGATCGAAAGAACACGATCAAATCTCACTCTCTCTCTCGATTACGATTTAAATCCTGTATTAATCCTTACCCAGATAAGACTCAAGCATGTAGTGTAATATGAAGACTCGGGAATAGTCTCTCTTCTTCCTCCTCTCTCTCTCTCTCTCTCTCTCTCTTCCTGCAACGCCACTTTGAGGTTTTTTTTTTCCCTTTTTTAATATGGTTTTCAGGATAAAATAAATATATAAGTTGTTATCTGATATTAAAATATGAAAACGATAAAGTTGATAAACATAATTTAGTTGACAAATATTAATTTTCTTTCATACAATTTGTAGCATGCTATAAAACTTATTCGTAGAGTACCCAATACTTCTGGTATAATATTATTCGTTTTGAACCGAACCTGCACAATTTTATTTTTCTAGCTAGTCCAATATACGTCATACTAAATAAAATTGAAAACTCTATAAAAACGACCTAAAATTTTGTCCTAATACTAGTATTGATGTACAATCTTATATCGTTTAAAAAAATAGAAAAAAAATAGTTTATAAGTGTAGTTCTTCGATTTATTTTATTTAGTACAACAATTTTTTTACTCAAAAAATAAAAGGATTGGGTGACAAAATGGATAATATTATATTAGAAAACCTTACACTGCACTGTACCTCTGGTTTTCCCATTCCATCACCTGTTTCAGGTGCTGTCTTTTATACCTTACATCTGCTTTACTTTGTAGTAGGGTTCTGGGTTTAACTCTTCTTCTTCTCTCTCTCTCTTCTCTCTATCTCTCTCTAGACTCTATCTCGTGAAAGCATCTTTCTTTCTGTAATAAATACATCACCAGAACCGATTGCATATTGATCCAGTAATACCACTACCTAACGAAAACGACCAGTAGCCAAAGTGCCAAACCCATCTTCCAATCCATAATAATATTTATTATTTTATATTACTGCCATTGCTACCCTACCAATCTCCTTTCTGAGGTCCCATATTTCCCATAATCTCTAAGATGACGCTTTGTTTACTCTTCTTTTCTTTTAACGTTACGAATCCTCGCCAAAATCTCGTTTTTGGCCGGAGTTTGGCACCAGACAGTTGTCTCAGACCACCAACTTCTTTCCCATTTGAGACTTTCTTCCGCAATCATTTCGTAATATTATACGTTACATGAATACTCTCTTCGGCCTGTGGTTTTTTTTGAAAGGGTTGATGTTATTTTTGTTTTTCGTATATCTGTTGGATTTTCTGATAATTACAAATCCATATTGCCTTTTTTTTGTTCATGTTTCACCTCAAATCTCTACTTTCTATAGTTTTATTTGAGCAATATCGTCGCTCAATAATTCAGCGAAGGCCTCTCTGTTTGTAGTGGAAATTAGTCTTGTTCGCTTGAAGTAGACCGATTGCGACGTCTAATCAATAATTTCATCGATGGCCCCCCCTGCGGACTCGATCAAACGTGTACGAAGAGACTAAAGTAAATGAATGTTACTGAATTTTTCAAACATAATTCTGGTCAGATGCGATCTCCACCGTCGAATTTTGTTCGATCAATCAAACATTAAACTCCTACCCAACACGTCTATGAAGATGATCACGCTGTAAGCCACCTTCACCTGCAATTTCAATGGCGATCTTTAAAGCCAAAAAAAAAATGATGGAGGGGGAGAACGGAGAAAAGTAAGAGGCCCTACCGAAGACGAATAAAGCCGAAAACCCAGGAAAAAAAAGCAAAGGACGGCCCCATTTCCTTTGAAAATATGCATTCATGGTCGCCGACAATGTTTCCGCAGCGACGCCGGCGCACCCTGTATTTCCTGACACATTACTCCGAAGTCATGCTTGACCCTTTAAAATTCGCCAATCGTGTTTTTTGTAATAAATTAAAAAAAAAATTATTTTGACAAATCAAGAGAGATATCTACTGCGGCTATTACCGTCGATAATTTAATCGTTTATATTTTGTTTGATTGGTCACATTGATATTTTTTTAGTGGGTTAATTTTTAACTTTGTGGAAATTCAAACTTAGACCTTTAACTCTAATGCCATGATAATTTATCAAAAATTTAAATTTGTGGGTAGAGTTTGGAAATATTAACAAAATTCAATTCACTGAATATCAATATAAAGTACGGGAAGATGAAATGGATTTGAAGTTGTAATCTACACCATCGGAGTAAGTTCGTAATCAGACTTGAAAATGACAAGAAACTCATAAAGTTCTACCCACTAAGCTACAGAAATCTTGGGTTATTTTCTAAGTTGGATGGAGCAAATACCCACTAAAGAAATTGTCGTACGATGAAATGATTCCTTACGAGAATGGATCATTGTCATTTGTCAAGACTTCTTCAATTACTATAAAAAAAATATTTGAATTACCAAAATATTGTAGGGGGTCGAAATGCAAAAGTTCATCGAAAGTGACGATTTTGATGTTACAAAATCAAATGAGTAATGTTAGATTTAGCCTTTTAATTATACACTCAAATCTAATCTTCTGAAGTGTCAATCGTATATTAGTGCAATTAATGTATTTTTTAAATTATTTATTATTTATTTTAATTATCATGACTATATTAGTATCCATGTAAAAGAAACATGTATCCAAAGCTTTAGTTGAGTAAATTTCATGCATCCTACATCTTGCTTTGACTTAAATAATGTTCGGTGAAGCCAAGGTTTCCTTTTTAAAGAGCAGTAATTTGAAGAATGGCTCCTAAACAAATGTAGAAATGAATTTTAGTCTAGACTTATAACACAATAAGACTAACAGCCAACTCTCTGGGCTCCACTCCCTCGGCCTCAAATAGCCCTAAATATTCATCAAGATAAAACAATATGCATGAGAAGTTTCGAGATGTTTTTCATCAAGAAAAAATTTCAGATATTTTTCACCATGAGAAATTCTCATATAAACCCTAATTAATACTGCTTATATAAAGAATTTTGAAAAATTTGTGGTTGTACTGTTTGTTTCTAACCAGACAGCAAGAGACTCACGTAACATTAGGCATGAAAGTTTAAGATCAGTTCAGTGATGTCACACAAGGATCCTTGTGTGACACTGATTTTAAAGTAACGATGAACGATATAAAAAGCGGAAATAAATGACACAGGAGGTTGGTAACGCAGTTCAGCAACCAGTTTACGTATGCGGGGCCACGCCCAGATATAAACACTTTTCCTTGAGTTAACAAAGTTACAAGAAAAACTCGGACTTATACAAATAAAGAATCCCTCTTATCTTTGTCGCCGCCTCTAGCTAACTTCCTCAACGAAACAGTTTTTGCGAGATCCCCTCGACTTTAGAATAACCTCTCCCGAGATCTAGATAACAACAAGATCCTCTCGTTGTTGGTTCCTCCCGAAACCCGTGTTATGGCAAGATTCCTTCGCCCACGATCAAGAACGACAAGCTCCCCTTGTCTAAGAAACAGAACTCCTCCTGAGTTCGGATGCTGTCTCCTCCTGAGACAGAGCTTTAATGAAGAACAAGGAATATTGCCTCCTGTGACACCTCCTGGAACACCAGATCGAAATCTTCGGATGCAACACACAGCACACTCAATAAAACAATGAAATCCACAGATTAGGTTGAGAGTGCAAAACAATCACAAACCCATACGCAGAAACGTAGGGCGTGAAAGAAAACCGACGGCTCGGAAAAAGGAAGAAAACCTCCTCACGCATAAAACAAAACTCCGTCGTCAATCGGCTCTCTCAGAACCGAGAGCCTTAAATAGCCTTGGTAACTTTCATATCTTCAATTCGTTCAGTTACCAAATCAGATTTACCGCCGCATGGAATAAGGAAACACAATCTTAACAAATTCGGTTGTGTGATATCTCTTGTGACATTTTAGGAAAGTTTCCATAACTACTCGGATATTTGCCCAAAAATTCAGGAAAGCATCCCATTAATCATGGGAACTCAGAGCCCAGCAAATCATGCCAAATCTACAGCAAATCGGCTTTCCAAATAAAACTTTTCAAAAAACAAGTGCATATACCTTATTCAATATCTTTCCAAATAATGTTGTTTCTTTATTTTTCTCTTCCATAGAATTATCATTATTACTTTCTATAATATCTTCCCATAATCGGATTGGGCTATTGCTTGATTGCCAAGTCATAAATCACCACTTGAACAATTGTGAATAAAATATTATTTTTATAATAAATTGCCAAAAAATCAAATGCCAACACTTATGCAAATTGTTGCATTTACAAGGCAAGTGCCAATCTACGTACTTATTATTTGAGCCTGTAGTTTGTTTTCGTTGAGGGGTTTATTTATTGTTATTATGATATGATCTTGTTCATTAATTTTTTGATAGAATACGTCCTGTTAACATGTGCATAAAAATGTAATGAAAAATTCCTGGTTTTAGCATTAAAGGTATTGATTGATACACAGAAATAATGGATTAAGTACGTAGATTTCCCAAAAGAAGCAACCTAAGTTTAATATGTTTCTTTCTAGGAAATTTAGAGAAGAGAAAAAGAGACACCTTTGTACGAACGATATACTCAAGAAGCCAAACTACTGGAATTACGAATCTTGTTTACTCCTTGCAACGTTCTGTTGTTTTTTCAAATTTAACATAGAAAAGTTTTTTTTGTTTTTTTAATTTTTTTATGAATTGAGAAGAAAGGGGAAGAACAAGAAAACGACTGTGAAGGTGTTGTTTTCCATGGAGAAATGATGGATTTAGGTTTATTTTACTCATTGAAAGAATATAAGCTCGAGGAAAACCGCAAGACAAGTATTGATTAAACCTATTTTTAATTTAATTTTTATTTATTAAACCATTCAGAGAAAATAAGTTCATAGTCCCTTTTAAGAATGTTATATTTATTTAAAATTTTAAAAATGAAAAATGGGGCAGAGAGTGTTGGAAAGTTTATGTTCTAAGTTAGTGTAACAAACTATGTATATATTTTAAAATTTTAATGTTATATTTATTTATAATTTCAAAGATGAAAATATGGTATAGTGTCAAAATAGTAGGTGTTTTAGTTACTTTATGGTTGAATATTTGTTGATTAGAAAGTTGGTTGTTATTTGACTTATTCTTCTATTAATTACCATGATTCCTGTTAGCTTAAATATTGACTGATGTGTTGTTTTTTGTTAAGTTTGTAAATGCTATTTAATAGTCAAAGTCTATTCATTCAATAATGAGGCTACTTTCAAATTGTTTATGTTTAAGCTATGCTCAAGTTCATAAGCTTTGCTTGATTCTTAGTTTCCACTTCCCAACATTCTGGTATCAGAGCTCCCACTAGACCTGAGTGAAAAAGTAGCACACTTTGAATAATTTTGAAACAGAGATAGATACGTCGAGTGAAAGGAATTTGTGCAACCTTGCAATTCCTCGTTTCGATGGTTATTATGACCATTGGAGCATGCTAATGGAAAATTTTCTGAGATCCAAAGAGTATTGGAGCTTGATAGAACCATCCTGGAGACCATTCTTCAAAAGAACACCTCAAAGCAGATTTGGGATTCAATGAAAAAAAAATGAAGGGAATGCACGAGTGAAGCGGTCAATTCTTCAAGCTCTTCGAAAGGAGTTCGAAATCTTAGAAATGAAGTCTAGGTGAGAAAGTTTCAGATTATTTTTCAAGGGTAATGTCGGTGGCTAACAAAATGAGAGTGCATGGTGAGCTAATGGTAGATGTTACCATTGTCGAGAAAATACTTTGTTCCTTAACAAACAAATTTAATTACATTGTTTGCTCTATTGAGGAATCGAAAGATATTGACCGTTTATCCATCGATGAGTTGCAAAGTTCTTTAATTGTTCACGAGCAAAAGTTTCACACGCATGATGGGTAAGAACAAGCTTTAAAAGTAACTCATGAGGACAGATCAGGAGGAAAGGAAGAAGTCAAGGATCATTTACAGGAAGAGGCAAAGGTAGAGGGCGTCAGATCTTCGACAAATCCATTGTTGAATGTTACAGGTGCCACAAGCTTGGACACTTCCGATATTAGTGTCCTAGTTGGGAAGAAAATTATGTTGAGCTCGATGAGAAGGAAGAAATGTTGCTAATGTCATATGTGGGGAGCTGAATGAAGCAAGAAGAGAAGACGTGTGGTTTCTGGATTCAAGATGCAGCAACCACATGTGTGGAGACAAAATTTTGTTTAGTGATTTCAACAAAGGGTTTAATCAGATGGTGAAACTTGGAAATAATTCAAAGATGTCAGTTGCTGGAAAAGGAATGTGAAGTTGACAATGAGTGGCTTTGTGCATGTGATTACCGAGGTGTTTTATGTTCCAGAGTTAAGGAACAACTTGTTGAGTATTGGTTAGCTACAGGAGAAAGGGTTAGTAATCCTAATCCAACATAGTTTGTGCCGGATCTACCATCCAATGCAGGGCACGATTATCCAAATCGAAATGTTAGCCAATAAAATATTCTTTCTGTTGGCCAGGTCTCAATCAAGAAAGGTAGCTTGCTTTCACATATATCCTCTCAGGAATTGGTCTCATTTGTGGCATTGTAGGTTTGGTCATCTAAGCTATAAAGGCTAACGAACTCTTCAGTCCAAGAAAATGGTGCATGGACTTGCCGCAACTCACTGTCTCCACAACAGTATGTACAACATGCATGGTAGGAAAGCAACACCAAGACCCTATTTCAAAGAAGAGCAATTGGAGAGCAACACAAAAGCTCCAACTGATCCATGCAGACTTGTGTGGTCCTGATCGCTCCCATATCAACTAGCAACAAAAGATATTCAATAAGTTTCATTGATGACTTTACCCGAAAAAATATGGATATATTTTTTGGTTGAAAAGTCAGATGCATTCATCATTTTTAAATACTTCAAGAGTCTTGTTGAGAAAGAAACGGGAAGTTACATTAAATGTTTGCGTATCGATCGAGAAGGGGAGTTCACCTCACAATAATTTAATCAGTTATGTAAAGAAAATGGGATCAAGAGGCAACTAACGGCTGCATATACTCTTCAACAAAATGGAGTTGCAAAGAGGAAGAACGTGATAGTTATGAATATGGTGTGAAGTTTGCTGTCAGGAGAAGAAGATTCCAAAGAGTTTTTGGTCTGAAGCTATGAATTGGTCTGTCCATGTCCTAAATCGAAGTCCTACCTTAGCTGTGAAAGACATGACTCCAGAGGAGGCTTGGAGTTGAGTTACGCCTTCAGTTGAACATTTTCGGGTTTTTGGATGTGTCTCACATGTACACTTACGAGATGTCAAGAGAAAGAAGTTGGAAGACAAAAGTTTCAATTGTGTGTTGTTGGTGAGGAATCAAAAGTCTATAGGCTCTATGATCCTATATCAAAAAAAATTGTTGTGAGCCGAGATGTCAAGTTCGAAGAAGATAAGTGTTGGGATTGGGATAAGAGTTACAAAGAGTTAATTGTTGTTGACTTAGAATGAGGTGTCAGTGGAGGAGATAATAATGCAGAGGAAGTGGAGACTGAGTCCTCAAATCATGTGAATGATACGAGCTCACCTAGCTCTAATGAAGAAGAATCCAGTCCTAATGAAGGAAGAACCAGAAGATGACCAGTCTGGTTGAAGGATTATGAGAGCGAAGAGCGACTCTCCGAAGAAGAAGATGTGGTTAATATGGTGCTGCTCACCTCTGTTGATCTATGTGTTTTGAAAATGCAGTAAAGAGTGAGAAGTGGAGAGCAGCTATGGACTCCGAGATGGAAGCTATCGAGAAGAATGACACTTGGTTATTGATAGATCTACATGCTGGAGCAAAGATAATTGGTGTCAAGTTGGTTTACAAGACGAAGCTAGACAAAAATGGGAAAGTAGACAAGTACAAAGCTCGTTTAGTTGCTAAGGGTATACATAGCAGCATGAGGTTGATTACACAGAGGTATTTGCACCAGTGGCAATGATGGATATTGTCCAATTGATTATTGCTCTTGCTGCACAAAAAAAAGGCTGGACAATTTATCAACTAGATGTGAAATCCGTCATTTCTACATGGTGAACTAATTGAGGATGTGTTTATAGACCAGCCAAGGGATTATGAGAATCAAGAAAATCTACTCAATGTCTTAAAGCTAAAGAAAGTCTTATATGGGCTTAAACAAGCTCCATGAGCTTGGTTTAGCCATATAGAAGCTTTTTTCTTGAAAGAAGGGTTTGAGAAATGTCACAGCGAGCATACCTTATTCGTCAAAGTAAATGAAGGAGGTAACATTTTGATTACTAGTATCTCTGTTGATGATCTTATTTTTATTGGAAATGATGAGACCATTATTTGTAAATTTAAGAATTCTATGATGCATGAGTTCGATATGAGTGATCTTGGGAGGATGAGGTACTTCCTTGGTATTGAGGTGTTGCAAAGAGATGATGAAATTTATATTTGCCAAAGGAAGTATGTAATGAATGTGCTGAAACAGTTTGGAATGAAGGAGAGTAACTCAGTGCTTAATCCCATCGTTCCTGGTTTCAAATTGTGCAAAGATGCAGATGGGGTTAAGGTGGACTCAGCCTTTTACAAACGAGTTGTAGGTAGTCTAATGTATTTGACTAGCTACTAGACCCGATTTAATGTTTGTAATGAGTCTTGTTAGTTGATATATGGGGCAGCCAATAGAGCTGCATTTACAGGTAGTAAAGAGAATCTTGAGGTACTTAAAAGAAACAATCAACTTTGGAATTTTCTACTATCAGGACCAGATCCGGCCCCCGTACCTAGATCCCAATGGATGAGGATTCCCGAAGTGGGAAGTTCGAACCAACAACTAAGACGACCACGACCTGGTCAACTAACAGACGTTCCCTAAGTGGGAAACCTTCACACACAACATACACATTCAATCTGGCATCCTGAATTATGATATTATCATCATCAAATCAACTAAAAATATATATTTCATAAATTGAAATATCTACATCATCAATCAATATATTACATCAAAGGACAACAGAAAGCATAAACGAAATATAATTACACAACAGTCACGTCAGGTGACTTTTCACAAACCTCAAACCTATGCATCTATATATTCTTTACCTTGCCTTGACTTTCCTATCTTAGTGAATGTCCTCGATATCTGAAAAATAGAATTATCCACGAAATAGGTCATTGGTCCAGCAAATAAATTCAACGAATAAAACAGTTAGCTCAAACCTTATCCACACTATCCAGACTCATACGTCATCCTCCACCTAATCATAATTATTTGAAATCATCTTAAATCAAATATTGTTTTTGATTTGAAATCCATGAGATTTATATAAAATCGCATGTGGTTCGTATTTCAAACAATTTAAAATCCATCCCATCACAGTTTAAAATCAATTTCCAGCAATAAAATAAATCCCATGCAATTACAAATAAAATGAAGAATTTAAAACTATCTTTTCAAACAGGTTTCCAAAATAGCAGTTTTTGACATGTCAAAAATGCAATCTACTCTAATCAACGCATATGACTATCACACACACCTACACGTTCCCGGGCTTTCACCGTAAGGGTGTAGGACCCACATATTGCTGTCTCGCGAGGTTTAAGGACTTTCAACCCAAGGAAGACGTTATACGTAAGACTCCTAATATTTTCATAGTCATACTTATTGCACACAAAGAGGCGAGATCAGACCAATGAGTTCTTATATTATCACATCATTTTTTTTTCTTCCTTCCTAAATGCACGCTTTAAAACTATTTATAAAACAATGATATGCATGTACAAAACACGCACTCACTCCATGAATTTGATATTTAAAATTCAATATGCTCAATGCAAGAGAAAACGTAGTTTTCCAAAAATGCTACGTTTAACGATTTAATATAATCGAATTTAAAACCATCTTTCCATAACAATCCGATTTAAACAATATTTCATAAAAATCAGAATTAAACCAATTCTTTTAACAATTCATGTTAATTTGAATTAAAAACAACATCTATTTAATTCAATTTTCCAAAAACGTTAGCAAATCCTCACATCAACATCCAATCAAATATATCCTATCCATATCCAAGACAAGAATTTAAATCTATATCTACCTATCAAGGTAATAAAGTCTAAACTAGCTATTCTAGTCGTTAGAGATATTTACCGTATGTCGGTTCTACTTCTTTTCCCAAAATCTCCACCGAGCTTAACGATTTCTATGCCAAAACACTCATCTCAACACGCTGATCACTTTACCCTAAAAGACGAATTTTCAAAACTCGTGTTTCCCCTTCCCTTTCTCTCTTGGATTTCTCTCCTCTCTGTCGTGTCGCCTCTGTTTCTCTTTCTCTCTCCTTGGTTTCCTTTCTTTTTCCTCTTTTTTGTTATCTTTTCCCTTTTTATCTTTTTATTTCTTTCTCTCTAGTCTCTTTCTTTTAAATTTCTTTTCTTCCTTATCCATTTCTTCCTCCACGTAAAGTGGTTTTTCTCCCGCCAGTTCATCACTTTCAAATAGGGTTAGGGGTAAAATTACCCATTTACATCACTTATCCCTTCAATTTGACTTTTTTGCCCTCCCAATTAAGATTATTTACAAATAAACATTGATTAAATAAATTCTTAATCCTCATTACCTTCAATCTAATCTAAATAAATTTAATTTTTAATTAACCAAAATTAATTAAAAATAAATTATCCATATTTTATCTTCTAAATGCACTATTTCCTTTCATATAACTTGTTATTTTCAACCCATGACTTTTTAACCTTGCCATATCATCTTTTCTTAAGCTTTTGACTTTTCAACTTCACTTCTAATTAATTACACTATTTTTAATTGAGTTCTAAAAATTTCAAACTGTTACATCTACAAAAGGGGAGAGAGTAAAAATCTGGTTGCCTAGTCAAGTTGTCTAGATGATAAGGGTTTTGGAAAGTTAGGTCATTCACAAGGTGGGAGTACTACTGTGTTTTGTGATAATAGCTCAACGATCAAACTTTCAAAGAATCCGATAATGCATGGAAGATGTAAGAACATTGATGTTTATTTTCATTTCTTATGTGAACTTACAAAAGAAAGAATTGTTGAATTGGTTCATTATAGCTCGACGATCAAACTTTCAAAGATTCGATAATGCATGGAAGGTGTAAGGATATTGATGTTTGTTTTCATTTCTTATGTGATCTTACAAAAGAATGAATTGTTGAATTGGTTCATTGTGTGTGGATCCCAAGAACAGATTGCAAACATTATGACCATGCCTCTTAAGTTGGATGTCTTTCTTAAGCTTCGAGGTTGGCTGAAAATTTGTGAGGTACCAGAAATAAACTGATTGGTGGTAGCAATCAGTTTAAGGAAGAGAATGTCAAGATAGTAGGTTTTTCAGTTACTTTATCTATCTGTTGAATAATCACGCTGTCTAAAAAGTATGTTGTTATTTGACTTATTCTTCTGTTAATTACCAAATTTCGTGTTAGTTTAAATGTAGGCTGATATGTTGTTTTCTGTTAAGTTTGTAAAGATTATTTAATAGGTAAAGTCTATCCATTCAATAATGAGATTATTCTCGATTTGTTTGTACTTAAGTCGTAGTCAAGTTCATGAGCTTTGCTTGAGTTCTTAATTCCCAACTGATAGAATGTTTGGAAGGTTTATACACTCAACATCCACACTTTTATATATAGATAAATATATATTTATTAAATTACTTAATAGATAGATACATAGTAAAAAATAAAATTTGATAAAAATAAAAAATTATTGTGACAAAATATATCAATATATTGTATTTAAGATCAAAATAATAATTGATAACATATAAATAAATTAATTAAAATGTTAAAAAAATCTAAACATTCAATCAAATATATATTTTAAGATTAAAATATTAATTGATAAAATAAAAACAAAACAATTCAGATTAAAAGAAAATCAAAATATCCACTTTTTTGTGCGCGTATATAATATGTTTGTTACTTTTATTCAGCATAGTTGGAGTGGACCACAACACAAGTGCAAGTCGTGCGAACGGGTTTGAATTGGATAATTACGGAACAGATTCAAACACACTCGAATGTTTTTGTTCTTATTTGTACAAAACTTACGTTGATTTTTATTTTTTGTAATGACTTGATTCAATTGATCTGTCAATGTCTCGTGGTGTTTTGTACCACGTGACAAAATAATGTGACGCATTATGTGCCACATTTATCCCCCACAATAATATACCAAGTCAAATTCCAATTTGGTTCAAGCCTCACAATACGACACCGTATTGAACAGTCCACGTCTTTGCAAAAGTCAAAATCGGACGTTCCGATAAAGTAAAATGACGTCACTTGAGGGGAAATGGGGCCGCCATCTTCACTTCTGCTGTATATATTCTCTTCCATGTCTGAATCATTAACTGTAGATAATTTGTAGATTATAGCGCATGAAATCAAATCCCTTTTCCGCATAATCTCTCGTTAGTCTTCCTATAATCTCTGTTGTTTTGTCTTCTCCACTTGGCTTTTGATCTCATCCGCAAATGCTGTTGGCAGAAGCTGTGGCCATGGATTCTTCAAGTTCCGTCTTCCGTTACGGTATCGGAGAGTGACCCAGTTCTTTGATTGCTATCGGTTTATTTCCTCTAATGTCCCTGCAACTAGCTTCCAATTTTTCCCCCGCCCACGAACTTCCAAAACTCTCTCGTATATCTTAATCATTCTCTCCCATGTCAGCCTGAGGATTTACTTTTGTTCCATCTCTTTTCTGCTCCGTGCCAGTCAAAGGCCCATTCTTCCCCTTTTTTGTTCTTATCTTTTCGGTTATTGACTTTCTCTTAGGTTTACAAACACGGCCGATTTTACGTAAAGGAAATGAGTTTAAATGGTTGCGAATAGAAACTACGAGAGCTCAGGGGGTGCGGTGGACATGGCGTGGATGATGCTCAAGGTTTACTTCTCGCGTCTCTTCTGGCAACTCTTCGCCGTTTACTCTTATGAAAACCACGAAGGGAATCCCTGGATGTAAACCACCCAAAGCTTCCTCCGTCGCTCAACTCTTCCCTTTTCTTTGTCTGTTTGTTTTTCCCTTCGGGTTTTAGTCAAGCTGATTATAGTTTTAGTAGTTGAAGTTGTAGGGTTAGAAATCGTACTACTTTCTGAGTAGGAAATAAGAAACTGGAACTGGAATCAATTCTTCTGTCCATCATGTCTAAGAACAAAGTTGGATACCACCGGAGCATCGATGAATCCGAGGCTGTCTTTGGTTACCAAGAGACAGATCCCTCCGGTCGTTACGGTCGAGTAAGCGTCTCTGCTCCTCTGTAATTAAATAATAATACTTTTACCTGATTTATTTATCTGATCTTTGTAAAAAGCAGAACTGCTGAGAATCCCACAAAAGTAGTGATTATATTATGTTTTCTTTTGTGATATCAAACGATAAAAACTCTCTTTTTGCACGACAAAATTCATAGGATTAATCTTCAATTCATGGGAATCATGTCTGGTTAATACGAGGAAGAATATGAAAGCATACAAAGCCCTCTTTTTTCCTTTTTATTTGCTTCGTTTCTCATTCTCTTTCGTGCCTTTTGGCCATGCGGATAAGATTATGCTTTATGCCACTAAGAAAAGATAAGTCCCAGTTGTTGAGCCTCTCCCATGTGGAGGGATCAATTATCATTGCAACTCAAGTCAATGACTCAATCTTATCTCATTGGTTGACAATTTTCATGGGTTTGGACAAGAACCAGTCCATGTTCTGACCTGATTAAGATAAAATAGATTTTGGGGGCAAACTTGGCGCCGTGCAGGACATTGAATATGAGTGTATTGCTTTTGTTTGTCGTGCAGTTGGAAGAAGTTCTTGGGAAGGGAGCCATGAAAACAGTTTACTGGGCAGTTGATGAAGTTCTTGGAATGGAGGTAGCATGGAATCAGATCAAACTGAATGTGGTTCTTCGTTCACCCGAAGATTTGGAGAGGCTGTACTCAGAGGTTCACCTCCTCAGCACCCTCAAGCACGATTCGATCATTCGATTCTACACCTCTTGGATCGATGTCGACAACAAGACCTTCAATTTTATCACCGAAATGTTTACTTCTGGTTCACTCAGACAGTAATTTCCTTTCCCTTATCTCTTAGGATCATAGTGTGTGTACGAGGAAAAAAATTCTTGAGTGGAGTTTGACATCATTTTAACTGGAAAATGCATTATTTATATGAGCAGATATAGAATGAAATATTGTCGGGTTGACATTCGAGCTATAAAGAATTGGGCTCGTCAGATCCTACAAGGGCTCGTTTATCTCCACGAGCATGATCCTCCGATAATTCACAGAGACCTGAAGTGCGATAATATCTTCGTTAATGGTCATCTTGGGCAAGTCAAGATTGGTGATCTTGGGCTTGCAGCGATTCTCCGCGGCTCTCAATCGGCTCACAGTGTTATAGGTACTAATTTTTTTTTAGTACATTGCAATTTAGATTTTAACGATTTGAATTATTTACAGATTAAACTTTAAACTATTTCTGTTGACTAACAAGGCCTCCGCTTTTTAGTTGTCTCAAATTTTTTAGTTTTCAGGCACACCCGAGTTCATGGCTCCAGAACTATACGAGGAAGATTACAATGCGCTAGTTGATGTGTACTCATTTGGCATGTGTGTTCTTGAGATGCTTACTTCCGAGTATCCTTATAGTGAATGTACCAACCCGGCTCAAATTTACAAGAAAGTTACTTCTGTAAGTTCAAATTTGAAATCTGAAATTAGTTTGCCCGATGGTAATCAATCTCTCCCACTGCTTCTTTTTTTCAGGGGAAGCTTCCTGCATCGTTCTACCGGGTTCAAGATCTCGAGGCACAGCGCTTCATCGGAAATGTTTGGCCCCTGTTTCAAAGAGAGTTTCCTCAAAAGAACTATTACTCGATCCATTTCTCTCGGTTGAAGAAATTAGGAATGTGTCTGAGGAAAAGTATGAAATCCAGAGGCCATTTTTAAATGCCAAAGAAATGGAGAAATTGCACTTAACTGATGATTTACCAAGGACTGACATGACAATAACAGGGAAGCTGAATCCTGAGGATGATACCCTCTTCCTCAAAGTTCAAATTGCAGATAACAATGGTATTATTTTCACAACTACACACTCTTCCTATTTATTTTCAATTTTTCTCTAAGGCCGTGATTTTCCTGCAGGCTCGGGCAGGAACATATATTTCCCATTTGATATTGTGAGTGACACGCCAATTGATGTGGCGAGGGAGATGGTGAAGGAGTTAGAGATAAAGGATTGGGAACCGTTTGAGATTGCAGTGATGATCGAAGGTGAAATATCCGTGTTGGTTCCTAATTCAAAGAGAGATCACTTGTTTCATCCAGAATCTTATCATGGTTACCAAGAATATGCAGGACGGACCCCATCATAGCTTTCACTCTTTCTCATCGTCCTCTCAAGCAACACTATGCACTTCTCCGAGGACAGATGCCGTTAGTTGGTCTCGAGGTTAGACCCTTTATTTTCTCAAAGCATAATAATGACTTTAGTTTTAGGGTAAAGTGCATATTAGCGCTTAAATTTTAAAGCAAAGATGAAATGGTCTTTGTACTTTTTTGAGGCAAACATCCCCGGAACTTGAGAGTGCTAGCAATTAAGTTCCCTCTGTTAGGATTGTTGTCTAAAAACGCACGTTTTTGTCGCATTATCTTCTATGCTAGGTGATTTCCAAAGAGAAACAACATGTTGTTCAAGAAATGTGCTTTTGGAGCTTGATATTATCATCAAAATCGTCTCCTTCGATGAGTTTTAAATATTGTTTCTCTGTGGGAATTGCCAAAATAGCTAAAACCGTTCATTGGAGCTGTTTATCTCTAGAAATGACTCACCAGAGAATAGCACGCGACAAAAACGTGATTTGTTTGACGACGGTCTAAATAACGGGGATTAAATTGCTAACGACTTAAGGTTCATGGAATTATTTTCTTGAAGAAAACTACAATTACGAACTTGATCGAACTTGATCTTCACCTCTAAGTTTAAGGGTAACATGCACTTTACCCTTGATTAGAGATGTTAGATTAGAATAGGATTGGTAGAAACCTGGGTGTTTCTAATGCCCGAAGGTTTGGTTTGGTGCCTTATTTTATACCCCATTCACTTGCTGTGGCAGAGGATTTGCTGGATGATAGCAGCTCCCAGAGCTCTTCCCTTTCTTGGAAATACTCAAACTTGAATTATATTTCTGTGGATGAGCACGAGTGGATGAATAACAAGTTCACGAGCCATAACTGTGTGCAATCTATATCAGGAAAATGTTACAAACAGAGAAAAGGTTTATTACAGCCCCAAGAAGCATCGCCTTCTAAAGATGCGAGGGCAATGAACAATCGTAAATTGACAAGGAACAGTTCGTTTGTCGATGTGCACAGCCAATTACTACACCGGTCCTTAGTCGAGGAAGTGAATCGAAGACGGTTGTTCAAGACAGTTGGAGCAGTGGAAAACATCGGATATCAAGCCCCGTGCGAAGCTTCTCCGAGCCCGAGGGCCGGAAGCGCTCGTGGGGATGCTGATTTTGTAAGAAATGCAAGAACTAGCAAAGCTCGAGGACATCAATGGCGTAAGTAAATTGTCGGATAAACTAGTATTTTGAGAAACTTCATACCAATAGTGCCATCAAAACAGGACGTTGTGGATGAATCATGAGATTGCCACTGCCACAAACAAAGAAAAAGTTGGATTAAAGCAGGATGATAATGCTTCACCGTTATTTTCAGCTTGTCCTCCACTTTGAACGTGACCAACTTTCCTTTTTCCTTTTTTTTGTTTTGCTTTCTTTAAAGAGGTTGGCCCCTTCCCCTGTATCTATAGTGTTGGTCTGCCATTAAATGCAAAAGGGTGTGCTTCGATTATGTTAAGGAACTGAAAATTTGCAACAGTATCTTGTTGGGTGCAATTTGGCCTCAACTGAGATAGTGAGATCTTCGTTGAAATTCTTACTTTTCAGTCGATAACTATGCTTCCAGGCATTGTGCAGAAAGTTTACAGTGTGACCATTTTTGTGGAAACAATAATAGCTCTGCGTCTACTTGTTCATCGCTGTCGGACAATAGGTCAGCTTAGACAATTGCGTCAACCCTTTTTAAGAAACGTAAAACTAGAACAGACTTCAATGGAAGATCAGATTTTTGTAATCGTGTGTTGAGATTATATTGGATGAACTAAACTTGATGGTTGAAAAGGGATGATTTTTAAAGGGTAACAATGAATTTCCGAGGCAAAGAAAATTTACAGGATTCCTATGGTCTATCACGAATAGTTAGCTAACATTCTTGAATTTGAAATCGAACCAGATTTGCTCGAAGGCCTCGATGATCATATGACGGTATTCATCAGAATTCAAAGAAAGGTAGCAGGCGAGGAGATGCTCCAAGTCCTTAGAGGCCCAAATATTGTTCTCGACGATCATCTCCACCATCGACTCTCTGAAGTCTCTTTGCGGATTTACCTAAGACTTTACAATTGCGCAGCTTTCTGAAAGCCGAAGGCTTCTGCTCTTAGTCTTTGTATTAAAGCTAGCAATGGAGGCCGCGCCCTTTCTTGTTCGGACCCTTTTGCCGGGAAGTTTTGGAGAATTGGCTCGAAGTCTGACGCCGGCGACGTTGGCTGAGGCTTTTCGAGAGGTGTTTGATTTATCTTCTTTTTTAACTTTGGAGTGGCTTTCTCCAAATTTGGATGAACTTCCTTCAATGGCGTCGTCATTTGGTTTTACCGGCTTTGCGAGGATGGGAGGAAGCTCCATCTCTGAGATCACTCTATACCCATTTGTTTTCTCCTTTCTTCTACCCAATGTAACGTCGTTCATGTCTATGATGATATCAGCCGTTGAGGAACTGATTCTGCAACTGCAGGAGCTCGGCCATGAAGCTTGTTCGTCGAGGGAGGAGCCTTCAGCCGAAGAGAAGAACAAGTAATTTGGAGAAAGAACTGAATCACGGCCATTCGAAACAGGGCTGCTTAATCCTGCTGACACTGGCGAAGGCCTGTAGATGGTTCTTCTCTTTTCTCCTGTCCTCGATGATTTTACAGGAGTTTCCACAAAAATGGCGTCTGAGATTCTCCTGCTGTAGACAGAGCCAGCCCTGGAGGACTCCGTAGCGAAACAGTGCGGGTGTCTTTGCTGAGAAAATGAAGGTTTCTTCGCTGAATTACCCTTGCTTCGTTTGCTCATGTCTTTGAGCTTGTAAAACCAGGCATTTGGCATCATATCAGACAATCTGAACCTGTAATTACCCATCAAACAATCGCTCACCCAGTCTCCACAATAAATGTGCAGATAAAGATGGGTGATTCTGGGAATATGAAGGCATGGAGGAAAGGATACGATGCCCCCAGCTCACCCAGTTCCTACTTGCATGCATCATTATAGGCAGCACAATGGCACACTAGAATATAAAAAAGGCTGCATTATTGCAATACATTTCACATAATTGGGCGGCCAATTCGACGTTATGAGATGGTAAAAGCAAAGTGGCTTTATTCTTGAAGAACAGCATAATTTGTACTGTCTGCGTTGCATCGCTAGTACTCGTAAGAACGTATTATATTTGTTCTTTATAAAAGCTTATGCCTTTAGACATCCAATGGAAGACCCACATTGTCTACAGAGTGCTGTGTATTTCGGTCAATGAATGATATGATGTTCCTGGCCTTTTACAGGCTGCTCTTGGCGCAGACAACGAGGCCTACAGAGCCGGCTGTCCTGCGCTGGACGCCATGGCCCCCCCGTCAGGGCAGAGCTGCACGGCCATTGGAAATATGAAATCCATCAAACCAAAGCTAATAGTCATCCACTAAGTGTAGTTAATGGTGTGTTTACTATTTCCAGATATTAAATTTAGATTAAAAAATAGAATTTGTCCTAATCCTTCAGCTTCTGCTCACTGAAATTCCCCAAGACGTGAACTCCATTATCTTCTTCTTCTTCTTCTTCTTCTTCTTCAGCGATCCATTTAAACTGCACCCAACGACCTATTACAGTCTTCATTCACACCCTTTTTCTCTTTCTCACTGTTAGATCATCGCCATTAGAGATGAAAGTTGAAGGTGCATTGGGTTCCATGGTGGCCAAGATATTCCGCCCATGCACAAGGCTCCTCCGAGTCTTCAAGTTCCGGCTGAAGAAACCTCTGTTTATAAGCTCTCTCCGTCTCCGTTTCAAATCCAAAGAGTCGTCAGCGTCAGTTCCGAGAACTCGCAAGCCCCGAATACTTTCCCTCCCTGGACTTCTATGTTCGCTCAGAAGGCCAAAGAAAATAAAGGCCAGAGCCGGGGAGTTTAGTTGCGTATCGGACGAGCGACAAATGCTGTTTCCATCGCCTCTCACGCCCGCTTTTATGAGGGCAGCAAAGGGCGGATCGGGGAAGGGCCAGTTGCAGAGGATGTGGAAGACGCTTGCCGGAGCTTTGAGAATTATCTGGTGGAGATGATCGTCGAAGAAAGGAAAGCGAGAGACATGATGGACGTGGAAGAGCTTTTGCATTGCTGGAAGAACCTCCACTCTCCTGTATTGATTGACTTGGTCTGTACATTTTATGGAGAGCTCTGCAAGGACCTCTTTTCTTCCCAGAACGAAGACGATAGACCCTGACCCTCTCTCTCTCTCTCTCCAACGACAAGTTTCCATTTATTGTTTCCTCTTCCATGTTAATTCCCACAAGAGAAACCAATTGCTGTCATTTCTCGGCCTGTTTTTATGATCTCTCTGCTATGATAAATGGAATTACTTGAGATGAGAACATCTGTAGTAAGCAGTTTACTCCATTTTGCATATAAAGTAGAATCAATCCAAATTCCAACCATAAACTATAATAAAATTAGAGGAAAAGTGGCAGATTTATGCACACAGATGGGTGCCTACAGAATTAACAGCCAGGGACCCATCAGCGAAAATCCAAAAAAAAAAAAAGCCTGTATTCTTTGTACGAAGCTCAATAATTGAGACATGAGAATAGCTCTGTCAGGCAGAGGCTACATGCAAACTGCCATCCCCCACCTCTCTCTCTCTCTCTAAACACTATACTGTGGGGCAAAGTGGGCAACAGTCAATTTTACATATGGAAAGAGGGAAAGTCTTGCAGTAGATTGAAGAAGGGGAGAGCATAAATGGGTTTGTAGACAGAAACAAAAGGATAACAACAAAATGTAAGCTTTACAGGGGAAGAAAACTTTTTCCATGGTTTCCACATCAACGTCTGCATCTTCTTCCAACAATCCCCACGCTTGCATTAACTCCCATTAGCTTATTCATCACCACCATAAATGCAGCCTCACTAAACCTGCAATCCTATATTTTTTCACCTCATCTCAAATACAGAGTCTCCCTCTTCTCCTCATAATTGCAGTCTCCATCCCATCTTAAAGCTTTTCTGTTCTCTTTATTCTCGGCTACAACTTCAATGGACCACCCACTAACCTATCTTCGTTCAGGTGACAATACAGAAGGCATCGACTCCTCGTCTATGCCTTTCAGCTGCCAACTAATCATGGGTCGCCACCAGATCTTGGGTGTATGATTTCTTCAACATTCTGAATTGTTATTTTTTATTATTGTAATGTTTAGGTAAGATTTATGCTCTCTTTAATCTGATCTGATCAATGATAATAACAGAGAAATAAAGAAAACGCAGAAAATAGAAAAGGAGAGAAAACAACCGGTTTACGTGGTTCGGTTGTCACTAACGACAACCTACATCCACGGCAGCTCGATGCGAGCTCGAAATGCACTATCAACCTCAAAATTTACAGCAACAGTCCTCGAATCTCTCGGATCTCAAAGTTACATAATCAAGAACTCTCAAAGAAAAACACAATCGAATCACTCGCTCCTCAAACAGGAAAGGAAATAGACAGAAACTAAATCCTGATGATCAAGATGATCACCGCGCACAACGATCGATCACACTTCAAGAGAACTCAAGATCGGCAGAGAAGAGTCGCCAAGAAAGGAGAAGAAGCCCTAATAGAAAACTGCTGCTTTTTCACGAATGTTGCTCTCTGGAATATCTCTCACTCAAGTAATAAAATAATAGCAACTTACTTAAAGTGAAATGGGTTCATTAGCTGGGTTGTGGGCCGGGTCAGACCCACCTCCAGCAACTGGTGGGTTGGGCTGCAGATCCAACCAGCAACTTCACAACACCTTTGCTTCACCTTCTAACAATTATCTTATTCACCTACTTCAACTTAATGCTATAAATAAATAAAACATTTCATACAGCCTTGCATTATGTGCAATATATTTGTTTATATGCACTGCATTTAAATATGTCTAAGTAGTGGTTATATAATTAACGTTACAGATCAACTTCAGTGTGTAAGGCATCTTTGAAATATTTGCTGATATGAGAGAAGAAGACAGAAGGGAAAGCAAACAAGAGAAGAATAGTTAAAAGGGGGAAGAAGGGTGGGAGGGATAGGGCCCCGGCCAGAGGGTGTTGAAAAATAAGGGAAGCAAAGAGCGTGCAAGAGAGAGAGAGAGAGAGAGAGAGAGAGAGAGAGAGAGAATTGGAGGATTGCTTTTCTATTTCTGTATTTGGGTATTGTTGATTGGCAGAGAGGAAAGCCTGCAACAGAATCCAAGCTCCATTCATGGTAAAGCTTAGGAACCCAAAAATATAGATTTTCCCCCTCTCTCTCCTCTCTCATTCTTCCTCTCTAAACTCTTCTAACCTTCTGCAACACAGTCCTAGGGTGGGAACTGGGTATGTTTGGTTTCTGACAAACTTTGCATTAATCCTGAATAAGGTTGACCCAGAAGACTATGATTATCAGGAAGTTCTCGCTCAAAGGGTTTCACTGAGTTATTAAGCTCTCTTCTTTTTCATGGCCGCGTGGGATCGGAAGAGAAATAAACACCTCCTTTTCTACTGTGTCTGCTCCTTCTTCTTCTCTCTCGTACTGTCCAGCTCCACAACACTGTGCCTCGGTTAGTCATGTTCTCTCTTTTTCTACATTTCACTTTCCATTTGTTTATAATAATGAAATATGATGAAATCTCATACACTTTCAATCCAGATAGAAGGTGTCTCCTGTCTGCCAAACCTGAATATTTGCAGGTAGGTTGATACACCCTTCTATTTCCTCCATTATCCATTCAGCAACCAGAAAACCCCACATGATCAAACCCTTTCAGACTTAATTAGATATCTCCATTGGATAGATCCATTGTGGTATGACCCAATATTTTCAGAACTATTTGCAGGAAGTTGAGAGTCCAAAACTGGAAGAGAGCAATGGCTGATGATGGTAAAGAGAAGGTATTTGAGCGGGCCTGGATCATCGCCGCCACGCTGCACGTCCAAGTGCGGGAAGTGCATACCTTGTAGGGCAGTTCACGTGCCAGTTCCGCCAGGGACACCAGTCACCACCGAATACTACCCAGAAGCATGGAGATGCAAATGCCGCAATAAACTGTTCATACCGTGATATGGTCTGATCGGAAGAAAGATGGATATTTTATCTAGCTTTTCTGTAGTGATGGATGAAGTAATATTATATATTGGGATCATCTACTGTGATGTACAAAGACTAAACTACCTGGAATGTCATATCCAATATACCATACATTGATCCTAACTCGAACGAGTCCGCTAGTCTCATAATTGGTGGTTAGACAATGCCAATCTGCCACTGCATGTGTTTATTCAGTCTGACTGTTTTATTGATTGCTTTGCCTTAGTTGTGGAGTCCCTATGGCCAGCACTCTTTTCAATGTTCCTTCCCGGTCGGTAGAAAATAGATTGGTTTGTTTGATTGCTTACTCAAATGGATAAGAATTTGTTAAATACGAGGTTATAGTTTATAATTATGTTATTATAAAATCAGAAAATAAAGTAATGACATTTTCTCTCCATTTTCGGAGTTGTTCTTCTTCCCCACTGGGCTGCTGTTGATCCAAAGCCACATGAAAGCTAGGGTTTAGTGGAAGAGAGGCGAGGATGTTGGCGATGGTGGAGCAGTGGGTGGGGTGTTAGATTCTGGCTTCCACAAAACATGACAGAATTGACAAAGAAGGAGACAGCAGTTTCGGAGCTTCCAGGAGACACGGCCAACTCCGTCATCAATTCACTCCCACAGCAGAAATAAGTGAGATTCCTCGTGCTCTTGTTTGCTTCTTTTATTGTACTTCTATTTCTCTCCACCGCTTGTTGCCTTTGAAGCTGGCCCCCTACCTCTTCGTTCTAATGATATTCACTAAAGTTGTGCATTTGTAGGTTCAGTTCGGTTTTGGAGTAGAACCAAACCAAACCGACAACTAATCAGTTTTTTGAATGCCAAACCGAAACCAATTGGAAAAATAATGGAACCGATCTGATAACCGAACTGAAACTATCGGTTCGGTTCCGGGTCGGCTCCGGTTTGATAGATTTAAAAAAAAATTAAAAAAATAATATATACTCTCAAAAAATTCGTCTGTCGCCTGTCGGGCGTCGGCCAGAGAGCTTGAGATCCGAGAGTTGAGAGTTGCCGCGTCTGTCGTCTGGAGAAAAAACTTCAGCTTGAGCGTGGACAGTCAAAATGGAACGTCGCGTATCGTCTGTCGTCTGCCGAGCTTCGAGAGTCAGTCGAGCAGCTCGAGCTTCGCACACCCCTAAATATTTACAATATTTTAAAAAATATTCACTAAGACAAATTTACTGTTCACTAATCTCACTATATACAAAAAACACGTAATTAATTACTCATCTCCACTTAAAGCGTCTTTTGGACCGAAACCCTAGTAATAAATTGTGTACATAAAACGAATAATATTGTCGACTGTGATAGAGATGAAAAGTATTGAACATTCCCCAATCTTACTTTCCACCATGTGGAAGATTATGAGACCAACTTGTTGTCTTGAAAGGTGATGTCAAGTTATAGACAAGCATCATGTAGCTTAACTTAGCGATGACTCCACTTAGAATAATGAGTTGGGCTCAATTGATTATAGGCTTGGTAAATGTGACCCATTAACATGCTTAATGAATAATATAGGTATTAATGTCACGATCTATTTTAGAGAGAGAAAGAGAGGTAGAGAGAGAGAGAGGATCACGTTCTTTTTGATTCTTCAATACCAAAAAAGTGGGGCTCTATTTCAACCACCAATTAAACGACGTGGCGGGAATCGAAGGGCCCCTCAACCGACAAGACGACAGCGTGGCGGCTTTCTCCTCCTTCAATTCACTCCACCTCCACTTAGAATTCACTTCGTGGATGGATTACTTTTTCAAATTTATTTTTTGTCGTGTCACGTTGTCAAATCGACGTACTCAAGCGTGGCATTTTCGAAAATATTATCTAATTTAATGTAATTTATAAATTAATTATTTTTATTAGCAGCTTACACCGTTGCCTTTTAAAGGTGGTATTTTTAGTGGCAACGGTGGAGAAGATCCTTCATTGTCAGTTTGACTGTCGAGATCTCTGGCTCGTTATCTAATGCCAGAGATCGAAAAGTATGGCCCCCACAACCCTCTCTTCGGTAGGTACGAGCTCAGTAAGCTTCTGGGCTATGGCGCCTTCGCCAAGGTATACCGTGCTCGCGACCTCCGTTCCGGTCACTGCGTCGCTGTTAAGATTATTAACAAGAAGAAGCTTACTGGAGCCTCCTCCGTGTCTAACATCAAGCGTGAGATATCCATCATGTCCCGACTTCGCCACCCCAACATCGTCTGCCTCCACGAGGTCCTCGCCAACAAGTCTAAGATTTTCTTTGTCATGGAGTTTGTCAAAGGTGGCGAATTGTTCTCCAAGATCGCCAAAGGCAGGTTCACCGAAGATCTCAGCCGCAAGTATTTTCAGCAGCTGATTTCTGCCGTCGGTTTTTGCCATTCTCGAGGAGTTTTTCACCGCGATTTGAAGCCCGAGAATCTTCTTGTCGACGAGAATGGTAATTTAAAGGTTACCGATTTCGGACTCAGCGCCGTCGCAGGCCAGATTGGACCCGACGGGCTGCTGCATACTCTCTGCGGCACGCCTGCGTACGTGGCGCCGGAGGTTTTGATAAAAAAAGGCTACGACGGGGCGAAGGTGGATGTGTGGGCGTGCGGGGTCATTCTCTTCGTGCTTAATGCAGGCTACTTACCGTTCAACAATCCAAATCTAATGGCAATGTACAAGAAAATTTACAAGGGCGAGTATCGGTGCCCCAGGTGGATGTCGCCGGACCTCAAGCGGTTTTTATCTCGGCTTCTCGACACAAATCCACAGACGAGGATCACCGTCGATGAAATCTTGAAGGATCCGTGGTTCACAAAAGGCGGTTTCGAGGAGATTAAATTCCATGATGTTTGCTCCAAATTTGACGACAAAGAGGACCCCAAAAGTAAGATTCTAACCGCCTTCGATATCATATCGTTCTCGCCTGGATTGGATTTATCTGGTTTGTTCGGCGAAGCGCACAATTCTGTTGAAAACAGCGAACGATTCGTATCAGCCGAGACGCCGGAGAAAATATTTGAGAAAATAGAAGACACATGCAAAAAAGAGAACCTGAGGACGAAGAAGAAAGAGTTGGCCATGGAGGTGGAGGTAGGAAGGGGGAGACGGAAACTCCGTGATAGGAATCAAGTTGTACCGATTAACGGAGGCAAATGATGATGGTAGAAGTGAGGAAAAGAGGCGGAGACGGGGTGTTTTACAGGGAAATATGGAAGAATAAACTGAGGCCTCGACTTGTTGGGCCGCTAGCTCATCCAGCAGCGGAGGCGGAGGCGGAGGCGGAGGCGGAGGCGGAGGCTTCTTCATCGCAGAGGGTTGTGGTGGAGGACGTCGAGTAACTTTTGGCTGCCAATACCGGAAAAGATTACATTTTTAGTTTGATGTACATATTTTTGAGTTTGTATACATAAAAACAAGCCTGGGGCCTGGGGGCGTTAAGATTGAGTCTGAGTGATCTGCTTGGATTGCTCTCTCATTTCCTGCTTCGTCCTGTAAATACAGGCCAATATTGAGTCTGAAGGCTTCTAATAAAGATTCAATTTTATGCCTTTTTAGGTTTCATGCTCAGACAAAATCACCTAAAACTTGAAAATGCAATGAACTTGTACACTCCAGAAGACAGCTTTCTCTGTGGCTGGATTCTTAAACAAGTAAAAAATGGAAGTCTATAATTACCTGGATTAGCTTGTTTATGTGGGAAATATCATCTATTGTCGATCTCGTTTCTATAAACGAAACTGTTAAGCGATACGCATAAAACAAACAAAAGTGTAAATATTGTCCGTCTCGAGGTGCGACACAAACAAGTCTCAATAGAAAATGTTCGAAGGTCGGAAAACAAATGTACAAACGAACAAACGAATGGTATCTGGTTTCGGAAAATTGGCACTGAGTTGATGCAGGAGCTACAGATTTTGCCCTCGATGCTCCTCATGTTGCTGTTGCTGCTCATCTTCTGCTTGTATATGCTGTTCTGGCCTAGGCTGCTCTTGTTCATCTCCCTGCCAAACCCATACAATATCCTGGAGTGCAGGCTTTATATCTTCTTTCAGTACTCTCTGATATTCCAATGTATCTCCACTTGATTTCTTTACATCGACCATGTAAAATGATGGAGTAACTTCAAAGATCTCTGCGTCGATGGACAAAACCCCCTTCTACCTTCTTTTTGTGCTTCGAATTTTACCAGACCAGCTTCCTTCTTCTGCACCCTCAGTTGTAAAAGCTTGGCGATTTCTTCCAGCTTAGAAATAATGACATTTGCAGGTTGTCTAGAAGTAAACCTTGCTTCCATCTTCTGGGATTTGTCTTCAAACAATCCAGTCAGATCAAATCCATCTGAAAGTGCGATTATATCGAAAGCATTCAAGTTGGCTGGTTTAAGTTCTTTGAGCTCTCCCTCTGCAGCCAAACTAGTCTCGCATGACCCCGAAACAACAGTATCAGGGGGACACACATTCTTGCTATCTGTCTGAGTTTTGGATCGTTTGGAGGTCAATACTCTTTTGAACCAAGAGTTTTCCTTTATCTTAGCAATGGACATCCTGGTATGGGGATTTGGATCCAAAATCCGGCAAAGCATCCTCCGAACCTCAGGTGGAAACCAATTTGGGCATTTATAATCTGCTTTTTCAATCTTCCTATACATAGCCATTAAATTTGCATCGTGGAAAGGAAGATACCCTGCCAAAATGACAAACAAAACAACCCCACAAGACCAGATATCAGCTTTTGCACCATCATAGCCTTTCCTATTAATCACTTCAGGGGCGACATAAGCCGGAGTGCCACAAGTAGTATGGAGTAGTCCATCTTGACGCTTGGATTCAGCAAGGGCACTTAAACCAAAATCAGAAATCTTAAGATTCTCATTCTCATCGAGCAATATGTTCTCCGGTTTAATATCCCTGATGATAAACCCCCCTACTGTGGCAGAATTCAACAGCATTTATCAGCTGCTGAAAGTATTTCAAAGCAAGTTCCTCCTTGAACCTTCCCCTAGCAACCTTGTTGAAAAGCTCTCCGCCTTTAGCAAATTCCAGGACAAAATAAATCCTCATTTTGGTGGCCATGACTTCATACAGCCGTATAACGTTAGGGTGCTTAACAAGTCTCATAACGGATATTTCTCGCTTGATCTGATCATAAATGCCAACCTTAAAAATCTTTTCTTTGTCTATTACCTTAACAGCAACACTTTGATTAGTTTTCAAACTCCTTCCATAGTAGACCTTTGCAAAGGTTCCCTGGCCTAGCAATCTTCCTATTTCATATCTTTTCATCAGCACATTTGTCTTATTGTCCATTCTTCTCAATCTGATACCTAATAAGCTATATTGACCACCTTATTTCTATTTCTTTACAGCTATAGCTTCACTTAATCTTCAAGTTTTATAAAATTGCAAGAAAAAAGCTCAACCGTCCTCACAATGATCGTAGGCTAGCACAGTAATGACTTTATAAGAACTTTGTGGCATATAGCCCTCTGCAAGACAGAAAGCAAAAGGGTTTTCGGAGACTGACTGACACTGTCTCTTCCAATAAAACTGCGAAATTCTGAAGAGTATCAACCTTTTGTATTGCAGAAATGGAGTCAAGAATGCTGAGACAGCATTTTTCAGCATTCCCTTTAATTTTCCTCTACTGAGGAGGCTGAAATAACCCGATGACGTGTACTTAATTCCTCAATTCTATTCTTCAGCCAAAAAAAAATAGTACTAGAAATAAAACCTGTTCAAAATCACAAAAATAAACCAGGCTATCAGAAGAATTTCTAAAGCTGCTTTGTGTTTAAGATAACAGGAGCTGAGATGAGTAAGAAAAAAACACTATCAGGACAACAATCCACTCCTACAAATGCTTTGAAACGGAACAAGCACATATAATTAGACCAAACTATCTTGAGAAAATTCAGCTGCCCATTAAAATATAAGTAAGAACAGGTGCAGCTTTTCAATCTCAAATCTCTGAATAGTTTTACAGCAATTTAATTGTTGAAAGGTAGAAGTCTTTTCACTTCCCAAATCTTGTAACAAATACTATGTTGTTTGGACTAAAATTGGAAAACTTAAAGCATGTTATTTGACCTATCTACAACACAAGAGAATTGTTCAAGTTAGATCCGATTCTTTCCTGATTCACAGAGTTTGTCGTGTGAGCACCAAAAAACTAGAGCCACGATCGAGAACAAACTAGAGAAACTTAATCATCTTCTTGAATTCATTCACAAAAACACAACGTAATTAGGAAGATGATGGAGCTAATTACTCATCAAAGTCAAACTGAAAAAAAAAAAAAAAAAAAATCTATCAAAAGATGAAAAAAACAAGTAGTACCTTCGAATCGGAAATTAGAATTTGAAAGCAATCGTGAAAAGTGATGAAGGGATTTGAATCTTCAGACAGGGAGAGATTTCTGGAATTACAAGTGGTGATCAAGATCGTGAGGTTGGAGCTATTTTGATCTGGTGAGGAAGTTGGACATTCCAATTTCCACCACCCAATTCTACTCAGGCCTGCCCTCGGCCCATTAGCCCTTATAAGCTGAATGGGCCACGTAGAACGGCGATCCCCACCTCTCTGATTACAGAATTAATTAGAAGGAGATGACGAGGAAAGGTTGGTCGCCGACATTCTGTGGCCGGCCGAAGAAATTTAAAATTAGCGGAAGATGAAGTCATCGTTGACATTGCTGGATGTGGGTGTTTCATTGACTTTAAATTTGATTTTGCTGCCAATCCATTTTCTGCCTCTGACTTTAGTTGGCTTCCATTGCAGCAATCAAGAAGCTACCGGAATTTGAGAAGCAAAGGTGATGTCTGTCGACTTTGACAGGACGCTCTCCAGAAGCAGAGTCCTCTCGAGGGAGAATTCAATGACAATGGCGGTTGTCTCATTTGAAGGGGAAGACGAAGACGAAGACGAATATTCCCAGGATGTCTCTGTTCCTTTCATGTGGGAGTCCCAGCCCGGCACTCCCAAGGCGGAGTACCGTTACGCCGCCACTCTTGCCTCCCCTCTCACGCCTCCACCCTCCTACTATTCTACTTCCTCCAATCTTACCAAAGAATCTCCAAAACCTCCAAATCTTCTCAAAGCCCTTTTCTCTAAGCGTTCCTCCAGAAAAAAGCCTCTCCCACCACTTACCCCGAATTCTTCATCGCCGCATTTGTCTTCTCCGGTTCTGTTGACGAAACCAGGACCACCATTTGATGAAAAATTCAAACAGATGAAGGAAGTGAAAGAAGAAGAAGACGACGACGATGACGACGACGTTTCCCCCATTGCAACTGCGTGCTTAGGTCGTCCGACTTCAAAGGCATTTAATGGGAAATCCAGAGGGTGCTACTCATTCATGGCCAAAATACTGTTTTGGAACTTCCGATGAACAGCCAGCACATTTCTCCATTTCTCCATTTCTCCAACTCCACCGCCGGTTCTGGTTATTGTATATTAAAGTTGCCTTATTGACAGACAATCATTATGAACATTCAACTTCACTCATCTTGCCCTAGGATGGATCCGAATAATGGAGAAGAATGTGCTGTGTATAATATCATCATCGTGATCACATTTTACAGTCCTGCAAAAATTTCATTACGTACAGATATTGTTTTCCTCATCTAAAACATTGAGCATTGCATGCCCACGTAAATCTCGATATCAGCTCGTTAAAAGCGCAGCTAAAACATTAACACCCTCGTCCGATGAAACAACAAAACATTTACGAACAACACAACCAAAATAAATATGCTAACTGGAGATGAGCCCAAACTAAACTCAATTACGTAGCCCAACACATTCGCTAAGAGGTAGGTCTCTTTTTTCACTGTTCTTCAGGTCTCAAGCCCAAACAGTATCGCATTGTATTCATTGGCTTTAAAATTTTGACGTTGGTTCATTGGGCGGTCGGTCTACATATCTCAATTTGGGTACGTCGAGCTTCTTTGATAGGTCGACGAGAGAACTTGAGCTGGGTACAATCTGGAATAGTTTAAATAATCAATAAAATCGGAAAATTCATATTACCATCGTCATAAATACACGTAAATAATGAATATTGTGTTAGAATTTTTGGACACTTATATAATTAAGTGAATATATATAGTCATCAAATATATTAAGTCAATGTTATGTGATCTATTTTGAAATAAAGAATTTGACTTAAAGACATAATTGTCATGAATATTATTGTAGATACCTATATGCAGAATTTCTAATTTGATAAGGGTCAAATTAGAAATATGCGAGAGGTTATAATTGTTGAAGATTGCAACGGTTACAAAACAGTTATTGGGTTATGGTCCCCATTTGTAGAAAAGAGAATCTCTATTCTGTATCCCCATCAACAGAGAGAATAAGGAACTTAAGGAAATTCTACATTTGGAAGATCAAAGCCAAACATCATGGCCAAAGATTCAGGTACGCTTCCGCACTCAATTTATGTTTAGATTAAGAACAAGATTTCAGATTTAGTTTCTAAGGAAAAGATAAACTAGGATTTTTATAAACATATTGTTCTATCTTAACTTTTACTTTGAACATTGTATGTATGTTTTGCAGTATGACGAATTTCTGTCTCTGGTTCAAAACCCATATCCCTATTCACAGAAAGCTTTGTCTCTAAGCTGCTTGTGAATGAGTGAGAAGTTCAAGTACCAGACCCAGAATAATCCGGGAAGAAGACGCCATGAGAACCACCAGAAGATACAAACACGGTTATATGATTCTTCTGTAGATCAACTGTTGAACGGGCCCCCGTAAGAAATCACGCTCTTCTTCATCATTTGATGTGAACTGAGTCGGCATTGAACATTGACTGTTAATTCTCAAAATATTACGTGTGGTGAGAAGCATGGTAAGCCGTAACATCACCGAAAAATGTCCAAGATTTGACTACTTTTCTTATTTATAAACAAGGCATTGATGAGGAATATACCGTTGTCAGGCTCCCATCTTTGGAAATGAATCTTCAGTTTTATCTACCATTTACTGACGTGTGGATCAAAATCTAACAATGATTAAATCATGACAATGACTGGTTAACAACCCAAAGTTTATCAAGGAAAGTCCAACTCCTTTGAATAGAGATAACGATTTTCAGGCAATTGGTTGAATAAAAGGCAGTAGAGAGAGTTCAGATGAGGAGCTCCTCAGTGAAACCAAATATAAACTAATGTAGAGGTGCACAGAAAATTGAAGTGAACTGAGGGTTTATACAGAGAATTAGAACAAATAGGGCATGCTTTCAACTTTGAGCGTAGATTACGCAGATGCAGATGCAGATGCGTTATGACAGTTCGTTCTGTGTAGGTATAGACGACTCAAGATTTTGTTGTTGTGAGGGTCCAGCTCATCACAGTGTGAAAGTGAAAATTCAGTGACACATAAATAAAATTCTCTTCCCTACCTAGTACAACGTATTTTAGACTAATCCAAGAACAAATTCATGCAGTTTCTAGCTCAATGCCTTTTTACGTGCAATAACAAAGGGAATAGTTAGGTGGATTGGAAGCAATAGCCTAACCACCTTAAACGTGGGAAGATGTGAGGTAAAGTGAAGACCTTTATCCAATAGCTATGGCTGACGTTGTCAAAAAATAAAACTCAGTAATTCAACATCTAGATCCAAGAACAGAAACTATGTTGAATGTAAAAGAAAGAACTCATAGGCTTACCAAGTTCAAGAGTTTAGAATTTACCAAAAGTATGAAAAATCTTAAAATAGAAGTATATTAAGATAGAGTACAATTTAGATATGAATGTACGGTGTCATTTATAGATTAAATATTAAATTTTTATACAAATAGAATCTCTATGTTTCATTTGTCATCGATTCAGAAATTACTGACAATTTATTCGTTGTTGTAGTTTCTATTTAATCAGAAGTTTTAACTTAATTTCTAACTTCATTCAGCAATTTTTAATATGATTTCAAACTCTGACAATCTGTTCTTCTATTCTTCGATAATTTTGAATTTTGTCAAGAGATCGACAGAAAGTAACATCGGTTATAAATTGTCTGTCGATCTATTTTTCGATTCTTCGATAATTTTGAATTTTGTTAAGAGATCGACAGAAAGTAACATCGGTTATAAATTGCCAGAAGAGTTAGAAACTCATTTAAAACATCTTATTGAGAGACAAATGAACAAGAAGAGTTAGAAACTCATTTAAAACATCTTATTGAGAGACAAATGAACAAAAATGAGGTGTGGATTTGGAATTCAATGAACAAATAAAGTTCAAACATCTTTACAATGATGTTTTGGTTTTGACAAAAACGCCAAAGTAGGATTCCTGAATTATCTTCAAAAGTGTGGACAATTCAAACGAGGATATGACCAAAGAGTGTACAAGCTCTGACAGCTTCTTGCCCTAGAAAAAGTTACACAACATGTGTAAAATGGTCGTGGAATTTAAAAAGCTACAGCTATAATTGGTCTTTTTGTATTCCTTACAGAACAGTTCATCTTGTTTGTTCATATCTCTATTGAATAGTCAAACTTCATCATTGGGAGCAATTTTGTTAAAAAAATATAAATGATTAAATTATTTTTAACTTATAAATTTAAGTTTTTGATATTGTTGTAATTTATCATGATAAGTTAAATGTTAAAAACTCGATATAATAATAATAATAATAATAATAATAATAATAATAAAGACATACTAAAAAAAAATCACATGTGAGACCAATAAAAAAAATTAAACGGTATGTGAGCGAGAATGTTAAAAAAGTATAAATAATTAAAGTATTCTCAATACACAAACTTAAATATTTAAAGTTATTGATAATTTATTACTTAGGTTTGTGGCACCTCATCATGTGAATACAAAGACGACTCAAGATTTTGTTGATTTTGATGACCCAATTCATATACTATTGGAGATGCATCATCTCATATCGTTTGGAAAAGTAAAAAATGAATGATTTATAATTAGAATTCTTCTCACTACTTAGTATAATGAGTTTTGAACAAATCCCAAGAACAAATCTATGTGGGCACAGACCCAATGTAGACAATATCTTAATAATGCTGTATTGAATTATCTCAAACAAACAGAGAATCTGTGTTGTTATTTTCAAGTGAGAGAACCGAAGTATTGACTATTGTTCTTTGATTGAACATTGGCTAAGCACATGCTCAAAAAAAAATGTCAAAATTATTTAGCTCCTACAACTGAGTGAAACTCGACATCATACGACCTATGCTCTATTTAAGTGGTTATTTGAATATCTCTTCAAACAAAAATAAATACAAAAACATTATTAGCATATGTTATTATTATAATTAGTAGTCCTTAATGGTAGTTTAGTCTTTTTATTATTCTCTTTGTTTACCCTAGCTATATAAATTTTTTTTATGTGTACTTTTTTTTATTTATGTTAATATTAGCATCTAAATTTTCTCATGGTATCAGAGCACAACAACTAGGGCTTTCGCGGACTGGGATTTTGCTGAACAGTCGTGGACTGTTGCATTAATAGAGGCTGACGGCTTGACTTCTCAACAATGTCGAGTCGTGAAGTTTATCAGCTTCGTAAGACTCTCTATGGTCTCAAACAAGCACCCCGTGCTTGGTTTGAGAAGTTCTCCACAATGATCACTTCGCTTGGTTTTCGTCCTAGTCATCATGATTCTGCATGTTTGTTAGGCATACGAGTGTAAGTCGTATTTTATTATCCTTGTATGTTGATGACATAACTATTACTGGTAATAATTGTGATGGGATTGAATCTTTAAAATCTGAGTTGACCAGTTGTTTTGCTATGAAAGACTTGGGTTTGCAACATTACTTTATGAACATTGAGGTCGCTTATTCTCCAAAAGATTATCTCTTATCCCAGTTAAAGTACATAGCTGATCTGTTTGAGTGTGCACGTCTCACTGACAACAGGATTGTTATTTGTTGATACTCATCATGAGACTAATACTTGATGCTCTATGTCGAATGGTCTTTTTTTGTCGGATCCCGGTTTATATCGTATTGTTGTTGGCAGTTTATTTTATCTTAATGTGACTCGTCCAGATATTGTGAATGTTGTTCATGTGGTTAGTCAGTTTGTTACTGCTCCTACTACTATTCATTGGACTGCTGTTCTTCATATTCTCAGATACCTTCGAGGCACTCAGTTTCAGAATCTTTTATTCCCTTCTATGTCATCTCTCGAGCTGTGTGCATACTCCGATGCTGATTGGATTGGTGATCCTACCAATCGTAAGTCCACCACTGAATTTTGTATTTTTCTAAGTGATTCACTCATTTCGTAGAAGAGTAAGAAACAAGATATTACTTCTCAGTCTTCTACAAAAGCTGAGTATCGTGTCATGACCTCGACTACTTGTAAGATTGTTTGGTTACGTTGGTTGTTTGTAGATATGAGTGTTTATCTTCGTCGTCCTACTCATTTACATTGTGACAATCAGAGTGTTATTCAGATTGCCCGTAATTCAATTTTTCATGACCGAATCAAGCATATTGAAATTGATTGTCATGTCACCCGCCATCATCTTCAGCTTGACAACATCTCCTTGCCTTTTGTCCATTCTTCTCTTGAGATTGCTGATTTGTTTACCAAGACACACTCCACCTCGCGATTTCGTTTTTCGTCTGACAAACTCTTAATAATTATAATTTTTTCATCGTGAATTTGTGAGGGGATGTTAGCATATGTTATTATTATAATTAGTAGTCTTTAATGGTAGTTTAGTCTTTTTATTATTCTTCTTGTTTACCCTAACAATATAAATTTTTTTATGTGTACTTTTTTTTATTGATGTTAATATTAGCATCCCAATTTTCTTAAACAGTACTCTAACGTGGAATCGATCACTTAATGTTAATTTACTATTATTAAGAATTAATTAATAATTTATTTAATTATTTTAATAAATTACAAATAATTAAATTGTGTATTAATTAACCAATTAATGAGAGATTAGTCAAAATATAAAAATTAAGAGGTAAAATTACATAACAAAAGTAAAATTATACATTAAATTTTGAGACATTGAATCAATCATTAAAATTGCCTCAGATAATTAGTACATCCAATTTTTTATTCCTATATTTACTACAAAGGCAGGAACTTTCAGAAAGAGTTGTCACGCACAAATTATTTTATAAAGTATTGATTAGATCCAAATAACATATTTTATTTATGAGCTATTTTTCAGAAAGTTTTCGTTTATCAATTGTTTTTCTTATCATTTGAAAAAGGTGACACGAAATATGTCACGTTCAGGCTCTGTTACCATATTCCCACCGACAATAAGATAAGCCACAGGAAGAATATTTAGTAGTGTTTGATTTGAATCCTGGCAATGACTTGTTAACGTGTTAGAAAAAAGGTACACTTTTGTAACGACGAGATAGGGATGGTAGGCAAAGAGTAGGTAGCATCGTGGGAGACATGTAACATTTAATTAATTATTTTAATGACTTCCTAATCAGATCTACATTCATTCAATTATTTCCCCTCAACTGTGACAGATTTCTACCCATAATACTTTCACAGAAAAAAAATATTTCAATCTAAAATTTTAATCAAAATTTTGACTTAAATTTCCTTTTTTTTTTTTTAAATGTCTTTAATTTGAAAAAAGTGTAATAATTTGGTTATTGGTCATAGATACATTGCTTTAATAAGTGTAATTTAAACTGTAACATTTGTGGTAATTAACAGATTTAAAATAGAATCTGTACATTTCAGTTATTAAGAATTTGAAGCGTGACTGTCAAGTTTATTTGTTAAACTCAATACGTATACTACTTTTTCTGTTTAATGAGATGTTTTATATCGATTTGTAATCTCACCGGCAATTTCTAACATGATTCAAATTTAATTGCGCGATTAACAGAGTTCAAAATCGGATAGAGGTTAAAATATTTTTACTAAGCAGAGATCATAATATACACGTGCTAAATTTAATGAAAAAATATTTTAAAATATAATCGGGAAATGACCCAATAATTGCATTTTTACCCAAATATGAATTACATTTAAAATAAGAATTTACAAGAAGCTTGACTTGGTCAGCACATTGCGTTTTATTGGCATAGAGGTAAGACATGATGGGAATGAGAAGGAGCTGAAGCTTAATCCTTCTCTTATATTACACGAACATTTAAAATAAGCAAATCTTAAGAAATAATCCAGTTGAATTCACTTAGCTTTTGCTACAAACCTTCCTTATTTCACCCTGAGATCCAGTGAGGGGGGTAATATCTCCCATCTTAAGCATCGCAACCACAAAATCTTCGAAGAAGACCAAGTGTTTCTTGCTGTATTTTCTCACCAGTGAATCGGTGGATGCGTTGTTGTACAGCACCTGATCGGAGTGGAGGAGACCCTTGAGGTTGACGAGATTCTTGTAGTAACTGTTGTCGAAGACGAAAGGCGTTTGAACGTCTAACGGAGCCAGATTGTTGCTGCCGGAGCTACTGTTTGACGGACAGGTTTTCTGTCTGAGTTCAGCAAATGCACTGTTGATGTTCGTCTCGTTGTATATGCGATTTCTGAAGGTTACGCACCTGGCCTCTCCGATTGTATGACCTCCTGTTCATCGCCCGCGATTATTGTTATTAGAATCAGAGTGAGATTTGTTGATTTTGGATACGTCTACGGATACGTCTAAGGACGTCCTTTTTTATGCATACAAGGATATATTAAACTATATATATGCAGATAATTTAGAGTACCCTATTTTCTTGTCCTACTATTCTTTTCCAATGTCGAGAAAGAGAGAGTACCAGACAAGGCAACCAAGTCCTGGACAGAGAGGCCCAGCGCGTTGAATCTAGTGGTAAGGTTCTGAAGAGAGCCAGAGAAAGAAGGGATTCCTCCAGTGTTTGCAAGAGTGAAGTTGGCCCCATACGAATCCCTTCTTCCCAGTTTTACTTTATAGCTAGGCCCTCCAAGCTACAAACCAAAACCCAATCAGAAAATTACTCATAAACTCTGCTCAAACCAGTATCCCTTAATGAAGATTCACACTGCATGAAAAGACACAACTTACAATTCTGACGGAATCACGAGCCGCAATGGCTACGATATCAGCACAAGACACCACGCCTGGGCAAATCGCTTCCACTGCAGTCTTTATGTCAGCGATAACGTTGAACCCTCTGAGAGAATTGATGTTCGGACGTGCAGTTTGCTCCCCCGTAAAAGTGGCATTGTCGGCCAGAAGTATGGACCCGTCGCAGCCCTGTTACGCCTTTCAATTATCAGCCGTTTTCATTATTTAAACTAATCACTAACTCGTCCCAATAGAGACGAACCAAAAAACAGTATATTATTTCGTCGTTTAAACTCGAAGAAATAACAAAGTAGGGCTTTTTAGAAATGGGTCAGAAAGGAAATTACATCGACGAAGCAGTCATGAAAGTGGAGGCGCAGGAGAGAAGCGCCCATGCGAGTCTCGTTTAATATAGCAGCTCTGACTACTTTCTCCACAGCCCTCAAGCCATCAGGGCAAGTCTTCGAATAAAAATCAGTGGAGAGCTCACACGATGTGCAGATCACCATGGAAAGGAACACGAAAGCTAGGGCAAAGTTAACTGCCTTGGGGAAAGAAACGCCGGCCATGTTTGCAAGAAACTAGCAGATGGTGGAGAGGTGGTGTTAGAGTTGAAGGTGAAGGCAAGGTTATATAGAGACCGAACCATCCGCTTGGTGAGCAGACTGATCGCCATTGTGACGGTAGATGAACTCAATCCAATGGCAACTATTTGCATGGGTATGTCACAGGTAAGTGAGTTTAAAAATAACGAGAGAAACTCAATATTTCCACTATTAATTTATGACGTAATAAATAAAACTCTAAATGAGTGGATTGGATTCCTCTGCTAATTATCATAAATAATAAAATAATAATAACATTTTTTAAACATTTTTCAGAATTGAGTAACTAAGTTTTGACGTTGCCATCGTTTTGGACAATTAGAACATGTTTTGTTTAGACAATTTTATAAAAGAAAAACGTGTGACGTGTTAACATTATTGTCGACTTTAGTGTAAAAAAATAATATATTGTACGAGACTTACGGAGATTTATTTTTATAATTAATTGAAAACATTATTATCCGCTTTGCGCTAGAACCCACGTGAACTTGTTATTAGAGTTAGTCAAAAATGCGTTGTACTAGATAAAAATGAGAACTCTACTTATAAAACTACTCAATTTTCACTCACAAAGCGATGTAAGATTATGCCCCCACTAGAATGCACTGAAACCTCGCAATCAACAAAATATTGAGTTGGTCTTGCCTTGAGAAGCTGACACAATTTTTCTACGTCATTTTTGTTCAAGTTCAAACCATCTAGATCTACAAATCTCATAGTGTAAAACTTATATACAATGAACTACATAAAACTCAACATAATTTAAAGAAAAAAAAAACTCTACAAAAAAAAAATAATTTACATTATTAGAAAGCAGAAAAGGCCAAACAACCCATCTCACTCAATTTCTAACAAGGACAATCATCTATCTGCACTCAAGTATGCGTCACATGTGTGATAGACAATAATTTATGTGTCACACCAATATATAATTTACTTAGTACATAAACTCTCATTTATATCGATTAACATGATTCAAACTTAATTGCGCAATTAACAGAGTTCAAAATCGGATAGAGGTGAAAATATTTTTTCTAAGCGGAGATCATAATATATACGTGTTAAATTTAATAAAAAAATATTTTAAAATATAATTTTTACCCAAATAAGAATTTACAACAAGCTTGACTTGGTCAGCACTTGCGTTTTATTGAGGTAAGACATGAAAAAGATGGGAATGAGAAGGAGCTGAAGCTTAATCCTTCTCTATATTACTTACACGAACATTTAAAATAAGAAAAACTTAAGAAATAATCCAATTGAATTCAATAATCAATTAGCGACGCTACAAACCTTCCTTATTTCACCCTGAGATCCAGTGAGAGGGGTAATATCTCCCATCTTAAGCATCGCAACCACAAAATCTTTGAAGAAGACCAAGTGTTTCTTGCTGTATTTCTTCACCAGTGAATCGGTGGATGCGTTGTTGTACAGCACCTGATCGGAGTGGAGGAGACCCTTGAGGTTGACGAGATTCTTGTAGTAACTGTTGTCGAAGACGAAGGGCGTATGAACGTCTAACGGAGCCAGATTGTTGCTGCCGGAGCTACTGCTTGACGGACAGGTTTTCTGTCTGAGTTTAGCAAATGTACTGTTGATGTTCGTCTCATTGTATATGCGATTCTGAAGGTTACGCACCTGGCCTCTCCGATTGTATGACCTCCTGTTCATCGCCCGCGATTATTGTTATTAGAATCAGAGTGAGATTTGTCGATTTTGGATACGTCTACGGATACGTCTAAGGACGTCCTTTTTTATGCATACAAGGATATATTAACTATATATAAGCAGATAATTTAGAGTACCCTATTTTCTTCGCCGACTATTCTTTTCCAATGTCGAGAGAGAGAGAGAGAGAGAGTACCAGACAAGGCAACCAAGTCCTGGACAGAGAGGCCCAGCGCGTTGAATCTAGTGGTAAGGTTCTGAAGAGAGCCAGCGAAAGAAGGGATTCCTCCGGTGTTTGCAAGAGTGAAGTTGGCCCCATACGAATCCCTTCTTCCCAATTTTACTTTATAGCTAGGTCCTCCAAGCTACAAACCAAAACCCAATCAGAAAATTACTCATAAACTCTGCTCAAACCAGTATCCCTTAATGAAGATTCACACTGCATGAAAAGACACAACTTACAATTCTGACGGAATCACGAGCCGCAATGGCTACGATATCAGCACAAGACACCACGCCAGGGCAAATCGCTTCCACTGCCGTCTTTATGTCAGCGATAACGTTGAACCCTCTGAGCAGAATTGATGTTCGGACGTGCAGTTTGCTCCCCCGTAAAAGTGGCATTGTCGTCCAGAAGAATGGACCCGTCGCAGCCCTGTTACGCCTTTCAATTAGCAGCCGTTTTCACTTATTTAAACTAATCACTAACTCGTCCCAATAGAGACGAACCAAAAACAGTATATTTCGTCGTTTAAACTCGAAGAAATAGCAAAGGTAGGGCTTCTTAGAAATGGGTCAGAAAAGAAATTACATCGACGAAGCAGTCATGAAAGTGGAGGCGCAGGAGAGAAGCGCCCATGCGAGTCTCGTTTAATATAGCAGCTTTGACTACTTTCTTCACAGCCCTCAAGCCGTCAGGGCAAGTCTTCGAATAAAAATGAGTGGAGAGCTCACACGATGAGCAGATCCCCATGGAAAGGAACACGAAAGCTAGGGCAAATTTAACTGCCTTGGGGAAAGAAACGCCGGCCATGTTTGCAAGAAACTAGCAGAAGGTGGAGAGGTGGTGTTAGAGTTGAAGGTGAAGGCAAGGTTATATAGAGACTGAACCGTCCGCTTGGGGAGCACACTGATTGCCAATGTGACTGTGGATGAACTCAATCCAATGGCAATTATTTGCACGGGCACGTCACAGGTAAGTGAGTTAAAAATAGGGTAAAATGCAAAATCTGGATTGAATTTTAAGTCGAGTGAAAAAAATGAATCAAACAAATTTTTTGTGCAAAAAAATGAGTTCAAAGTATCGAAAATTGACAAAAAATATATTCGGGGCAAACCGATATGCCCCCGCAGAGAATTTTCTAAAGGAGAACCAGTTACCACGTGCGGAGAACGGCAAACAATTCTCTATGAGGGGGCACTTGTGAGAGTGAAGACCCCCCGCGCATAGTGAGAATAGTTTACCGCGTGGTGAGAACGGCAAACCGTTCTCACCGAGGGGGCACTTGTCAGGGTGAAGACCCTCCGCGTTCACGTGCCCCTTACGTGCCCTTATTTCGTGATGATCATTTAAATTTCAAACAATTATAATTTTTGCTACGGGTATCCGTTTTGAACTGTTTAGATATCAAATTGAAGCTCTCGTCGAGGCCCACACATTGCATGCTTTTTCGGGCCCAAAATTTATCGTTTAGCCCTTCAATTCGACATCTGAAAATTTTACAAACTATTTTCTGTATTATTTTATTTTATTTAACTTCCTTAAATATGAGATTCGACAATTATTATTCAAGATTTTGAAGTTAACGTTATTATCCTTAAATAGTTAGCTACTTTAACTTCACAATTATTATTTAAGATTCGACAATTATTATTTAAGATTCGACAATTATTATTCAAGATTTTGAAGTTAACGTTATTATCCTTAAATAGTTAGCTACTTTAACTTCACAATTATTATTTAAGATTCGACAATTATTATTTAAGATTCGACAATTATTATTCAAGATTTTGAAGTTAACGTTATTATCCTTAAATAGTTAGCTACTTTAACTTCACAATTATTATTTAAGATTCGACAATTATTATTTAAGATTCGACAATTATTATTCAAGATTTTGAAGTTAACGTTATTATCCTTAAATAGTTAGCTACTTTAACTTCACAATTATTATTTAAGATTCGACAATTATTATTTAAGATTCGACAATTATTATTCAAGATTTTGAAGTTAACGTTATTATCCTTAAATAGTTAGCTACTTTAACTTCAGTTAGCTATTTTATTTAGGGTTGTATTCCGAATTCGACAATTATTATTCAAGATTTTGAAGTTAACGTTATTATCCTTAAATAGTTAGCTACTTTAACTTCACAATTATTGTTCAAAATTCAACAATTATTAGTCACAATTATTATTTAAGATTCGACAATTATTATTCAAGATTCTGAAATTAACGTTATTATCCTTAAATAGTTAGCTACTTTAACTTCAGAATTTTAAATAATAATTGTCGAATTCGGAATACAACCCTAAATAAAATAGCTAACTATTTAAGAAAATTATAATAAAATCAAATAATACAGAAAATAGTTTGTAAAATCTTCAGATGTCAAATTGAAGGCTTAAACGATAAATTTTGGGCCCTAAAAGGCAAGTAATGTGTGGGCCTCGACAAGAGCTTCAATTTGATATTTTAACGGTCCAAAACGGATATCCGTAGCAAAAGTTATGGTTGTTTGAAGTTTAGATGATCACCACGAAATGAGGGCACGTGAACGCGGAGGGTCTTCACCCTCACAAGTGCCCCCTCGGTGAGAACGGTTTACCGTTCTCATCACGTGGCAAACCGTTCTCACTGTGCGCGGGGAGTTTTCACTCTCACAAGTGCTCCCTCTGTAAGAACGGTTTGCCGTTCTCCGCACGCAGGCAAACTGTTCTCCTTTAGAAAATTCTCCGCTGGAACATATTGGTTTGCTGCGAATCCATTTTTTGTCCATTTTGTATACTTTGAGCCATTTTTTGCACGAAAAATTTGTTTGATCTATTTTTTACAATTGACTTAAAATTCAATCCAGATTTTACATTTTACCCTAAAAATAACGAGAGAAACTCAATATTTTCACTATTAATCTATGACTTAATAAATAAAACTCTAAATGAGTGGATTGGAGTCCTCTGCTATTATCATTAAATAATAAAATAATAATAACATTTTTTAAACATTTTTCAGAATTGAGTAACTAAGTTTTGACGTTGCCATCGTTTTGGACAATTAGAACATGTTTTGTTTGAACAATTTTAGAAAAGAAAAATGTGTGCCGTGTTAACACGAAGGTCGACTTGAGTGTAAAAAAATAATATATTGTACGAGACTTACGCATATTTATTTTTATAATTAACTCAAAATATATTATACTAGAATATTTATTTTTCTACTTTTAACAAACAATGTGATTATAAGTTATGTCTTTACAATCAATTAAATCTTAGACAATCGTTGTCTTCACACAGTGAATTGTCACATATGATGAAAATGATAAGGATAATAATCAAATTTAGAACGTGTTACTATTTGCTAATACACGTGAAAAAATGTATTATTTTTGTAGAATCATGGTGCTCCCAATACAATATTATCCATTTTGTATCGGAACCCACATGAACTTATTCTTGAAGTTAGTCAAAAACGCATTGTACTAGATTAAAAGGAGGACTATACTTATAAAACACTCAATTTTCACTCTTAAAGCGATGTGAGATTATGCTCTCACTAAAATGGACTGAAACTTTTGAAATCAACAAAATATTGAGTTGGTTTTACCTTGACGAGCTGACACAATTTTGCTACATTATTTTTGTCCACGTTCAAACCATCTAGATCTACAAATATCATAGCGTAGAGCTTATATACAATGATCTACATAAAACTCAGCATAATTTAAAGTAAAAAAAAAAAAAAAGAACTCTACAAAAAAAATAATTAATTTACATTATTAGGAAGCAGAAAAAGGCCAAACAACCCATCTCACTCAATTTCTAACAAGGACAATCATCTATCTGCAGACAAGTATGCGTCACATGTGTGCTAGACAATAATTTATGTGTCACACCAATATATAATTGAAGTAGTACATAAACTCTCATTTGTAATATCTTGTCACTAATGCTACCTAATTTGGGGAATAAAAATTTAAATAATTGATGTAACGAGTTCAATAAATAATTATGAATAAGATTCTTATTTATGCAACTTATAACGTTTTAAATACATCTTCAATAAGTAATTTCATCTTATTTATTTACACTAAAATATCATAAGTTTAAGGGATAATTATCGATTTTAATCATGTACTATGCACTTTGTTTCTGTTAGCCCTCTGTACTAAATAAACTGGCAAATCAAATCTTGTACTTTGATTCTGTTATTAGTTTTGATCTTCCTATCAACAATTTTGTTAAACTCTCATTTAAAAAATTACAAACGATATTGTATTCACTTGAAATTTTTACCACATGTTCACTACTTAATGAGAAGATAATCTAAAACTTTTCGTGATTTTTTAACACATACGATTTATTGTAATTTTATTTTAGTATTTTATAAAAATATTATAATAAATCATACAAGTTTTAGAAAATCACAAAAAATTTCTATTACCTACCCATGATGTGGTGAGTATGTGAAATTTTTTTTCAATAAATTCAATGTCTTTTAATATTTTGTTAAAATTAATCTCAGTTTCTTCTTTACTTTATAAATTAATTTTAAAACAAATACCAAAGTATATTGGATTTATTTAAAAATATTTTCACATGTTCACACTATCATGGGTAGATAATAGAAAATTTTTTGTAATTTTCTAAAACTCGTATGATTTATTATAATATTTTTATAAATTACCAAAATAAAATTATAATAAATCGTACATGTGTTAAAAAATCATGAAAAATTTCAGATTATCTTCTCATTAAGTAGTTGGTAGAAATTTCAAGTGAATTCAATATGATTTGGTAATTTTTTAAATGAGGGTTTAACGAAATTGTTGATAGAAGTTCAAATACTGATAACAGAATTAAAGTACAGGATTTGATTTGCCGGTTTTTTTAGTACAGGAGGCTAATGCCGGAAATAAAGTGCATGGTATAGGGTTAAAATCGATAATTACCCTAATTTTAATTTTTGATAGTATGACGGTAAAAAAAAAAAGTTACTGCAACGGTAAAAATTCCACTTCCCACCTCTAAAGTATTTTCCGAATAAAGAAATGCACTGTAGTTGGTGAGTGTAAACGGCAGGGTATGGCGTTTCCCGGGGATACGGAAAGATCAAGCGCCGACGCCGGAGGATTGGAAGCTTCCCTGCTTCAATTGGTCCACGACCATCATCACGCCTCTCTCAAACTCCGCGAAGGTTCAGGTCTCTGCCTAATTAAATTTTTGTCGTTGTTTTGATGGAATCGGTTTTTCTGTTTCTGAATTGATTTGTATTTTTATCTGTCTCAATTCAGATAATGCAAAGAAAGATGCAATTCGAAATGCTTACCGAGTTTCTCAATTGCTGGTGGATGCTGTGAACGGTGGGGTTCAGGAGTCGTTTATAAACGAGAAGCGAATCGAGCTCGAAATTAGGGCTTTGGGAGCCGCCGTAACTCGCTTTATGAAGCAGACTGATCATTGGCTCGCTTCCACTCACGCTCTTAACACCGCCGTTAAGGTTCTATTTTCAATCTAATCCTCTGGCCGTTGACTTCCGTTTTTCTGTTGTTAATTTCGTTGATGCAATGGTTCTCGAATTCTTATTTGAACAAATTTTTCTTCGCATTACAAGGCTTTGAATCTATGATGTGATCATGATCTCAGAGTGTCCCTAGCTGGTTTGGCTAAATGTTATGGGATTGGAAGACCAAAACCATGGAAATTTATTCTGTTAGAGGAAGATTTTACATACTTTTTCCTTGTATAAATTTTGATCTTTATTGCTACTTGGAGTGCCTTAAGACAAGAATTATGATGTCTTATCTCTATCACGAAGATCTTACTGAAAATTAAGAAGGTTCCTAGCTTTGAGTCTTTCTGGTGTTATGGATATGAGTCAGAACATGGCGTGGAAGTTGGTTTTTTGATGATTTAGACTAATAATGGAGCTGGGAATTGATTTGCATAACCTTGATGAGGACTTGTCAATTACATTTTGCAGGAATTTGTTCATATCTACGAAAATGATGTGTGGATGGAAGTATAGTTGAAGCTTGAAGTGACTGAAAAGCATTTTATTTTCATTTTCACTTTTGATCACTGTTTATAGATTAAGTCTATGTCCCATAGAAGGTTGCAGTCTTGTTTGATATAAATTTAGAATTGATAAGAGGAATTTGTGACCTCCTCCTGTATTGGGAGTTGACTGGTTTATCATCACAAAACTCAATATTGCTTTTGCAAACTTAGTCCCGCCTATTCGTGTCATGGGAGTATATAGTTTCTTCTTAAACGTTTATAACTTGTATGAGCCTCGTTTCTTATTAAATAGAGGTTGGATGGTGCCATTGTTTGGTACTATCGAAAAGTAGTTTGATTTCGCAAACTTAGTACTTGCTTGAGACTTGTTCTTAGTATTGCATTGATTTGCATCTCTGATATGGAATTGGTCACCACCCACCTGTTCGTTTATATTTTCCTCCTTTCGGGAACATTCATTTGATGAATTCATGCTCAAACTTATTTGACAGGAACTAGGTGACTTCGAGAACTGGATGAAAACTATGGAATTTGATTGTAAAAACATCAATGCAGCCATCGGCGACATTTGTCAATCATGATCTAACAATTCAGGTCTTCTAAATCTGAACTCTTCTTGTAATTTTAACAGAAGGACGATCTTTTTTAGTACCTACATGATCTATAATTCAAAATTGTACATACTTTTTGTTTTTGGGTAGGGATAGCCTTGTTCTACAATCCTCTTTGGCAATTTACTTTTTATTTTCTTTATAAGTTTTAAGCCTGTTTCTTTGACATGGAATCAAAAAGATAATCCCAAGGCAACTTCCATTGAAGTGTTTATGGGTTAGCAATTCCAAACGTGTACATCAACTGGAAATTTCTTCCTTGAGCTTGTGTTGACCACACTTGCATATTAGGATTCAACGTTCATGGCTTCCACAATTATTTTGTTACAAATTAAGCCTTGGTTTCGTTTCAACCAATAGCAATAATAGAAAAGCGTTACGTCACGGTGCTTGTATATTATTTATTAATTAACGTAAATAATTTGATATTTTAATTATTTATAATTTATCGCCAGGTCGGTGGCAGATTTTGGGTCAACTAACAATATGTGTTAAATTTATGAAAGTAAGCTCGAGTATGCACCTACTTTCTAGTAAATGACTATAAATTAACCTAAATTTTAACGTGTATGTGCAAGTTTCACATAATTTTAAGTAAACAAATGAGTTGCATCAGTTTGTTATCTCGCAATTGGAGCAAGTCCACACGCTCTCTCTCTCTCTCTCTCTCTCTTCCTCTCTCTATCATTCTATATAATTATCGACTTGGGTACGTGATAATGCTAAAATATAGAAGAAATGATGCTGGTTATCGTCTATATAAACCCATTAATCTACAGAAAACACTGCAATTGGTAGAACGGAATAAATATTAGCCATGGCGGCTGCTCCAAAATGCTTTCTTTCTTTCTTCATCGTCTTTGCTCTGGCTGTTGTAAACCCTACGCACGCTCAACTCACTCATGACTTCTACAAAACTGTGTGCCCCAAGGCATTGCCTACCATTCGCAAAGCTGTTGCTTCAGCTATTAGTCGCGAGGCTCGCATGGGTGCTTCACTTCTGCGCCTCCACTTCCATGATTGTTTTGTCAACGTATGTTTTATGTCTGAACGATTGCTTTTGTGGGCACCACGTGTGGATTGTTGTTAAGTGCAGTATGATCGAATTGCAGGGATGCGACGGATCAGTGTTGCTCGACGACACCGCCACCTTCACCGGCGAGAAGACAGCCTTCCCGAACGTTAACTCTATCAGAGGATTAGAAGTGGTGGATCAGATAAAAGCAGCAGTTAACAAGGAGTGCGGCAATGTTGTGTCTTGTGCAGATATCTTAGCCGTTGCAGCTCGAGACTCTGTCGATCTGGTACGGATAAATTCTATCTTTGCTTCTTGAACAGATGAGCTTGAAGTTACCATCAATGGCGCGCTAACGTAAATCTACTAATTTTATATTAATAAAATTCTGACAAAATTTTTTACTCTCCGAGAATTGAGTCGTACAACCCGGAGTTTCTGAGCAATTCCCTACCAGTCTCGACAAGTAACGCGAATTTGTGTTTGTATTTTAGCTGGGAGGTCCATGGTACAGAGTTTTGGTGGGTCGAAGAGACGCAAGAACCGCAAGCAGAAACGACGCGAACATCAACTTGCCGCCATCGTTCTTCAACTTATCGCAGCTCGTTTCCAACTTCCAATCTCAAGGCCTCGACCTGACTGACCTAGTCGCGCTTTCCGGTGGGCACGTCATCGGACTGGCTCGCTGCGCCAATTTCCGAGCAAGGGCTTACAACGATGCCAACATAGACCCTAAATTCGCCGCCTCCTTGCGAAAGAGATGCCCTCCAACAGGAGGAGACTTCAACACTGAGCCATTGGATCGTACCCCAAATTTGTTTGACACCGCTTACTTCAGTGCGTTGTTGGGCAAAAAGGGTCTGCTCCATTCTGATCAGGAGCTCTTCAAGGGTGATGGCAGTGGCACGGACTTTCTGGTTCGTCGCTACAACCAATATCCCGGTCAGTTTTTTAAAGATTTCAGTAATTCTATGATCAAGATGGGTAACTTGAAACCCCTCACTGGAAGAAATGGAGAAATCAGGCGCAACTGCAGGGTTGTCAACTAGAACTGTTCGTCTTCCTCGATCCATTTCATTCTTTAACCTTGTCGCGCTGATGATTTCTATGAATAAAGTATAGTAAATCAAGTGTGTGATCCAATTGTTATATATTTTACGTTCCCTTCTTCTGCATGCAAAATTATGTACCATTTATAGAATGTAATTTAAGGTTTATGCCCCTTCTCCATACTTACAAACATAAATCAATAGACATTTTCGTTGAATTTATCTCGTATTGATTGAGTGTTCTTAGAACGATTGATTCATAAATTTCATTTCTTTCTAAACTGATATATTGCGATTGCTTTTTAGAATAAAACTTGAGAAAAATTGTGCAAAATTCAACACCAAATAGATAATATTGTACTATAGTTTCGGTAAAAGATGAGTCATTAAACCATCTTTCTTGGATGTGGATGAAAATTATGAAATGGTCAATCCCACATTGCAAGCTTCGTATGCTCCACAAAGTCAAACCCTTTGCTTTACAAACCTACTCTTCTTTTCGAGAGAACACATATGACCTCTGCAACTCCAAAACTAGGGATTCCTAATAATTGATTAATTAACTAAGTGATCTTACTCGATGTGAAAAGGACATTTAATGAGAAATAGTAAGTGTAGTGGTAGGTTTGTCCACGCAAAACTAAGGATTTGACCCAGTCATTGATTCTGTCTTGCAGTTCAAGTTCTCTTTTTAGTTGACCTAAAAATCTCCTATTTATTTTAATTCAGCTTACGAAAACAACAACGACCCAAGATTCTGTTGATTGAAATGGTGCACAATTTTACATCACTTGCAAAAGTGAAAAGTCAACTGTTTATAAAAAGAGTTTTTCTTTCTACTTATTATAGCGCATTTTCAGTTAATCTCAAGAACAAAATTGTTCGGTTTTTTACCCGAAGCAGATAATGTTGGATAACTAGATACTTCACGTACAATTTCTGTAGTAAATATCCGTATACTTACCTCTCATTATTTGAGTCAAGGGGAACATTGGTCGGATTAAATAGTCAACGGTTTAGCTTTTCCAAGTGGTTTTATTTTGATAAGTAAATCCAATCCACCTACTCACGTCCCTATTTCTGCACGTTGAGATGTTCATGAAAGTCAGAGAGTTTGCTTAGTTTATTATTGTCGGATTAACAAAATGCCACACTTGGGTTTAAATCTTTTTCTTTTCCTAATATTTTCTCTTCACAGGATTCTGGTTTCATCACGTCCATGTTGAGATTATAATACCAATCTACCAACTTGCCGTTTGTAATTATTGATTTGATCAAACTATGATGTTATAACAATAAGATCAATTAGTTGACTTATCAAGATATGCATGAGGTAAAGCTACCAGATAAAAGAGAGAAGGATTAACTCTTAATCATAGTTTTATACTGACCATTGGACTCAAGATTCTGTTGATTGTTAAAGATTAACTCATACTAGTAGGTGTATACAATCTTATATCGTTTGAGAGATTGAAAAGTAAATGATTTATAAAAAAAACTATTATTTCTATTTAGTACAATACATTTTAACCTAACCCTAAAAATAAAAATTGTGTGGATCTTGACCCAAAATGGATAATATTATATTAGGAGGACTGTACACTCTACATTAATCCATTATACCATTTTTATTATTCGATGAAGACTCGTTACAGTTTTCTTTGCTTACATGGAACGTTTTTATAATTTTGAAGTTATTTTTGCTGGCTATATTTCATGAAATTAATCGACTCCATCCATATTAATTACGGGAGAGGAAACCGCTTGTTATCCAAAATAAAAAAAAAATTAAAAAAAAATAAAAAGAATTAATAATACTAGCTAAAATTAGAGTGTAAATTTAGAACAATAAATACCGATAATATAAACAAAATGAGACATCCCCTTCACAAGGTTCCTAATTTCTTAGCGTCCTAGGCCTAGAATCAACTCTACACAACACGTCGTTTATGTGACTGAGATGACGACTTGTCAAAGTGAAAAACTCGATATAAATATTAATAATATTGTATTTACTCTCTAAATTCATTTCATGATTCATCCGTCAGTCTAATTAATTAAGAATAATGTTGCGTCTACTATCTTATTCTACTCTTTAAACATACTTATTGATGTGTCATACAATGATAAGTATAATTAAACTGTAATTAATGTCAAACAACGCAACAATTATTGTTTTATGCCTAATCAAATATATTTAGATAATAGAATAAATCAATATAGTAGCATTATTAATTAATTAGTTATTATTGGAATAATGGGCCTGTTGGTTTCACCTATGTGAGTTAAGCCTTAACATTTAAAAGCCTTGTTCTTCATTCTCGACTGCTGGGAAATCGCCCGGCACGCCATTGAAGAAATGCTTGACGCGAGTTTTCACTTGCAGAGAATTTCTTCTCTGATTAACCATGGAAAAAGTTATCAAGGTATAACTCTGCTCCAACAACTTCACCAAGATGGGGTCAAAATCACCAAGTTTCTTCTTTCTTCGGCTCTCAAAGCTTGTGGTAGTATTGCCGCAATCGAGGAAGGTGAGCAGTATCATGGCAAGATTTTCCTGACGGGACTTCACGCCGACATTCATCTAATGACCTCTCTTATTGACATGTACTGTAAATGCAGTCGCATCAGAGATGCGCACCAGGTGTTTGCTGAAATTCCTCAAAGAGATGTAATTGCAACTAACAGCATGATTTATGGGCTCTGTCGCTGCAACCAAACAGATGACGCCATTAAATTATTCAACAACATGAAAGATAGAGATATTGGGTCTTGGAATACACTGATTTCTGGTTTGGGCCATAACTGCGAAGGGAAGATAGGATTAACTCTCTATGAAAGAATGAGATTAGAAGGCCACGAAGTAGATGTTATGACAATGGTCAGCGTTCTTTCTCTGTGTGCTGATATTGCAGCGCTTATCAATGGCAGAAAGGTGCATAGTTTAGTGATTAAATATGGGATGGAGCCCTTTTTGCCGGTTGGAAATGCACTGACAGACATGTATGCAAAATGCGGGATAATGGCTGATGCATATAACCATTTCAAGACTATGCCTCTACGGGATGTCGTTTCCTGGACTTGTTTGATAGCCGGTTATGGAAAAAATGGCTATGGATTGGAAGCTATGAGGGCATTCTGTGCAATGGAAATGGAGGGTGTTTCTCCTAACAAAATCACCTTCTTGGCTACCCTACACGCATGCAGCCATGCAGGCCTCGTAGATCAAGGGCGGGCTAATTTCCAGAAGATGGTGCAGAAGTACTCCATCTCACCCATGATGGAGCACTATACATGCATGGTAGATCTACTAGCCCGAGCTGGAAAGTTGACAGAGGCCTATGATTTCATCCTGAAAATGCCAGTTAAGCCGGAACCGAAGATTTGGATGACGCATTTAAGCTCTTGTTGCTTCCACAGAGACAAAGTGTTGGCAAGGACAGTGGGAGAAAAATTACTTGATTTACAACCCGACGAGCCTGGAGCCTACATGTTGTTATCAAATTTCTACGGACTTGAAGGGGATATGGAGGCCGTAGCAAAAGTGAGAAAGATGATGCTTGAAAGAGGAATCAAGAAAGAGAAAGCTTGTACGTGGATTGAGATCGACGGAACGGTTCATAGCTTCGAGTCGGGAGATAGATCACATCCTCTAAGCAAGGAGATCTACTATTACTTGGACAATCTACTTCACAGCCAACCTGAAACAAAAAAGCTGTTGTTCATAGCATGAAACTGCCTATGGAAGCAACTGGGGATGGTTGAGATGCTGAGATGCTGAGATTGAGCAGCCTGCCAATTTGATGATCCCATCGATTTCTAAGATCAAAGGAAGGAGATAGTGAGACATAGCTTAGAGATGGCAAACTTTTCTGTGGTAGTAATTGGCAAGATTAAGTGAACAATGACTATGCAAAGAGACCTGTGGACTGAAGTCAAATGACATCAAAAGTTAAACCTTCAAAGGGTGATTGTGAGGAAAGATGAAGAGAAACGGTCATACAGAAAGACAGCTGAGATAGAAAACAATAAACCATATGATACGTGAGGTAGATAGATAGCAAGCATAGAGGCTAGATATTTGCTTAGTTTCTGATAGAAAAAAGAAGCAAAAGTATCAGCTCGAGCAAAAATTTGGGTGAATATGTACTCTGACCCAACAAAACAATAAATAAACAAAAAGACATTGCTGTGAACAACATAACTTTCATTTCAGATTTGAAGCCAAAAAAAGAAAATAGGCAGTGAGAGCAAATAAGTGTATCCCGGCATCCCGGCATACGTAAAATTCCAGACAAAATTGTTAGAACATAAAACCCCGACCGTTAGTGCATTAAAGGAACCAACCACCTCATTTCTGAACCATTTCCATTTGACAAGTAGTAAATCTTTTTCCAGTTTTCCTCTGTAAATGCTTCTTGGCGGATCAGCCTCTGCCTGCCAAGAATCATACACAAGTTTTGTAGGAGAATAATAGTACACCCAGATTCTACCATACGAATTGTTTAGTCAGAGGTAGCATACCTAAGATAGTAATGGCAAACAGATGCAGCTTCGTCTAAACTGTAACGAGGTAAATTATAGCGAGCATCTGGAGGAACATCAGGCAAGTCCTTTCGAAGCTTTCCTACTGCTGTTGAATGAGAGAATGCGCCAATCATCATGTCATCATGCATCATTGACCTAAAAGCATTCACCTGCAATAGATCCTAAGCACTCTTACCACTATGGCTTAAGATAGGAAGAAAATATTACAAAAAGATAAATATAAGACCTGCTCAGTGTATTAAATAATCAAAGGTTGGATAAAACTATTTAAAGACAACATGGCCCTACCATAATTTGAGTCTAACAAACTGAATAAAAAGTAAACAAAACAGAATCCTCAATGAGATAAGCCAAACCAACCGTTGCAAGGTTTTTAGCGTGAATTGGTCGAGTAGAACGAGGAGTTGGTGCTTCTGCATACTCGCTGAAAGTAAACCAATTGTTGTACTGAATACAAGAAATACATCAACAGATTAGAAAGTCGATATATACCTTTGATCAAAATTTTTCATAAGTTCATGTGAAAAATTGCCATAAGAAATGTGCTCACTTGATCGATAGCAATGAGAACAGGAGTACCCTTCACAAGGGATAACTCTTTCCTCAAACGAACCACCACCCCAACAGCTGCATGTGAGTGCTTAATCCCTGTATCAATCAGGTCATATAGAGTTGAACCTTCAGGCATGGCCATTGAATCAGCATCTTTCATCCATCCAACACCAGCACCCTCGCCCAAGGGAATAGGTTCAAATATTTGGCATGGCAACTCTTTTAAACGACTTTCGTTGAATTTTAGGAAATCCTGCAAATAAAAAAAAAAAAAGCATAAGAAAAATGAAAACACACTAACTTGACCAGTATCATAATCTTCGTAAAAATGTGGCCAAGACTTTAATAAAACAATTCTTATCGCATGCTAATGAGCATTAAAACTGTAAATTATTAAAATGTTTCTCCTCCCCTATATGTATTTGGCCCTTCCCCTGACATCTATCTCTCAAGAATAAACTAGAAATAATAAAGACTAGTACCATTTGCCTTCATGTATGAGCACAGGGAATATGGACATTTACTAACCAAGACAAAAGATGATTAAAAACACTCAGAACGGATGCAAAAATTAAACAGAAGGACAAATTATGCACCTTTAGAATATTTTCAGCCTGAACAGGTGTGTCCCAAAGGTCTAATTGTGGGTTTTTATAGAAAAATCCCCCGTGAGTCCATTCCCGGCCTCTGGGAACATAAAAAACTAACCAACCTTCATTGCGAGCCCAGTGAACAAGCATTCCTAGAACTGTGCTCTTCCCACAACTGACTGGACCATCCAAAACTATCTGCTTCCTCAACCTGGGGCCTGAATAAATACAAATTCAGAAAAAGAATATTTGTTAACATGACCTCCTTTAGTTACATAAACTCACTATCTATGCTGGGATGCATAAAAAAGCAAATGCATCAGTGCCAAAACCAAGTTCAAATTTTTGCGAGCTTCAATTTAAATTAAGAGTATAAATGTTCCCCAACAAATCTGCGATCAAGTCGAAGACCATTTTCATTCTGTACTCTCTTGGATTACCGCAATATTATAATGATTAGCATAACAATGATGTAGCGACAATCTACTATAAGTAGTAAGAGTTTTTTTTAACAATAACATCCAAAGGGATGTAGCACCATGTGTGTAGAGTTAGAAGCAGAGACTATCCATTGCAGCCATAACTAATATTCAAACAGGTTACTACTGCCTTAGAAGTTAGGACAGAAGAATAGAAAGGGAAATCACGGTAAAATCACAGTATTTGAATACAATTGAAGAACAAAACTAAGTACCTTTATTGGCTGACCACATGGGAGGATCAACAATACGCCTAAAATTGTCACGAAGATCTAAAAAACTCTGTCGGACCAGCACTGCACTCCGCATAGATTCCTCAAACTCTTTCACCATCCCCATTGGCAATCCCTCTGGCAGCACCGCATTCAGTTCTTCTATCCTAATGTTAAACATAAAATAAACAAAATCAACAACTAAACATGGACCAGTTTTATACATGGTTCATGCACTTGTAAGATTATGTACTTGAAATTAAAATAGGAGCAACTATCATTATGAGTGAGCTTGGATAGTAAAGTTGCCGAAGTGAAGAGAGGACGGCCATTGGGTCCAACATTGAGTGTGGGATCATTTTCGTCTTCAGCAAGGCGCCTTGCGCGGGACTTTTCATCAAAAAGTGCAGAGTCGAAGTCATCAGACGCAGCTGCAGAGGAATCTTCTGGTGTCTTTTTAGCAGCCTTGGAATTATCCTTCTTAGCCTTCTTAACGGTGCTTTTTGTGGTCTTAGAAGAATAATCTTGAACGAAGGATAAGCTTAGAGTCGCAGCTAAACTTGGCTTCACATTGCTTCCAGGGCTCACTTTTGAAGTTGCAGCTTTGAGAATAGATCCCAACATTTTATTTATCTATGAGCTGCAATGGACATCTTGATCAAACAAGTGTACCCACAACTGCAAAATAGATGAAAAATTTAAAGAAAAAAATGGACAATTTGGGCAGATTGGGCGTGTAGATAAGCTGCAAAATTTGAAGCAAAACAAGGTACAATGAAGATGAAATTCAAAAGCAAACTTTTTATCATAAAAATGATCATCAAAATCCAGGAGAATAAACATTCCGTGAAAAATGAAAATATTACAATCAAAGTAATGTAAGAAGAAAAATTTTAGAAGTTAAACAACAAGCTGAGCGAAAGCAAACTTGTAAAAATTAATCAGAGTGAAGACTGAAAATGATTTTTTATCTCCGAAATTACAAGAGTAATCAGAGTGAAGAGTGGTGATAGATCGGTTTACCAGCGAAATCCTCCTCTGTAGGCAAATTTACCAGCGTCGGCGATTTTTTTCTCTCTCGCGGTCGAGCTCGCTCTCTCCTTTCTCTGTGTTCTGCAGACGATCGACGGATAAGGTTTCCAGGAAACCTTATCATTTAAGTTTTTATTTTATTAAGTATTTTATTTTGTTTTTTATTATTTATTTTATTTAATTTAATTTATACTTTATTTTATCTTAAATTAAATCCATTTAAGAGTTTATTTGGGTTTCAATTCTTACCTAATAAATCCATCCACAAATTCTGACGTTCTTCTCTCGTTAATTTAATTTACGTGAAACGCTCGACGTCACTCTAAATTTTAATTTATTTCATTTAATTTGTTGTACGGGTCACAAGTGATCAAAAATTCGTACGCTACTATTTTGTGAAAATTAGTAAAATTAGACTTAAATTTCCACTTAAAATTCGCGAAAAATTTATTCATTATTAAATTTTGACAGATTTTACAGTCTGGACCCACAATCAGCTTGTCGTCGACATAAAGTAGGAGGATTATAAATACATCATCCGTAAACTTTTTCACGACCACACAATGGTATGATGAAATTTTCTTGTATCTTTGTTTTCCTATAAAGAAATCAAACTTTTTGTACCAATGTTTTGGAGCTTGCTTCAGTCCATACAAACTCTTATTTAATCTACATATCAAATGTTCATCTCTTTATTTTTCCGCTTACTTTCTTCGTCAAGAACAGGGGCTGCAATATCATTAAACATCAATGTTATTTTTGTACTACCATTGAGTAAATTTACGATGAGGTGAACATATGAATCTGACAAAATTTGAAGTACAAGTTCAATCATTTCATTTTCGTCGATTTTGTGTTTCATTGTTGTAAGTTGAGAAAATAATGTATTCAAAATATTGACATGATTTGTCACTGTTGTCGATTCTGATATTCGAATGGTATATAATTTTCTTTTATATTGATTGTCCAACCCAAGATTTTGTTGATTTGTTAGATATTGTCAAAGACTATGCCGCTTTGCGATGTCGTTTCCTGGACTTGTTTGATGGCTGACTATGGAAAAAACGGCTGTGGATTGGAAGCTATGAGGGCATTCTGTGCAATGGAAATGGAGGGTGTTTCTCCAAACAAAATCACCTTCTTGGCTACCCTACACGCATGCAGCCATGCAGGCCTCGTAGATCAAGGGCGGGCCAATTTCCAGAAGATGGTGCAGAAGTACTCCATCTCGCCCATGATGGAGCACTATACATGCATGGTAGATCTACTAGCCCGAGCTGGAAAGTTGACGGAGGCCTATGATTTCATCCCGAGAATGCCAGTTAAGCCGGAGCCGAAGATTTGGATGACGCTTTTAAGCTCTTGTTGCTTCCACAGAGACAAAGTGATGGCAAGGACAGTGGGAGAAAAATTACTCGTTTTAAAAGCCGTCGAGCCTGGAGCCTACATGTTGTTATCAAATTTATACGGAGTTGAAGGGGATATGAAGGGCGTAGCAAAAGTGAGAAAGATGATGCTTGAAAGAGGAATAAAGAAACAGAAAGCTTGTACATGGATTGAGATCGACGGAACGGTTCATAGCTACGAGTCGGGAGATAGATCACATCCTCTAAGCAAGGAGATCTACTACTACTTGGACAATCTACTTCACAGCCAATCTGAAACAAAAAAGCAGCTGTTCATAGCATGAAACTGACTATGGAAGCAACTGGGATGGTTGAGAAGCTGAGATTCGGCAGCCTGCCAATTTGATGATCCCGTCGATTTCTAAGATCAAAGGAAGGAGATAGTGAGACATAGTTTAGAGATGGCAAACTTTTCTGTGGAAGTAATTGGCAAGATTAAGTGAAGAATGACTATGCAAAGAGACCTGTGGACTGAAGTCAAATGGCATCAAAAGTTAAACCATCAAACGGTGATTGTGAGGAAAGATGAGGAGAAACGGTCATACAGCAAGACAGCTGAGATAGAAAACAATAAACCATATAATATGTAGAGGCTAGATATTTGCTTAGTTTCTGATCGAAAAAAGCAAAAGTATCAGCTCAAGCACAAAAAGACGTTTCTGTGAACAACATTAACTTTCATTTCAGATTTGAAGCCAAAAAAAGAAAGAGGCAGTGAGAGCAAATAAGTGCATCCCGGCATCCCGGCATACGTAAACTCCAGACAAAATTGTTAGAACATAAAACCCCGACCGTTAGTGCATTAAAGGAACCAACCACCTCATTTCCGAACCATTTCCATTTGACAAGTAGTAAATCTTTTTCCAGTTTTCCTCTGTAAATGCTTCTTGCCGGATCAGCCTCTGCCTGCCAAGAATCATACACAAGTTTTGTAGGAGAAGAATAATACACCCAGAGTCTACCACACGAATTGTTTAGTCAGAGGTAGCATACCTAAGATAGTAATGGCAAACAGATGCAGCTTCGTCTAAACTGTAACGAGGTAAATTATAGCGAGCATCCGGAGGAACATCAGGCAAGTCCTTTCGAAGCTTTCCTACTGCTGTTGAATGAGAGAATGCGCCAATCATCATGTCATCGTGCATCATTGACCTAAAAGCATTCACCTGCAATAGATTCTAAGCACTCTTACCACTATGGCTTAAGATAGGAAGAAAATATTACAAAAAGATAAATATAAGACCTGCTCAGTGTATTAAATAATCAAAGGTTGGATAAAACTATTTAAAGACAACATGGCCCTACCATAATTTGAGTCTAACAAACTGAATAAAAAGTAAACAAAACAGAATCCTCAATGAGATAAGCCAAACCAACCGTTGCAAGGTTTTTAGCGTGAATTGGTAGAGTAGAACGAGGAGTTGGTGCTTCTGCATACTCGCTGAACGTAAACCAATTGTTGTACTGAATACAAGAAATACATCAACAGATTAGAAAGTCGATATATACCTTTGATCAAAATTTTTCATAAGTTCATGTGAAAAATTGCCATAAGAAATGTGCTCACTTGATCGATAGCAATGAGAACAGGAGTACCCTTCACAAGGGATAACTCTTTCCTCAAACGAACCACCACCCCAACAGCTGCATGTGTGTGCTTAATCCCTGTATCAATCAGGTCATATAGAGTTGAACCTTCAGGCATGGCCATTGAATCAGCATCTTTCATCCATCCAACACCAGCACCCTCGCCCAAGGGAATAGGTTCAAATATTTGGCATGGCAACTCTTTCAAGCGACTTTTGTTGAATTTTAGGAAATCAAAACAGAGACATTGCTAACCACTTCCTCTCAATCTCGTGCTCCTCCGCTTCTGGTTTAGTGCAAATCGTCGAGCCATGAAAGGGTTATAAAACTTCCTCATATGCTCCGACAGCCATTGAATAGCTTGGAGATTACCCATCACTGAGAGCCTCATAAGAAACAGTCGAACTTCTGATAAGGTAACTTCATTCCTCTCTTCACCACCTCCTCCACCAGACCACACGCCTCCACACCCATGTTACAACCGAACAGCCCCTCGATCATCACGCAATGAGTATCGGCATCCCTCGCACAGCCCCTCTTGTCCATTTCACGCCAAGCCTCGAAAGCCCCCTCTGGATTTCCCATTTCGAAAAACATCGCAATCAGCATATTATAGGACTGCACACTCGGGACACAGCCCGACTCGAGCATTCTATCGTACAGCTTAAGGGCATCGTCTCTCATTTTATTGTCTGAAAGAACTTTGAGGAAACAATTGTAAGTGACAATATCTGGAGGATAGCCCTTCTTCCCCATTTCATCTAGAAACATATATGCTTCTTCAACCTTACCAGCCATACACATCCCTTCGATCACTTCCTTGTATGTTGTTACATCAGGAAGACAACCACTGTTTATCATAATCTCCAAAAGCCTAAAACACTCGCCCATTTTATCGTTCTCGACGAGAGCTCGGATCAATATCGTGTATGTTTTCGCCGTTGGCGAAGACATGGTGGAGCCTTGTTTTCTCATGAACTCGAAGAGTCCTCTTGCTTCGTCGACCATTCCCGCTTTGCAGAAAGTATCGATGGCTGTGTTGTATGTGAAACTATCGGGGGTGAGGCCAAGTTCTATCATTTCTTCCAGGACCTTCATTCCTCTCTTTGGATTCCTAACTCTACACCACCCAAAAACAGTATATTATACGTATTGGAGTCGGGCTTGATCTTCTTCTTCACCTTATTGAACATAACATCAGCTTCATTGACTAAGCTGCATTTACAGAGAGCATCCAACAGCAAGTTGAAGGCGTTGATTTCTGGCTGGGTCTTCACCCTCACCCTCTTCTTCTTCGCAAATTTGTGCAGAAAATTCAAATGTTTTTCGGTGTAATTCCTCAAAATAACCAAGATTACCTCAATGGGAACTGCATTTTTGCTGTGCCTCTTCACGTAATCCAGAAGATCACAGACGATTCGGAACTGTTTGATCTTGTATCTAGTAGTAGACAGTATATCGATCATTTCATTGTAAGCCAGAGGTTCGTGCGCATAATTTTGCTGATGGCCGGCCCACGTGAAAAACCTAAAAGCTAATTTCTCCTCGAAACGAAGTCTATGGAGAACATCGAGGACCAATTCAGTACTTAATTGGATTCTGGCGTTGTCAAGCGCGCCTTCCATGTCATAATACGCAAGAGAATTATCGACAACAGTTTTATATAACTTATCACCATTGCTGTTAGCTTCAATGCAGGTAGAAGTATATTGCGGAGAATCGAAAGGATCAAAATCGGAAGAATATCGGCGAGAATTGACAGCAAATGGGAAATATATTGGGGAAATCAAAAGCTTGAATTTTGTAAGCTGGAATGCAGTCGTTGGTGGAGTCAAGGGACTTACAGAGGAGAAGGACGGATGGAAACCCCAACATGTCCAGGAAGACGAAGAATTAACGTGAAGTAAAAACGTAGGAAGCCGCTTCATCTTCAGACTGAATAAGACCGACTTTTTATCTCCATGCTTAATCTGGGAAATGGAAGAAGAGAAAAATTTTCGGACTTTCAAAAGAAGAAGAATGCACCTGGTCTGCACCCACAACTAATCTATATATATATATATAGATTAGTTGTCCATATACACTGCTAAACTGGGCTTCACATTGCTTCTAGGGCTTACTTTTGAAGTTGCGGATTTGAAAATAGATCCCAACATTTTATTTATCTATGAGCTGCAATGGACATCTTGATCAAACAAGTGTACCCACAACTGCAAAATAGATGAAAAATTTAAAGAAAAAAATGGATAATTTGGGCAGATTGGGCGTGTAGATAAGCTGCAAAATTTGAAGCAAAACAAGGTACAATGAAGATGAAATTCAAAAGCAATCTTTTTATCACAGAAATGATCATCAAAATCCAGGAGAACAAACATTCAGTGAAAAATGAAAATATTACAATCAAAGTAAGGTGATAAGAAAAAATTTTAGAAGTTCAACAACAAGCTGAGCAAAAGCAAACTTGCAAAAATTAATCAGAGTGAAGATTGCAAATGAATTTATCTCCGAAAGTACAAGAGTAATCAGAGTGAAGACTGATGATGGATCGGTTTACCAGCGGGATCCTCCTCTGTGGGCAGATTTAAGACGCCAGAAGCAGTCTCCAGTGGCCAGTCGAGCTTTGGTCCAGTTCTACTCCCTGTTCTTCGTAGTTGGAGAGGACGTTTCACCGTTCGCGGTGTTTTTTTCGCTGTGTCGCAGCTTAGGGTTTTGACGGGTTGTGGGCTCGGGTTAGAATGTGTAATGGGTAGGGCTTAGATGGGTTTGGTTTGGGTTCGGGTTTGGATGGGCTATGATGGATTTGGGTTTGGTTTGGGTTCGGGTTTGGATGGGCTATGATGGATATGGGTATGGTTTATTGATCCAGGTGTATAATTTTAGGTGGTAGATCACATTCCCTGCAAACCCACGCTTCTTACTTGAAACTCTCTTATAAAAAGTATATATATATAAATAAAGAGTAATTAACAAAAACTTTAAACTATGGAGTCATTAAAAAACTTGCTTTAAACTATGTTCGTTAACAAATTTGTTCTTAAACTATACTCTGTTAACAAAACAACTATTGTCGTCATATTTCTGTTAAAATTTGTTTGTGGAGAAATCGCTCTTAAAAATAGAGCTCCCACTCCAATTAGCGGGCTCCTGCTCATTTTTTGTTCCTTGGACAGGGATCTCAACCTCCAATAATGGGCTCTTGTGAGTTGGATGTCGGTTGATAATATAAAAGTGGACAAAAAAAAAAGAAGGGGACAGTTTTCTGAAATTATAATAAAAAATGAGGGAGTGGAGACCTATATTCATTGACTTAATGTTTCTATCATATGATTCGTAGGTTGGTGCAATAGGTCCATATATCTATACATGGTGGTTTTGTGTCTACAACTTTATTAATACGAGACAATTTCATCTAACCTCTCTTACTTTGATAATGGAGTATTCAAGAAAAAGGTTTGGAAGTTGATTTAGGAATTAGGGTTAGTTTGGAATTTAGATGGGCGAGTTGGGCGTTACGGGCTTAACATACACTGGTTGGGCTTTGTATTAGGGTTCCAAGTTAGGTCGATTTTCAAATTTTTTTTTTTTTTAGATATTAGAGGATGATATTATATAATTTATATTTATTATTTAATGATTTCTTTATTGTCGGTTTCATTGTTTTAATAAATTTACATGAATTGGGCTGTTGAATTCAATTCAATTCAGTTCTATCGATCAATTCACTCTCGATTTTCCCTGGGTGTTAAGAAATATGATGGGAGCGAAATTGGTCGAGGTCGAAAGTTGATTGTTGCACACCAACGAGAATATTTACAGCATCTTCTTTGAAAGACAGTGAGACTATTTCTTCATGATTGGAAACTAGCCAACAAAATGTCCTCTTTGTGGAAAAAGAAATCAAAATAACAAAGTTTATTCATCAACAAATCATTATTTGGACTCAAACTGAAAATACCAACAATTAATCTAATCGAATCGAATCGAATCGAATCGAATCGAATCGAATCGAATCGAATCGAATCGAATCGAATCGAATCGAATCGAATCGAATCGAATCGAATCGAATCGAATCGAATCGAATCGAATCGAATCGAATCGAATCGAATCGAATCGAATCGAATCGAATCGAATCGAATCGAATCGAATCGAATCGAATCGAATCGAATCGAATCGAATCGAATCGAATCGAATCGAATCGAATCGAATCGAATCGAATCGAATCGAATCGAATCGAATCGAATCGAATCGAATCGAATCGAATCGAATCGAATCGAATCGAATCGAATCGAATCGAATCGAATCGAATCGAATCGAATCGAATCGAATCGAATCGAATCGAATCGAATCGAATCGAATCGAATCGAATCGAATCGAATCGAATCGAATCGAATCGAATCGAATCGAATCGAATCGAATCGAATCGAATCGAATCGAATCGAATCGAATCGAATCGAATCGAATCGAATCGTTAAGAAATACGGTGGGAGCGAAACTTGGTCAGGTCGAACGTGATGTGGACACCAACGAGAATATTTAGAGCATCTTCTTTGAAAGACACTGAGACTATTTCTTCATGATTGGAAACTAGCCAACAAAATCGAATCGAATCGAATCGAGTTTCACCCCTATTTTATTACACGGGGAAGGACAATTTTAAATCATGGTCAAGTAAAATTGAAGTTAATTTACATTCACAAGTTTAGTTAATGATAACCAGAACAAATGGGGGGGAAAGGGAAGACTTTGATGACCATGAATTGGCGTTAATGATGGATTAAAGCAATCTAATTAAACTCAATAATTGAGTGATGAACAATGGTGATCGCAGTTAATGGAAGGTCCCTTTCACTTAGTGAGGTAGAAAGACAAAAAAGCCCCTTGACTCTTTGAAGTCGTGGATTCGGCTTCTAGAATACACGTCAAGCCGGCAAGAGAAGGACAATAATGGAAAGAGATAAATATCTTCTAAACCAGTTCACACGTTTATTACGTAAGGCAGCACTTAAAAAGACATGTCAGCCGCCATCCAGTCAAAGCCACGAGTTTTGACCGAAGAAAAATACGAGCAATGCCCCCATTTTCAACGGTCAAACCTGGCTATCTACTTCGCGGAAACCTCCTTCAAATAATACACGTCCGTCTACTTCGTCTTCCTCACGCTTCCCCTATATGTTCCCACCTCCTTTTACCTCTTAACTTCTCTTGTTGGATCTCCCATGTCGTCCTCTTTTGGAAGCTTAGATACCTCTGCCAACTCCCATTCAAGCTTCAACTTCATGACTCCCTCCTTTTCCGACCTCTTGACCTATGGCTCCGAAGAGGGGCAGGGGCAGCCGATCAACGGTCATGGCCGTCTTGGGTTGTCGGATAGGATAGCGGAAAGAACAGGGTCGGGTGTGCCCAAGTTCAAGTCCTTTCCTCCGCCGTCACTCCCTTTGTCTCCACCTCCTGTTTCGCCCTCTTCTTACTTCGCTATTCCTGCTGGGTTGAGCCCGGCTGAGCTCTTGGATTCGCCTGTTCTTTTTAACTCCTTTAACGTAAGTTTCCTTCTCTTAATTCTATTCTTTTTAAGATTTCAGCTCTTGCTCTGCTTCTCTACCGAGAAACTCGATGGGGGAATTTTCATTTTTCTTGCGTTGATTTTTTTTTTTTTTTTCATTTTTTTTGCTGAGTTCCGATGTTTTCTTTGGTCTTGTTTTTCTGATCGGAGTCGTGTTTCTTTTGCTCCAGCGTACTCTGCCATCTCCGACGACGGGAACATTTCCTTTCCAATCTTACAACTGGAAGAGCAATTCTCTGTTTAACCAACAGAATATTAAACAGGAGAGCAAAAACTTCTCAGAGTTCTCCTTCCAAACGCAGCCAAAGCCTCTCTCAGTCATCACAAATCCACCTGTAAGTGGAGAAATTTTAATTGAGTTTTCTTATTTTCATCCGCCTCTGCCTTTTCTTACAATCTCCGTAAAATGATTTTATTCGCAGTCTCAGCAACAAGCATGGAATTCTCGAGAATCATCGAGGCAGAATGAATTTCATCGAAATTGGAACAAAAATTGCCGATTTCGCATCGACAAAGATGGTTTATCCTCAAAACGACGGTGGAATTCAATCGAACTACAGCGACCACCACCACCAACAGGGTCAGACGATGAGCAGGAGATCGGACGATGGCTACAACTGGAGAAAATACGGCCAAAAACAGGTCAAAGGAAGCGAAAATCCAAGAAGCTATTACAAGTGCACGTTCCCCAGTTGCCCCACCAAGAAGAAGGTCGAAAGGTCCTTAGACGGCCAAATTACTGAGATTGTCTACAAGGGTAGCCATAACCATCCAAAACCTCAGTCGACGAGAAGATCTTCATCGTCGTCTTTACCTGCTCCTCAGACCATTCAAGCTTCTAATCCTGTTTCTGAACAATCATATGCCCCTCACGGAAATGGACAAACAGACTCCGGGGCCACACCTGAGAATTCCTCCATAACAATGGGGGACGATGATTTTGAGCAGAGCTCCCACAGCAGTAAACGGGGTGCAGATGACTTTGATGAAGACGAAACAGCTACGAAAAGATGGTAAATTTCTACAAGACCTAGTGAGCAGAAAATCATTACTTACTACAACCCCTTTGGCTGGATCCAAATCTCTAATAAAATTAGCTTCTAATTTCCAGGAAAATGGAGGGTGACAGCGAAGGAATGTCAGCAGCCGGAAGTAGAACAGTGAGAGAGCCTAGAGTCGTAGTTCAAACCACGAGTGACATAGATATTTTAGACGATGGATACAGGTGGAGGAAATATGGGCAGAAAGTGGTGAAGGGAAACCCAAATCCAAGGTGAGGCCTTTCTTCAATCCCACTTTTTCAAATTTACAGATCAAGATTTCAAATTTCATCACAGTTCAAAACATAAAACAGTACTGTTTGACTTATTCAGGAGCTACTACAAGTGCACAAGCCAAGGCTGTCCTGTAAGAAAGCACGTAGAGAGAGCCTCCCACGATTTGAGAGCAGTCATTACAACCTACGAGGGGAAACACAGCCACGATGTTCCAGCCGCACGAGGGAGTGGCTCAGCTGCTGTGATTAAGCCTTCCACTCTTAGCCACGCTCCAAGGCTTCAGAGCTCTCAAGGCCAACGACCCTTCGGCCTAGAAATCGCGAGGAACCCCCCGAGTTTTACATTCAGCGACTACGGAATGAATCAGCCACAGTTTAACGAGAATATGTTCTTGAGAACTAAGGAGGAGTTAAAGGATGATGCTTTCTTCGAATCATTGCTACGTTGATTGTTGCTGTGATTGTGTTACAGAGAGAACTAGGTAGGGTAAATTATTCGTCAGGAAGAAATAAGAGGCTTCTTTGCATTTAATTGATTTCTTTCTTTCTTTCTTTTGTTGAGTTGGGAACACCAGGAATTTGTTTTGTATATCCAAAGTTGCATGGTATAGAAGTGTTAATAAACATGTTATAATCTCCTCCCGACTCCGAGTTGAGGCATATATTTGATCAAATTTTGACGAGGAAGAGTAGTTTTTGTGCCAGTTCGTCCCGTGAACACATAGATGATCTAAGATTTTATTGATTGTGAATGTCCAGTTCATACGGGTTGCATAATTTAATGAAGTGAATTGTAGATAAAGTTATTTTTTGAAATGTAAAAAAAGGCATATGTTTAAATCACAGGCAATCCGACTGATATTATTTGGAGTCAAATTCTTAAACCTCTGCCCAATGTCCGACGACAGAGAGAGTGGGCCCATCTTTTGAACAATTCAGATTTCTCCTGCGTTTATCATACGTAATCAAATGGAATACGGAGGCTGGAGCATTAGCCATTATCCAGTTGTTCATCATTAATGGAGTTACCTCTGCCAACCTCCACCTGTACCATCAACGATCAATCCTCTGTTTCTCCGAGCTCTGCAACCCAAAAGCTTCCATATCCTTCTGTTTCTTCGAAAACGTCATCACTCTCCAATCAGTCGCCCTAGTTTTTCTGAGTTATTCCGTGAAGTCAGATATTTTTCTGTCATGAACTGAAACTTCACGAGGCTCAATGCGACTACTGACTTCCTCGGGATCTCCCATTTCTGCCTTTTCAATTGAAGTAGGTTCCAAAACGAGAATCTTCCTCCATAAATGAAACTCATTTACTCTCTTAACTCGCTGCATATAAGCTTAAAAGCAGGTCCCCATCATTAAAATATGAAACCCACGGACGTGGGTTTGAATCAATGGGTATGTTTAACAGGGGAGATTTGCGAGCTATTTTCCAATAGATTTTAGGAAGCGTGAAGATGTGGCTATCCAACCTTATCTTTTAAAACAGAAAATAATGGAACAAGAGGGTGGCAGTTGGCAAAAGCTGTCTCTTACGCGTTTCTTCGACAGGAAAATTAAGGATAATAGGAAGCATCTACGATGTAAGCGTGTGTTAATGCATTATAAAGCAAAGACTTCATTTTTTTTTTTCCAAGTCCGGATAATATTAAGATATGCTACTGCTTGCCCTGCCCCGACCGATGTTTGGTCTGAGTTCTGGCAGTGGTGATATTGAATAATGCGTTAATCTCCTTGTTTAACAAGACATGTTTCTTTCTCAAACATGACAACTGCAGGAACTGAGAGATTTTTGGCAAGAAACTGATGATTCGTTTGACTTTTGGTAAAGCAATTTTCTCTCTCTCTCTCTCTCTCTCTCTCTCTCTCTCTCTCTCTCTCTCTCTCTCTCTCTCTCTCTCTCTCTCTCTCTCTCTCTCTCTCTCTCTCTCTCTCTCTCTCTCTCTCTCTCTCTCTCTCTCTCTCTCTCTCTCTCTCTCTCTCTCTCTCTCTCTCTCTCTCTCTCTCTCTCTCTCTCTCTCTCTCTCTCTCTCTCTCTCTCTCTCTCTCTCTCTCTCTCTCTCTCTCTCTCTCTCTCTCTCTCTCTCTCTCTCTCTCTCTCTCTCTCTCTCTCTCTCTCTCTCTCTCTCTCTCTCTCTCTCTCTCTCTCTCTCTCTCTCTCTCTCTCTCTCTCTCTCTCTCTCTCTCTCTCTCTCTCTCTCTCTCTCTCTCTCTCTCTCTCTCTCTCTCTCTCTCTCTCTCTCTCTCTCTCTCTCTCTCTCTCTCTCTCTCTCTCTCTCTCTCTCTCTCTCTCTCTCTCTCTCTCTCTCTCTCTCTCTCTCTCTCTCTCTCTCTCTCTCTCTCTCTCTCTCTCTCTCTCTCTCTCTCTCTCTCTCTCTCTCTCTCTCTCTCTCTCTCTCTCTCTCTCTCTCTCTCTCTCTCTCTCTCTCTCTCTCTCTCTCTCTCTCTCTCTCTCTCTCTCTCTCTCTCTCTCTCTCTCTCTCTCTCTCTCTCTCTCTCTCTCTCTCTCTCTCTCTCTCTCTCTCTCTCTCTCTCTCTCTCTCTCTCTCTCTCTCTCTCTCTCTCTCTCTCTCTCTCTCTCTCTCTCTCTCTCTCTCTCTCTCTCTCTCTCTCTCTCTCTCTCTCTCTCTCTCTCTCTCTCTCTCTCTCTCTCTCTCTCTCTCTCTCTCTCTCTCTCTCTCTCTCTCTCTCTCTCTCTCTCTCTCTCTCTCTCTCTCTCTCTCTCTCTCTCTCTCTCTCTCTCTCTCTCTCTCTCTCTCTCTCTCTCTCTCTCTCTCTCTCTCTCTCTCTCTCTCTCTCTCTCTCTCTCTCTCTCTCTCTCTCTCTCTCTCTCTCTCTTTAGTCTTCGGAGATGCTCTGGAGATGAGGCCGCCATGTTTCGACACGGCCGGTCCGCCGATCCCGACGGAGCGATTTCTTTTCGGAGATGGCGTCGGTCGAGTAACGGTCACAAACGTTTCGGATTCCGGCTGTGCTCTTGGTCTTTTTAGAAGACTTCTTGACGTCCGTGCTCGTCGTTCTCTTCTTCTCGGGAAGAGACGCAGCAGGAATCAAAAAATAGATGCTGCCCCTTTTGAGCTCAACCTCCGGAGAAAGAATTAAGATCCGACGGGCAGCCTCTTGGGAGCAAAGTTTACTTAGAATGTGGTTAGGGTGGGCTCGGAGAACCTCACCGGCGGTGATGGGGTGGGAGATCTCTTCAACTCTACCGCGCAAATGGACTATGCGGATGACGTCGAGGGCTCACACTCTCTCTCTCTGAAACTTTTGAAACGTCTGTGAATACAGCCGAAGATGGCGGACAGTGTATTATATAGTAAGAGCCATACTCATACAAACCAGCCACAGCCCACAAGCAATACTTTTCGAGTTAAAACTTTAAACTTTCGCTTTTCCAAATGCCCTTCTCTTACAATTGGGCTTCCCCCATTGATCTCCAATTCAGCCATGGTAGTGGGCCATGCCATGCTTCCATTATTGGAGAGAAGATGAATTATTAGATAAGCATATGATTTGTGACTTTACTTGAAAGACTTAACTTTTATCACGTGTCATAATAAACGTCGTATAATTACTACATTGCTCAAGTCTAATGAACATTCTAGTAAAATAAGGTTGTCAGGGAGGACAAAGCCATGTTTTTTACGGGTTTGTTGTTGGCTAAAAAGAACTGTAAACGCTCGTCTTGTTTACGAACATGGGGGAGAATTGAAGTACACTAAAATGGGGAAAGTGTGAAAAACAGGGGAGGAAGCTTGGTGGAACAGAGGACAAAGGTGAAGCACGATTTAGGCATTTGAAATAAGGAACGCACGAGGCGTGCCATTCGGATTCATGCGCTGGACAATGTGTGAGCTTTTACACCGGCCAGCCAGGGCTGATAATGGAAAATCGGCTGGCACAGAGCCGAGGGCGGGAACAAAATTGAAGTCGGCAGCGACGGAGCTCATCCGGCAATTGTGTGGTTCGTGTTTGGGTTGGACCCAGTTCAGAATACGCGTGGCTACTCCATAAAGAAGTCGGCTCCTCTGTTTTGAGTTGTTTCTTCATAACCTACCTAACACGTAACAAGGAAAAACATAATCTTGATTCTCATATTTTAAATGATTTAATGAGAAAAAAATATATTCTTACCCAGCTGAGGGGATCCAATTTTAACTACATAATTTACTCATGGCGGCTAGTCTGGTAGTTGGAGGGTGGGTCCGTCTGATAATCTATGTCACAAAGTTCATGCACACAAAACCAACAATGAGATGATCTCGCCTCAATCCACCTCTCAATTTCACAATCCAAAAAGATATTAAATAACGTCTAATTTAAAGAAATTTGGAAGATATCTTACTTGATGAATAATGAATGTGACCCGGAAATTTCACGTTAAAAAAATAATAAATAAAGAAATTAAGCAAGGGATTCGTAACCTACCCTAAAGGCAACTTATAGCACCTCCGAGTAAATTTATCCTTCCAAAGAAGAATTACAACCGCGCAAGGCTGGTTTGCTCAGCTTTTCTCTCATATCTAAGAGAATATGAGGATAAGAATTACCAAGTGTTATGAAAATTAATTCGCAAGTGTACGAATCGCAACAAGTAATATAGTGATAAAGAGAGTGTCAAACCCACGAGGACTTGTAATTAATAATAGAAATAACTAACTTTAATTCTAAATTGAACATACGTTTTTATGATTTTTAATAATTGTAATTAAAATAAATGACTAAAACAATTAAAATAAACTAAATTAAAATAGCAAAACAAATAAACTGAGATTAAATCAAGTTAATAAAAACCTAGGTACTACGATTTCACCAAGACAATATTTATTTCCGTTCTTCGCAATAATATTCATAAATATTCTTCCTATGTTGATGATCGATTTCACTAAATTCTAATACAATCTCTCTCGAGCATTGTATAGGTTATCTAATTAATGGGTTATCACTTCTCAGTCTCAAATCCTGCATTAATCAAATACAAATAAATCAAGAAATCACAGTGATCACACCAATACCGTAACTATCTCTAGCTTACGTATATTAATGACATTAATTTCAGTGCACGAATATTTATCACCTCTCGGTCTCAAAACATCTCAAATATCAAGTAAAGATTGGCCAGAAATTTACAGGCATTAAGAGCAGAAATTAAATGCGCCAACAATATTGGAAGAAATACGTATAGAATATAATTAAACGAAGAAATTGAAAATAAATATCGTTTGGCTACATCGTAGCCCTAGTAGAAAAGTTTAGTTCATGCTAATAGAAAAATAAATAACAATAGTAAAATATTGCATAATTAAATTATAGAAGGAATAAAAAAAAGAAAAGTATGCTGTTCAAAAATAGCCTGATTCCTTTCTGCTGAAAATCGCTTGAAGGAATCGCCTTCTGCTTCTCAGAATCCGCTGAATCGTGAACGCTGCTCTCCAGAATCCGCCGACCGCGTTCGCCTCTGCTTTGTAGATCGCTGAATCGTCGCCTGTCAAAATCACCCAAAACTCCTCGCTGCCGCGCTCTCGCCCTCGCAGAATGCCCAGTTGCTGTTCGCCCTCAATCTCCGAATTCTTCGCCTCTGCCGAGCTCTCCCCTCAAAATCGCAGCCCCTGAAAATTGCAAAATCGATCTCTGCTCTGTGTAAATCGCCTAATGCGTGAATCCAAAATTGCTGAAGCTCTCGCTCCCAAACGCCGAACCCCCCTCGCTGGTATTCTGTTTTAGGTTTTTATGCTTTTCTTTTTCAGCCGATCCATGGCTCTGATTAGTTCCTTCTTTCCTTAGGTTAACGGTATAGATTAGGTAAGTAAACTTTCCAACTTGGTAAGCAATTGATTGCCGCTTGATTCACTTTCCAAATTATCAGGTGATTGATCGCTGTTTGATGTGCTGCCGATGAATTCCAGCGATCGATTTCTCATTCTCTTCTATCAATTTGTGATTTCTTTTTAAGCGAATGATCGCTCAATGTGGCCCGATCGATTGATGTATTTACTGTTTTCATAATCTTCATTGCTTCTCTGTTTATTTTTCATTGCAGCTACTTTTGTTTCTATGTCAACCTGTTTTAAATAAATCTTTCTGCACACTTACCCGAAATATATCAAATTTCTTCAAAACACTTGAGAAAAACTTATCCAATCAAGTATAAAAAGTATAAATAAGTGTGTAAAATACACACTTATCACACCCCCAAACTTGAATGAAAGCTTGTCCTCAAGCGAACAAAATGCAGTTAAGTTAAAACAAGGATATAATCTCAATCATATTTAAAATTGCTCAACATAATATAATGGTAAAACAATCTTAATCAAGGTTTTCGGTAATTTGTCTCAGCTTGAAAAACTCATACTAAAAACACCAAGTTAAACACTTTGCAAAAGAAATAATTCATAGTAGCGAATTGAAAATAACTCACTTAGAAATCTTCGTGTGTGTGTGCGTTCATTCTCATTCTCTTCTAATTGTTGGTTCAACTAATGTAGCTACAGGTAAGGGCATCATTCTCATTTCACTCGGTTTCACTCCATTCACTCTAATCGTTCACCACCTTTGCCCACTATCCAACTAATAGCAAATATCCATAAATCAAAACAAAAGTCAATAGGTCTTCACAAGCTTGTAATGAAAGGCCGGGTTAAAGGGTAGGAATTTTATGGATTCAAGCGAATACTTAGAGCACCACTCATTCCTCCTTATTTCATCCAATCAAAAATTTCTTCCATTCGCTTACTCACTTGTTGAACTCACTCAAACTTTCTTCTAATCGCTCACCCCTAAACTTACTTCACTCAATATCACCCACACTAACTCCTTTGTCATTGTTACAACACAATATCAATATAAACCTAAACCGATTATATATGACCATCGCACACCTCTACAAGTTCTCGGGCTTTCTCCGGTAGGGCTATAGAACCCCTCTTGCATTGCTTCCTCTCGAGATTTAGGGATTTTCAATCCAGAGAGAACATATAGTTAATCTCCTACTTAGTTTCATAGTCATAATTATCGCAGATAAAGAAGCAAGTACAGTCCATTGGGTTCCTGTGTTACCAAGACTTCCAACTTTCTCATTCTTAAAATTCATGCTTTAAAACGTTTATAAAGCAAATGATATGTACATTTAAAATAACGCAACCCACCCACCCATACAATTGATATTTAAAACCAATATGTTTAATTCAACGTAAACCTCGTTTTCAAAATTTTACGTTTTAATATATCTATAAAATTAGAAATAAACAATTTTCACAATTCATTATCCAATTTACATAAAAACGATATCAATTAATTACTTCAATCCATCAAATCTCAACCAAATGTAATAATTTCTAAACCTATTTAGAACCAAGGCAGAAATTTAGAGTGAGAGAGTTTCATAGGAAGCTTTAGAGAGAGAGAGAGAGAGTTTCGTGGGAAACTTTAGAGTGAGAGAGTTTCATAGGAAGCTTTAGAGAGAGAGAGAGTTTCGTGGGAAACTTTAGAGTGAGAGAGTTTCATAGGAAGCTTTAGAGAGAGAGAGAGTTTCGTGGGAAACTTTAGAGTGAGAGAGTTTCATAGGAAGCTTTAGAGAGAGAGAGAGTTTCGTGGGAAACTTTAGAGTGAGAGAGTTTCATAGGAAGCTTTAGAGAGAGAGAGAGAGAGAGAGTTTCGTGGGAAACTTTAGAGTGAGAGAGTTTCATAGGAAGCTTTAGAGAGAGAGAGAGAGAGAGAGAGAGTTTCGTGGGAAACTTTAGAGTGAGAGAGTTTCATAGGAAGCTTTAGAGAGAGAGAGAGAGTTTCGTGGGAAACTTTAGAGTGAGAGAGTTTCATAGGAAGCTTTAGAGAGAGAGAGAGTTTCGTGGGAAACTTTAGAGTGAGAGAGTTTCATAGGAAGCTTTAGAGAGAGAGAGAGTTTCGTGGGAAACTTTAGAGTGAGAGAGTTTCATAGGAAGCTTTAGAGAGAGAGAGAGTTTCGTGGGAAACTTTAGAGTGAGAGAGTTTCATAGGAAGCTTTAGAGAGAGAGAGAGAGAGTTTCGTGGGAAACTTTAGAGTGAGAGAGTTTCATAGGAAGCTTTAGAGAGAGAGAGAGTTTCGTGGGAAACTTTAGAGTGAGAGAGTTTCATAGGAAGCTTTAGAGAGAGAGAGAGAGTTTCGTGGGAAACTTTAGAGTGAGAGAGTTTCATAGGAAGCTTTAGAGAGAGAGAGAGAGAGAGAGAGAGTTTCGTGGGAAACTTTAGAGTGAGAGAGTTTCATAGGAAGCTTTAGAGAGAGAGAGAGTTTCGTGGGAAACTTTAGAGTGAGAGAGTTTCATAGGAAGCTTTAGAGAGAGAGAGAGTTTCGTGGGAAACTTTAGAGTGAGAGAGTTTCATAGGAAGCTTTAGAGAGAGAGAGAGAGAGAGAGAGAGAGAGTTTCGTGGGAAACTTTAGAGTGAGAGAGTTTCATAGGAAGCTTTAGAGAGAGAGAGAGTTTCGTGGGAAACTTTAGAGTGAGAGAGTTTCATAGGAAGCTTTAGAGAGAGAGAGAGTTTCGTGGGAAACTTTAGAGTGAGAGAGTTTCATAGGAAGCTTTAGAGAGAGAGAGAGTTTCGTGGGAAACTTTAGAGTGAGAGAGTTTCATAGGAAGCTTTAGAGAGAGAGAGAGTTTCGTGGGAAACTTTAGAGTGAGAGAGTTTCATAGGAAGCTTTAGAGAGAGAGAGAGTTTCGTGGGAAACTTTAGAGTGAGAGAGTTTCATAGGAAGCTTTAGAGAGAGAGAGAGTTTCGTGGGAAACTTTAGAGTGAGAGAGTTTCATAGGAAGCTTTAGAGAGAGAGAGAGAGAGTTTCGTGGGAAACTTTAGAGTGAGAGAGTTTCATAGGAAGCTTTAGAGAGAGAGAGAGAGAGTTTCGTGGGAAACTTTAGAGTGAGAGAGTTTCATAGGAAGCTTTAGAGAGAGAGAGAGAGAGAGAGTTTCGTGGGAAACTTTAGAGTGAGAGAGTTTCATAGGAAGCTTTAGAGAGAGAGAGAGAGAGAGTTTCGTGGGAAACTTTAGAGTGAGAGAGTTTCATAGGAAGCTTTAGAGAGAGAGAGAGTTTCGTGGGAAACTTTAGAGTGAGAGAGTTTCATAGGAAGCTTTAGAGAGAGAGAGAGAGTTTCGTGGGAAACTTTAGAGTGAGAGAGTTTCATAGGAAGCTTTAGAGAGAGAGAGAGAGAGTTTCGTGGGAAACTTTAGAGTGAGAGAGTTTCATAGGAAGCTTTAGAGAGAGAGAGAGTTTCGTGGGAAACTTTAGAGTGAGAGAGTTTCATAGGAAGCTTTAGAGAGAGAGAGAGTTTCGTGGGAAACTTTAGAGTGAGAGAGTTTCATAGGAAGCTTTAGAGAGAGAGAGAGTTTCGTGGGAAACTTTAGAGTGAGAGAGTTTCATAGGAAGCTTTAGAGAGAGAGAGAGAGTTTCGTGGGAAACTTTAGAGTGAGAGAGTTTCATAGGAAGCTTTAGAGAGAGAGAGAGAGAGTTTCGTGGGAAACTTTAGAGTGAGAGAGTTTCATAGGAAGCTTTAGAGAGAGAGAGAGTTTCGTGGGAAACTTTAGAGTGAGAGAGTTTCATAGGAAGCTTTAGAGAGAGAGAGAGTTTCGTGGGAAACTTTAGAGTGAGAGAGTTTCATAGGAAGCTTTAGAGAGAGAGAGAGTTTCGTGGGAAACTTTAGAGTGAGAGAGTTTCATAGGAAGCTTTAGAGAGAGAGAGAGTTTCGTGGGAAACTTTAGAGTGAGAGAGTTTCATAGGAAGCTTTAGAGAGAGAGAGAGTTTCGTGGGAAACTTTAGAGTGAGAGAGTTTCATAGGAAGCTTTAGAGAGAGAGAGAGTTTCGTGGGAAACTTTAGAGTGAGAGAGTTTCATAGGAAGCTTTAGAGAGAGAGAGAGCGAGAGAGAGAGAGAGTTTCGTGGGAAACTTTAGAGTGAGAGAGTTTCATAGGAAGCTTTAGAGAGAGAGAGAAGAGAGAGAGAGAGAGAGTTTCGTGGGAAACTTTAGAGTGAGAGAGTTTCATAGGAAGCTTTAGAGAGAGAGAGAGTTTCGTGGGAAACTTTAGAGTGAGAGAGTTTCATAGGAAGCTTTAGAGAGAGAGAGAGAGAGAGAGTTTCGTGGGAAACTTTAGAGTGAGAGAGTTTCATAGGAAGCTTTAGAGGAGACTGAGAGAGTAGATAGAGAGACTGTGTGTGTGAGGAGGAGGTTTCGTGGGAACTTATCGAGTGAGAGCGTTTCATAGGACGCTTTAGAGCGAGAGAGAGAGAGAAGAGAGAGAGAGACTGACTCTCTCTGTGTGTGTGCGCGCGCGCGCGTGCGTGTGTGTGTTAGTTTCAGTGGTCTAGGACATCAGGAAGAGGGAGAGTGAATAAAGTGAGTATTTGAACTTCAATTGACATTTAACTTCAATTAATAAAAATAATAAGGAGGTAGGTACAAAACTCATGAGGTGTCCTCACATGAGTTAAAGTAATTTTCACTTTTCTCTTTCCTAACAAATGGTTAATCCCATTTGGTTTTTCCCTCAAGTTGACTTTTCAATTCATCATCTAATTAACTACACTATAATAAAATTATTAAAATTCTCACTACTAATAATCAATTGTAATTTAGTATAAATTATTATGTGCTTAAAATAAATTGCATGTTAAATTTTTTCTATTTATGTATCATTTCTTCAATACGACTTATATTTACATTTTTTTTTTCATATAAAATATCCTTTACTACATCATTGACCAAAATGTAATAAAAGTTTGAACCATTACAAACTCCGTTTGACTTTGAGTTGACCCCTCTTTGGCGTTTCATTTAAGCATGTTGGTTGAATTGTCCATGTCTTGAGAGATTGACTTCCATTCTAAACAATCCAGTAGACCTTCACTTTCAAAAACAGTGCAATAGTTTTCAAAAAAACTAGTTAAGTTTTGAATTTTGGCTTGAGAACGTGTAAATGGTCTCCTAGGTGTATCACAGGCCCAACCCGCTAACGAGATGGACTCCTTAATACTCTTGTTTTGAAGTCAAAATGAATTGAGTTGACTATTCTCAAGTCAGGAGAATAAAGTTGATCTAGGAGAGCCAAACACCATTCCGGGATTGCTAATTAGACTGCTAAATTATTGCCTAATTATTAATTAGAATATTGAATTGCATTAAGTTGTAATTGAAATTAATGTAATTATTCATTACGATATTTTAATTTATTAAATAATATTAACATTTATTTTTTCATTAAAATAAATTCAATAGCTCATTTTCTCAACGGACGGGACAGGTTCGGTTGCAGTTCCAATGGCTGGGATTTGCAACCAGCGACGTGAAGGCTCCCCCGACGTCTACGCCCTTTTTCTGCCTTTGATGATGAATTTGAGATCCTATAGAAACATCCATGGAAGACAAAGGCTTCAATGAAATGGAAATCAGAAGAGAGAGAGAGAGAGAGAGAGAGAGAGAGAGAGAGAGAGAGAGCTGTAAAACCCATATGGAATAAACGTCGACTGTGGAAACGACTTCTCCTAAAAACTCCATGAAAACAAAACACCGTAACTCTCGCGCATTCCTCGTCTGCGCATTCATGACTAGCTGGAGCTATACAACGTATTAGTTTAAATTCGTAGCCGTTAATTATGGGACGACATAAATACCGAATAACGTGCATGTAAAAGATCAAAATTACTATATATGGAACAGAATAAACCATATAAATAGAAGGCTGAAGTGAGGTAGAAATGCAGGCCAAAAACAATGGAACCTCTCAATGCGATGCTCACTCTGATATACTTCTTTCCATTACTTTTCAACCCCACAAACGCTGCAAAATTCCCCGCAATCCTCATTTTCGGCGACTCAACTGTCGACACTGGCAACAACGATTATGTCAATTCGCCGTTGAAGGCAGATCACATTCCCTACGGCAAAGACTTCCCCGGCCATGAACACAGCGGCAGGTTCTGCAATGGCAAACTTATTTCAGACATGGCGGCTTCCTTTTTCGGTATTAAAGAAGCTGTTCCTCCATTTTTGGATGAATCTCTGTCTGACGATGAAATCAAAACGGGTGTTTGCTTTGCTTCTGCTGGGTCAGGATACGACACTCTGACCTCCGTCACAACCAGAGCGATTCCTGTTGTGGATCAAATTAATCATTTCAAAAATTACATCAAGAGGCTAAACGGAATCGTGGGAGAAGAAAGCGCTAAAAAGCTTATCGGAGAAGCCTTAGTGCTTGTAAGTGCATCCACAAATGACTTCATTATCAACTACTACGATTTACCCACTAGGAGTTCACAATATACTGTAAGCCAGTATCAAGATTTCCGGCAAACATACGTTTTTTTTTTTTTTTTTTTTTTTTTTTTTTTTTTTTTTTTTTTTTTTTTTTTTTTTTTTTTTTTTTTTTTTTTTTTTTTTTTTTTTTTTTTTTTTTTTTTTTTTTTTTTTTTTTTTTTTTTTTTTTTTTTTTTTTTTTTTTTTTTTTTTTTTTTTTTTTTTTTTTTTTTTTTTTTTTTTTTTTTTTTTTTTTTTTTTTTTTTTTTTTTTTTTTTTTTTTTTTTTTTTTTTTTTTTTTTTTTTTTTTTTTTTTTTTTTTTTTTTTTTTTTTTTTTTTTTTTTTTTTTTTTTTTTTTTTTTTTTTTTTTTTTTTTTTTTTTTTTTTTTTTTTTTTTTTTTTTTTTTTTTTTTTTTTTTTTTTTTTTTTTTTTTTTTTTTTTTTTTTTTTTTTTTTTTTTTTTTTTTTTTTTTTTTTTTTTTTTTTTTTTTTTTTTTTTTTTTTTTTTTTTTTTTTTTTTTTTTTTTTTTTTTTTTTTTTTTTTTTTTTTTTTTTTTTTTTTTTTTTTTTTTTTTTTTTTTTTTTTTTTTTTTTTTTTTTTTTTTTTTTTTTTTTTTTTTTTTTTTTTTTTTTTTTTTTTTTTTTTTTTTTTTTTTTTTTTTTTTTTTTTTTTTTTTTTTTTTTTTTTTTTTTTTTTTTTTTTTTTTTTTTTTTTTTTTTTTTTTTTTTTTTTTTTTTTTTTTTTTTTTTTTTTTTTTTTTTTTTTTTTTTTTTTTTTTTTTTTTTTTTTTTTTTTTTTTTTTTTTTTTTTTTTTTTTTTTTTTTTTTTTTTTTTTTTTTTTTTTTTTTTTTTTTTTTTTTTTTTTTTTTTTTTTTTTTTTTTTTTTTTTTTTTTTTTTTTTTTTTTTTTTTTTTTTTTTTTTTTTTTTTTTTTTTTTTTTTTTTTTTTTTTTTTTTTTTTTTTTTTTTTTTTTTTTTTTTTTTTTTTTTTTTTTTTTTTTTTTTTTTTTTTTTTTTTTTTTTTTTTTTTTTTTTTTTTTTTTTTTTTTTTTTTTTTTTTTTTTTTTTTTTTTTTTTTTTTTTTTTTTTTTTTTTTTTTTTTTTTTTTTTTTTTTTTTTTTTTTTTTTTTTTTTTTTTTTTTTTTTTTTTTTTTTTTTTTTTTTTTTTTTTTTTTTTTTTTTTTTTTTTTTTTTTTTTTTTTTTTTTTTTTTTTTTTTTTTTTTTTTTTTTTTTTTTTTTTTTTTTTTTTTTTTTTTTTTTTTTTTTTTTTTTTTTTTTTTTTTTTTTTTTTTTTTTTTTTTTTTTTTTTTTTTTTTTTTTTTTTTTTTTTTTTTTTTTTTTTTTTTTTTTTTTTTTTTTTTTTTTTTTTTTTTTTTTTTTTTTTTTTTTTTTTTTTTTTTTTTTTTTTTTTTTTTTTTTTTTTTTTTTTTTTTTTTTTTTTTTTTTTTTTTTTTTTTTTTTTTTTTTTTTTTTTTTTTTTTTTTTTTTTTTTTTTTTTTTTTTTTTTTTTTTTTTTTTTTTTTTTTTTTTTTTTTTTTTTTTTTTTTTTTTTTTTTTTTTTTTTTTTTTTTTTTTTTTTTTTTTTTTTTTTTTTTTTTTTTTTTTTTTTTTTTTTTTTTTTTTTTTTTTTTTTTTTTTTTTTTTTTTTTTTTTTTTTTTTTTTTTTTTTTTTTTTTTTTTTTTTTTTTTTTTTTTTTTTTTTTTTTTTTTTTTTTTTTTTTTTTTTTTTTTTTTTTTTTTTTTTTTTTTTTTTTTTTTTTTTTTTTTTTTTTTTTTTTTTTTTTTTTTTTTTTTTTTTTTTTTTTTTTTTTTTTTTTTTTTTTTTTTTTTTTTTTTTTTTTTTTTTTTTTTTTTTTTTTTTTTTTTTTTTTTTTTTTTTTTTTTTTTTTTTTTTTTTTTTTTTTTTTTTTTTTTTTTTTTTTTTTTTTTTTTTTTTTTTTTTTTTTTTTTTTTTTTTTTTTTTTTTTTTTTTTTTTTTTTTTTTTTTTTTTTTTTTTTTTTTTTTTTTTTTTTTTTTTTTTTTTTTTTTTTTTTTTTTTTTTTTATCTTAGTGAAACCTTGTAGCGGCAAGTGGATGTAGCTCTCGCATTGAGAGTGAACCACTATAAAATCTGTGTGTTCCTATTTTTCGCATTATTATTTGTTTTCAAAACAAGTAGGATTAGATCGTTTAATCCTGTAGCGGCAATTCTTATTGTATGCTATAATCTCGACCATTACTTAATTCAGTATAGTAATTTAAATATTTATATTATATCGTAATATAGGAGCCAATTATATTGTAAATTGTATGGCTCGTTCAAGACTTTTGTGGGCTTTGACAAAGTTTACTTAGCAAGGAATATCATAAAGCCGACAAACCATTGGGCTTCGACCCAAAAAAACATGGAATCTGTTGCAGAAGGGAAGAAGATGATGTTTGACAGTTGATACAAGGTCAAAGACTTGCTGGAGCAATCCTCCCACTCCACTGATGGAGGTCGATCAGATGAAAATACATCCGGTTTGACTTCAGTTTTTGGTAAACCCCACCAGGATGAGTGCCTCCGGTCTGCCACTCTCCCATTACCACTATCATTTATTATACATTTCTCTCCCATTTCTTGGTGCAGAAAATGGCGGAAAAGAAAAAGCAAATTTTCTGATGAATCGGTTCAGGCCTCAGGGTGGGGGGCTCTGTAGAGGCACGATCAAAACGGAGTGGGCAGATCTTCAGAATATAAAGACGATGGGGATGAGCTCCTGCTCTTTCGGTTTCTCTGTCTCCCTACAATACGACACCCCATGTAACCCTAAAAGTTTCAACCCTTCCTCATTAATGGCCAGCCTAATCATTTACTTCTTCCATCCTCTTCCCTGATCAATATTGATGGTTCTCTCGTTATACACATACTGGGTTTTAACTATTCTGCAGGTTATATGAGTTAAAATAAAGTTTTAAGAATTGACAGGACTGAAATAAATGCTTCCAACCCCACCATGTTGGCATCTCTGACCACCCTGAGAAGTTAGTCTCGGAATCTCTTTAATGATCCATCCTACACCAGAGAAATAAGCGGCAGCTCTAAAGATAATAAGAAACAGAACCAGGCTACCGTAATCCGCACGTTGTTTCAATAGATTTGTTTTACAAAATATGGAAACTTAATCGGTGAATACTTCATAGGATAAGAGTTGAGTTTTCAAGAACAATAATTGCTTCAATCAAAAAAAACTGTGCTTCAAAGAACAGAATAGATCCGGATACTGCGGATTTGAAAGTTACCCTTTTGATTTATTCAAATGAAGAATGGAAGATAGCCAAAAAAAAAAAAAAAAACAGAAGTTGATACATCAGTTGATCATTAATTAATATTTAACTGATCTAGCTTGTAAACAACAACACAATACGATGCCATTGAAAGCTGTTTTGTTAATGAACATTCGTAATCAATCATTCATATCATAAAAGAGAATCACAGAATAATCGGAGAAACGTAAAAGTTAATGGATGCATATGGGTTTCGATCAAAACACACAGAAAAAAAAGGGAAGATTTTTGTTTTCAAAGAGACCCCAATGGCATTGAATGAAGGCTAAATTTTGAAAAAAGAAAGTTGCAGAAGAAGGAATAAGTAGAGTGCAATCGGATAGACACTGCAGGTAGCAAGAAGAAGCCGTGGAACTCAGGATAGATAGCGTCACTGGTCAAGAGAGATGAATTTCTTAAAAAGTTGAAAAAATCTCACAAAACCCAGTAATCAATCATCGTCACTTTTCAACGCTATGGCGCTATCCCTCCTGAGCTTTACAGATTCTCCATTGCTGCTTCCTTCCTCCATTGTTAGATGCTTGTGAGATGAAGAGGGAAGGGAAGAGGGTATTTATAGGAGATGGACGTGGGGGGGAGCAAGAAACAACTCGGACCAAGTAAATCTAAAAAATTTTCATTGAAGGACTGCGTCTCCATTATTAAAATGATTAAAATACTTAAACCACTCAGATAACAGCTAATAATCATTAATTACTTTCCATGCCTTTATCCTCTGCCGACTACGATTTCATTCTCCGTCTCGGGATACGGTAACCGTGGAGTATGGGGGCCGGAGAGAAAGAGAGAGAGAGAGAGAGAGAGAGAGAGAGAGAGAGAGAGAGAGAGAGAGAGAGAGAGAGAGAGAGAGAGAGAGAGAGAGAGAGAGAGAGAGAGAGAGAGAGAGAGAGAGAGAGAGAGAGAGAGAGAGAGAGAGAGAGAGAGAGAGAGAGAGAGAGAGAGAGAGAGAGAGAGAGAGAGAGAGAGAGAGAGAGAGAGAGAGAGAGAGAGAGAGAGAGAGAGAGAGAGAGAGAGAGAGAGAGAGAGAGAGAGAGAGAGAGAGAGAGAGAGAGAGAGAGAGAGAGAGAGAGAGAGAGAGAGAGAGAGAGAGAGAGAGAGAGAGAGAGAGAGAGAGAGAGAGAGAGAGAGAGAGAGAGAGAGAGAGAGAGAGAGAGAGAGAGAGAGAGAGAGAGAGAGAGAGAGAGAGAGAGAGAGAGAGAGAGAGAGAGAGAGAGAGAGAGAGAGAGAGAGAGAGAGAGAGAGAGAGAGAGAGAGAGAGAGAGAGAGAGAGAGAGAGAGAGAGAGAGAGAGAGAGCTTCTTCTACTCCACAGAATATATACAAAATCGCAGCTTTGCCGGAGGGGACCCTTTATTCACGACCAAGGTTGTCATGTCGCCGGAATTCAGAGCTTGTCTGCTTGGACTCGTTTGTATTTGTAAATGTATGACAATTTAAGGGTGGTAAACGATTTGATTAATTTCTCTAATTTTTTTTGCTTTTACAAGGTCAACTACCATCATTGCTTAAAAAATAAAGAAAGCTTCACTTCACTGACCCAATATCATATAAAAGAATTACAACTATAAGGAAGGCTTTAATCGTTGGTCAAAAGTGATAATAATCTCCATTACAGTCGGCAAAACAGTGACCATGACTTGTATGGTTGTTAATTCTCATCATTGGAATGTTGATTCGATGAAGACTTGGCAAAAGTTGAGATCTTGGGAAGGACAAATAATGGTGAGCATTAATGGATGTTATACAAGGATTTTGAATTGGATGTGGATCGCAATTTGTCGACGGCAAAAGTTGGGAATGCGCCAACCCATCGCTCACTTTTACGTGGATCCACTCAGGGATTTGGTCAAACACTCAGAATTCAACTGTTTGTATGAGTGAACTGTATGCAAAAGAGAATCAAATGTTGACAAATGGAACCCAGAGACGAAAAGGAAGGACGAGTAGCCTGTACAGAAAAAAAAAAAAAACTCATTCAATTCTACAACGAATTGGCCTTTCTTTTCTCTCTGTGAATCTCTTCTGAGTTTATCTTCCCTTCAACTGTCTGAAAAGAAGAGATAAAACAACCTTAAACGGGTCGATCTCCGTGTATCAATTGTGGTTGAGTTGTCGGAAGAATGATTTGGAGGCTTCATAGGTAGACCAGCATATAGCTGCTGCAGGAGCATGGAAAAGCATCCTAGGAATCCATCCCCTCATAAGCCCTCTTGTTCCATCCTTGCTAACTATACTCCTGATGACATCCCTCATCGATCCATTTTTGTATCTATCGCATCCACACACACCCTGTTATCCAAAAACAACGTACGCCAATGTTTCAAAATCAACCAATGCATGCGAAAATGACCCCTTGCAATAGTAATGCTTGAAAATCAACCATTTCGTTGGAGATAAGAGTAAAGAACTTGCTATGAACTTGGTGATTAGTATATGGATCATCTTCCTAGTATTGGTTCATTAGAATCATTGATTGAGCCATTTGTCAAAGTTGGACTTTTCCTGGTTCAAATTCTCAAGAAAAATAATTTAGTGTTCACTCTGTTCTTCCTGCTCATTCTTTAGTCGGACTTATTGTTCCTCTTAATGCTTTAGCTAGAATTGCATTTCCCATCAAATTTGTCCCTTTTTAGACTTTTGGGCAGTTGAGTAAAAGCAATTTCTCAGTTAACACCTACAGAAATGAGTATTGTAAAGAGTAATTCTGCAATTTTGAACAAGACTTGACCAGAAATAGTTCCTTCGTTTCTTGTTTCGGGTATGAAGCGAAACAGGGTAAAGATGGTGGAATGGAGTACCTGACACTGTAGTTGAGTTTTAACAACATCAAGTGGCGTTGTGACAACAGCGGCTGAGGCGCCAGCTGCAGCTCCGGCAGTGGCATGAACGACCCACCGCTCATCACTAACACTGTCCGGCGAAATTTCCATCAAAGCCCGCTTTGCAGCCTCGTATGTTGTGAAATGTACAGCAGTGTAAGGGGCGTTCATCAAGACAGTCGTCTTGTAGGAGGCATAAAATGCTCGAAAGCCTTCTTCCCTAAGAACCCTCTTCACACAATCCCAAACTCCATTGTGGGGACTACTTCCCAACTGCAATCTCTGCTTCACCATGTCCATCGGCGTAAAGACTGCATCGCTAGCAACCGTAGCAAACACGCCGGAAAGAGCATGGGCAGCTGAATTATTGGCGTTTCCTTCCGAGAAGAATTTCTTACAAAATTCGTATACTGAAAAATACACTGCGTGGGCTGGTCCAGCGCCGAGAGCCATTGCCCCGATCCCGCGATAGAGCCCAGCTGATCCCTCGGATTTTAAAATTGACTGGAGGGCTTGTCGCACACCGACCGATTTCATTGGACATGACCTAAGAGCTTGCATATGAGTCTTGACCGTGTCGACGGGAAACATAGCCATGTGCTCGACCGATCCAGCGATTGAACCAGCAATCATGAATTCCCAGAAGTGGATACCATCGTGGGTCGAAACCGTAACATCGGGATGGAAATCAGGAGGGGAAGGGACTGGCCGAAAGTCCGGGCTTTGAAACTTGGTCGCCGTCTCCGCGGCCTCCGCGACCATGGAAATTACGTTAAAAGGAGAAAATCTAGAAAATTAGGACTGGATTTGAAAAGAGTAACGCAAAAGAACAGGGTCGGCAATGAATTACAGAGAAGTTCAAAAATTCGAAGCACTCGATCCAAAGAGAAAAGACCACCGCCGTAAACAGCGTGTCAGATGGAGGGAAGCAGGTTGACAAATTCAAACTTCACCGTACAAAGCAAGCAAAGACGAAAACGAAAGAAGAATTTGATACTTGGTTAGCTAGCGATGCCTACGACAAGTCATTTGGATTCCAAAAATTAGTCTTGACAGGTATGATAAAATCCAAAGCGAAAAATCAAGACTTTTTGATACATCCCGTGGCTGTATATTGTTGAAGAAGAAGTAGAAGAATGGAGAGAATAGACATAGAATATATTTGGACGTCATACAGAAATCAAGACTATCAAACACGTAACCACCTCCCTCGACTCTTGGAGGAGATTCGTTTAAAGTAAACTGTTCTTATTTTACACTTAAATTTATTGATGGGTACTTGTAATAAGATCATCGTATCAGGAGAAGAGAAATGAGATGGGCAAATCTCAAGTTTTTTTTTTTTTTTTTTTCAAGAATGGAACTTGCATGATAGGATAGGCTATGGCGGATTGATGGATTTCAAAGGCTAGAGGTTTTTCAAGAAGGCATCGAGGTTAGAATCGGAGGACCCACCTTTGGCAAGGGCTCTACCGCACTTCTCTTGAAGTTGCTTCGCTCGTCTCCTCATTTCCTTCCCTTCAATGCTATCGCGGTCCATAAAGTCCGCCACAGCGGCGGCGATTTCCTCCCTCTTCACCAGGTTTTCCCCGTCAGCATTTGGCTTCTTCAGTCTGACACCAACCTTCCAGTCTTCGACGATTTCCTTACTGTTGGGAATTTGATCCGCAAATAAAGGAAAAGTTAACATTGGAAGGCCTGCAAAGACGGCTTCAATGGTGGAATTCCAACCACAGTGCGTCCAAAATCCTCCTACAGAAGAATGGCACAAGACCCTCAATTGCTCGCACCATGGAACCACCATCCCTTTCTCGCCACATACTTTATTCAGGCGAGAGTAGTCCGAGCGAGCCACCCAAAGAAACCGAACACCGCTGTCTCTCACACCTGCCATAAATTCATCCATTTGGGAGCTCGAAACTGAGAGGTAACTTCCCAGTGAAATGTACAAAACAGAGTCTTCGGGCTGCGAGTCGAGCCAAACGAAATAGTCGGGGATGTTCGTAGCAGAAGCTTCGACAAGTTCGAGGTAAGGGATGGATGGTCCGATGGAGTAGACAGGGAAAGGGAATTTCGCCTTTATAACGTCAAAGGCCTCTGGTTCGAGCTCGTAAATGGAGGTAAAGAGAAGAAACTGAGATTTCGACGATGCCTCCACACATTCCAGGGGTATGATGCCCCTTTTCATTTTCTTTTCGGTTAAGAAAGTCGAAAGATCGACCAAGCGTCTTTTCGAAACTCCAGGAATGTAATCTACAATCTCTTCGCCCCGCTCTTTACAAAAAAAACATGGAGAATTAAGAATTAAATTAAGAAAGAATTACAAGGAGATGGCACAAATGTACCTGACAATTTTGCCGGAAAATGCTTGTTCTGCAACAGAAGATCGAAATGCAGAAGGACAGAGAATACGGCGGCGGACATAGGAAAGAGTAAAGCCACCGGAATATTCGTCCGATTCCCCATCCCAGCAGCCCACTTAAGGAAACAATCCGCTAAAACAGTAGTGACCGTAGGGCGAAGGCGATCGAGAAGCTGCTCAGTGGAAGGAAGCATAAGGGTTTGAACTGCTTCCAAGAAGCCATCGAAGTTCTTGGCCCGATCGAGCTCAGACGGTATAACGTTAGGAATGGTAGCAAAACATAGGTTGTGGGGCTTGGGCTCGGAGCCTATAAAACCGAGCCACTCTTCAGTAACGACGAAAGTGATAAAAATATCAGCTTTTCTTGAAGCCAGCAGTTTGCAGAGATTCATCATGGCGTTGACATGGCCTCTACCCGGAAAAGGGATAGCGGCGATATGACAGGCTTTAGCTCGGGTAACGCCGGCTGGATCCATCGAAGAAAGGGACGACAATCGGACAACTGAGAGTGGAATCGCAAGTGAAGTTGGCTGAGCTCTTACATGATATTTGAAGACGAGGAATGTCAAGTGTACACGCCAAGTCGTCACATCGCCCAATAAAAGGCGACAACAGATCAATAATTAATGACTTTATTAATCAACATTTCAGGAACAGATTCGTAACATCCAATCTTTCTTTCCTTGTTTAACCAAATTTGGTGGAACATAATGTCCATATTCAATCGAATTCTTTACTCTTGTTCGTACACTAGAAGTCATAAGTTGCTCCTACAGAACAGAAAAAACCAAAGACATTATTGTTCAAGTGTTCAGGAAAAGACACTGGAAGTTTTGTATTCACATTTCAATCGAAACTATGAACACAAGTTTGCGAAAAATGAAAGCCTGTATTGTTTTCATGAAGATGACAGATTCCGGCTTTATCCCGAATTTCCATTCCAGTTCGGTCCATCAGCTGACACCCAACCGTGAGTTTCCAAACCAGAGGATTTATCATTAATGGTCTGAAAATTGCAAAATTGCAAACAATGACCCAGGATCAGAGCTAGAGATGTGCGAGAGAAATGATAGTAAAGATAGGCATTCTAACAAGCCGTTGTGTTTATCAGTTGTCCAGAGAAGAACAGCAATATCGAATACATCTAGCATTCACATTTAAGCCCAGACACTATGAAACCCATTAAGATGATTGGTTCACTATCTATAAGAAACCAATCTTCTTTGGTTACAAAAAAAACACGTTCATATATCTATCAATGAAGAGAGAGCATTAGAACTGCCTCGTAGCAGCAAAAGGAACAGGGAGGTACAATTTGGGTGGTATGACTGAGTTATGAATACAAATCATTTAAGCCACTAAACAAAATGTGGAAGTGGTAGCAGGTAAATTCAGTATTAGAAGTGGTTGATGAACCACAACTATGCATACAAATGTGTACGAAGTTGAAGGCAAGAACAACAGCATAATCAACATGCAGTCCAGCAGCAATTATGAGATAAGGACTTAAGTGTGATTGTGAAAGGGCAGCACTCACCTGAAATGTCAACCTATCTTACCAGCAAGCAATTTTCAAATACATCTAGCATTCACCTTTAAGCCCAGACACTATGAAACCCGTTGCTGAAAGATCACCCATTAAGATGATTGGTTCACTTATTAGCCAATTCCACAGTAAAAAACCATAGATATTGCTAACTTAAATGACTGAGTTATGAATACAATCATTTAGCCACGAATGCAAAATGTGGAAGTGGAGCAGGTAAATTCAGTATTAGAAGTGGTTGATGAACCACAACTATGCATACAAAATGATACCAAAGTAGAAGGCAAGAACAACAGCATAATCAACATGCAGTCCAGCAGCAATTATGAGATAAGGACTTAAGTGTGATTGTGAAAGGGCAGCACTCACCTGAAATGTCAACCTATCTTACCAGCAAGCAATTTGGAGCATAGCCATTGGCCTCTATAAAAACATTCACACAACTAAATCAATTCTCATGTTTAAGGAAAAATTAAAAGCCCTCGGTGGTGGAGAAAAAGGAGTAAAGAGGTCTCGTTCAAAGTAAGTGAACAACCTACCTCTTTATTCTCCAATTCAAGAAATCCCGCCAATGGAACACAACAAAAACCAGCAGAACACGACTTCCATTACATAAAATGCTCAATGCTGAAATTCTCAATAAGGCCGAGATCGGTTTCCGCCATGTTGGTGTCTATCTGGCCCAGAACCACCTCCATCTCTATAGTTATCTCGTCGCCTGTCTCCACCTCCACCATAGCCACCTCTACCACCACCACTGGCACAACAGCAAAAAACTAAATGAATGTAACAATTTAACTAATACATTAGCCAGTTGCATTATAACACCACTTCCCTTGAGAAATAAGAAAGAAAGCTGATATTTCCCCCATATGTATTAGTGCATGAACAAAGACTCTAAAAATCGTACTGAACTATATTAAAATTAAATATCTCTACCATACTAATTTCATGAAACTAAATTGAAACAAAGGAAATGATTCTTTATCCACCATCACTACCGGAACGTTAAAGTTATATAAATGCAAGGTCAACCTACTATAAGATAAAGCTATAAAAATATTAAAAAAAAAATTCCTTTCTTTACCATCCCAGTACAAAAAAAAAATTATAAACTAGGGAAAAATCATTCTTAAGTGTACAAAAACAGGCAGCTAAAAAAGGAAGGCACCAGAACAAAAGAATTGAAAGTAACAAAAACAATTGGAATGACACATGATAATTGGTTCCCATAAAATAATATGGAAGTAAATTCGAGTAAACTTCTCAAAAGCAAATACCCATGATCATATGCAGGTGGACCCTTCGGGGCAGTCTTTTCTGCCATTGCAACACTGATTTTATAACCTCTCATATCATAATCTGAAAAACAAAACTCACCATAACGACACGTAGCTAAAACAAAATCATTCTAAAAACTGAACATAGCTTTTTAGGTACCATTAAAGAAACCGCCAGCTGAATGGGCAGCAGAAGGATCTTCATAAGACAAAACTGCATCCCCTTTGTTATTCCCCATCTCATCTGTGTATATTTTAATGTTCCAAGGCCATTGATCCTTATAGCCCCGCTTCTGCTTAATTCTTCCAACCTTTACAAGTAAAAGATATAAGAATAAAAACATTACCGTCAGGTTTTAAATCGAAAAACACATTTAACAGGAAACTGAACATTTGGTTAGTGGGAGAAATATAGAATGTCTTGAGAGTTAAATGTCATTTATTATATTATCTCGAGTTTTTCTTCACAGGAATAGAAGTCAATTCCATTACCATATGTAAAATCAAGGACCACTGTGTTAAATGTCTCAGTTATCATTCTATTTAACATTCCTAATCCCGAACACCATCATTTTTCCATTAGGCAGAGAACATCACACTACATCTCCTCCATCTTACGGCCACTGAACCTCACCTCACCTCAAAATCTAAGCACTCCCATTCTAACTCAAAACAGGAAATAAATTTAACTTTAACACCACTAATTCGCAGAAAAAATAAAATTTTCTTCCTAAAAGTTACCTTTTTTATTTACAAAATCAACACATTTAATCCTGGGCAAATACCACATTCCCAAACTAAACAAATATAGAATATTTTCTTCATGGAAACATTGATCGCACAAGCTAAAATCATCATCCCATATCCATATATAAAAAGTTGAAACTGTACTTAAAATGAGTGATGTAGAGAAGCCATTAAAATAGACTACAGTTTAAAAGGGAAAGTGAGTATTTACTTGACCAATGCCTCCAAAAAGATCCTTCAACTCATCAATAGTCACATCAGGAGGCAAATTCGAAATATAGATTCTAGAGTTGTCACAAGAATCTGTACAATTTCCGTCACATTGCTTTATCTGTGACTCAGAGGCTGGTGTACTTCCATAGCTACCTCTACTGCCAGACCCATGCCCACTATCATAACCACTTGATGCACCACCACGTCCCCTGCCACTATCGCTCCTGGCCTCACTCTGTTTTTCGCCATCATAACTCCCCATAGAACCTGTATAAGATGGCGGATAAGACATGGGACCTCCAGTATAACTTCTAGGAGGAGGAACTGCATCAGTACCATAATCTGCATTTCCACCATAGGTGTCATATGTTGGTGGATAAGCCACCCCAGCCCCACTGTAAGATGGGGGTGCAGGTGGAGGAACTTGACCATAGTTACCATCTTCTCTTTCCCGATTAGTCCCATAAGAATTACCTCTATTCCCCCCACTTCTACCACCATCAACTTTTTCATTTCTACCACTATCAAAGTAGCCTCCTCTTCCACCTCGATTGCTTCCGTAATTACCACCACTTTCACCTCTGTTATATCCACCTCCAGCCCCACCACCACCGCCACCTCGTTCACCTGATCCAGTTGGGGAGGGAGTGCCACACTTATTACACTCAACTCTTCTCGCAAAATTCAAATTTCCACAGCTGCATTTAAAGGACAAATTTTGATTGCCGAAAAGAGGAGCTAAAATTAACGGCGTGAAAAAAAGTTCGTATTTGACAGCTGTTCATATTCAAAAGACGAAAATCAAACTAAGCATAAAAGAAGAAAGAAATAGCGTCGGTTATGTGACAGAGAGAAAATAACTAACCTTGGATTAGGGCAAAGCCAATCGCCATCTCTGCCACCTCCACGGCCACCGCCTCGTCCCCCTCCTCGACCACCACGATCCCCACCCTGATATCCTCCTCCACCACCACGATCGCCTCCCTGATATCCGCCACTCCCTCCTCCATTTCCTATATCGGATTAATAGTGAACATGAAAGGTAAAGAAAAAAAGGTGAATCTTATGACTTCAGAGTAGATAACAGATCGATGGAACATAAAAATAAGAGAAAATACCTCGACCACCATAGCCACCTCCTCCACTTCCACCTTGGCCACCATAACCTCCGCCACTACTTCCACCGCGAGAGTTACCACCACCTCCCTTCCCTCCATAGCCTCCCCCGCCTCCGCCACTTCCTCCGTAGCCTCCACCTCCATAGCCGGCACCGCCATATCCCCCACCTCCACCTCCACCTCCACTACCTCCATAAGGCGGAGGTGCAGCGTCCCCTCCCTGACCGTACGCACCAGACATAGCCTAGCTCTGGTTGAAGGTTCTTGGTCGAGTAGAGCGAAATTAGGGTAAGATATTTTGGCGCAGCGTTGTACATCCGCTTTTTAAGACCGGAGAGATTTCCCGGTCCAACCTTGTGATGGGCCCCAATCGACTCGCGGCCCATCCCCAACCGATTTCAATTCATTGAACCGCCTTTAAATCTAGGTCGAATAAAACCCAACATTATATTTATTTATATTATTTTGTCACGTATTTACCAATCTAGCACTCTTTTTCCTCTTCTTTTCTTGTCTCCGGCCAATTCGTTCGACTGTGTATGTGAAATCGGATTCTTCAATTTTTCTCAGTTACGCGCTGCTAAAACCCTTTAACGCTGCGTTGACAGATTGGAATGAGAAATATTCGATGCCAGCTGGCAAACTGTGTGGGTAATTTCGCATTAAGGGCGCCGGAGAAGAAGGTTTGTTTTGCTCTCGATGAAGTTAATGATGCAGGTGGAAATGCAGGGCCTAAATTACCCATTCGAACAGAGAACCAAGAAGAAACTGTGGGCATTATTTTCCAAGAAGGTCGGCTGATGGTGAAACGAGGACAAAGAATTCGCCTTACGATAGCCGGGATTTGGGATGAAACATGGTGTACATCTGCAGACAGAAAAATTGAAGCAGACTAAGTTGACGAAGCGCAGAGCTGCTGGAGCAATGAACAGAACAGAGGTAACTAGGATTGTAATTGTACAACTGGGTTGTCTTCCCCATCATTATCTCACTGTTTATTCCCCCCAAATATGGTCTGCTCTTTCTGTGTCACCTAGCCTTCTATTGCTGTAATTTTTTGTTCTATACTCCCAGTCACGCAACAGCAGTTCCTGGCAGGTGTTTGCTGTTTTTATTCAAAACCAAAACATAAAATTACAGTTGCATATACGCACAGTTGTTGCTGGTAAAATGGTGTAGGCAATTGGTAATACAATCGAAAAAGAGAAGCTCTTGTTGTTATTGGATTGAATGAAGTAGAACATAGTACATTAAATGACAATGTATTTAGTCTCTATGAAGTAGAATACCATACAATTAATAACAAAGTTTTACAAGATACAAACATAATAACTTATCGTAGAAGCTCGGATGAACATCACAACAAATCTAGGCCATAACAACCCCGAATCCCAAGAATAAACAATCAAAGAACTGATACGTGAATAATCGAGTATAATACAGAGTCAGTACCTTTTCTAAATGGTGGATAGCCATCTCTTTCTAAGCACCCATCAGTCAGCAGGTCAGCACATTTTTCATCAGAATGTTGAGCTACTTTCACTAGCAGAAAGTGAGGGCCCCTCGGATTTCACAAGTAGTGATCCTTTACTACTGATATCTAGACCTTGTAGTCGACCGAGAGGATCGCTCCGCATAACTTCGGAGAGTGGATGAGAATTGGACGGATGTAGGCGGTAACTCGAAATGTTAAGTTGGGAATGATTATATGGGGGGTGCTGCATGCTTTGTTGGACTGCACCCCCTGGTTGCTGTGGATGTGGAAAGAAGGTTACCGACGTGTATGGGAATTGGTGCATTCCCAAGTTGAAGGACTCAGAAGGGCTTAATATTTCCCCCGTTGCAATTTTGAGCCTCTCAACTTCCTTCTTCAGTGCTTCATTCAAAGCTGCATGGTGTTGATATAAAAAAAAATTCGAACTTCTCTAGTTTAGAATCTACAACAAATACATCTTCTATCAGAATTCTGAGACAGAGAAAGCTTAACATACCATCACGCAACTGAGCCTGTTGTTCCATCTCTTGTAAACGAAGCTTAAGCTCTGTATTTTCAGTACTCAAACCTGTTGTATCTCTCTGTATGAGACAACAAGTCTTAGTGAGGTCACAATTTCAGAGCTGACGTCCAAATACAGAATGATCTAATAACTTAAAAGTTACAACCCGAACCTGGAATAATGTGAGTTGAGCAGATAGAGTGGTTGCCTCTGTTTGAAGAGTCTGAACTTTTCGCTCGAGCTCTTGAATGTAACGAGCCTTTCTTTCTTTTGAGCGTGCAGCCGATTGCCGATTTGCCAATATCCTATAGGTAATAAAAATGCATGAGGTTGAGTTTTGCTTTAACCAAATTTGCAGTCTTGGAAAGTGCATGAATACAAGTATATTTTGACACATCTTAAAGATTGGTCCGATGACTTTACGAGTAACAGGCCGATGCCGATCCTTCAAATTTAGCTTTGTAATCATTTCATTGTAATGGCTATATACATACTAATTTCAAAAAATAAACTTGACAACCTGCAGTTGAAGATTTCACATTATATCAAAACCATGAGAAGAGATTGAGGGAAAATTTCTAAACCCTTCTATCCGAACGATACAAATAGACTTAAAACAGCAATATCAGTAATAAATTCGCGAACCCTTTATCCCTAGATCAGAACAGCTTAGTTTCTGAGTTAATTAAACCAGAAAATCCCGGTTCATAGCACAATTAGCAGTTGATATCTTTACCTAGATCGACAGAAGTAGCAGTTATTTGATCCGACAAGAACAGTGGATGATAACTTTTTGTCTTGCATTAATTAAACCGTACTACTCTGTAGTCAATACATAAATTCTGCTGACAGAGAATACGAAATGCAGAAAATTAGTTGAATTTAGCAATGTGATGAAGTTGAGCAGCGAAAAATAATATCAATTATAAATCTTGTTCGAGCAGAAAAGAAATGGTGCAACTGAAATTCTATTTCAGCAAACATTTCCACAGAATCAAAACGAGAAGAACGGAAGGAGAGACCTTTTGGCGCGCTTGGGATCAATGTTCCAAAGCTCGGCTAACTTGTCAGGAGGCATAGCTTTCTTAGCGTCCATTATCTCCCCAAACACACTAGAGGATGACAAACCGTCCACAGAGCTGCTATGCCTATGCCTGGGCTTGGTAATCTTTTCTCCGTCGCATGTGGCGGAAGGCGCACAACCCCCTCCATTTCCGCTCTGCTCCTCAGAATTTCCGACTCCATCGCCTCCAAGTTTTTTAACGTCAATGTAGGTGGAGAAAAGGTCGGCATCGGATCCGATCTCCTCCATGCTGGGGGGCGTAGATGATCCCCCATTGAAGGGATCGGAAGAGGAAAGATCCATCATGTCTTCCGGCAAGCGGAAGCTGACCTCGGAGTGGGCCCGCCTGTGGTGGGACCCGCCCCTGATCACGAAGGTATGGTTTGATGAGCTCCCAAACATTGAGGAAGAAGGAGTAGCGTTGGATAATGGGGGTGGCAATTGAGTGTTTGGAGCTGGTAATGCGACAGCATTGTGGGGAGAAATGGAATGGGGATCGTGATTAGGGTTAGGTCTCGAGGCAGATGGATCTTGCATTCTCTCTCTCGCTCTCCCCTCCCTCCCTCTCTCTCTCTCTCTCTCTAATCCATGTTATTCGGCCGTTCTGTGCTTCCCATGTTTGCAGGAGGAGGGAGATAGGAAAGACACCGGAAGCTTGGCTTACAGTTGACAACTCCTTTACTTTTTCCCCCACCCACCTTTTCTTTTACCCAAAAGACTCCCCCTCTTCCCTGGTATTCTTCAAAATAATACAAATAAATAAATATTCGAGGGCCCTCTTCATTTTTGCCAAATTTATTGTACTATATTTTTTTTATTATGACGCTCTATCTTTTTTTTTTTTTTTGTTTTTTTAATAATATCATTAATTTAATAAATTATTGAAATAATTAAAGTATAATTAATGTAATAAATTATAAATAATTAATTTGTTATATTGCGAATATTTTTAAAAAGTAGAACAAAATATTAAATGTAATATTACTTTATTTTTTGTTTACTTCTATAGTCGGATTGTACCACCATTGATGTCTGTTGTGATGGCACAACATTTACTGAAAACATTGAATAAATTTCAAAATTATAAATAATTAATTTATTATCTTAATTGCACTGATCATCAGTGAATATTTTAAGAGTAAATACTGCATTATTCTATAACTCAAGATGTTTGTAAAGCTTATTGTTTAATTTGATTAAAGAGTAATACTACGTTTACTCTCTTATTGTACCTTTTTAAAATACATGTTAACGTGTCAAATAATATTTGATACAACTAAAGTACAATTAATATAATAAATTATAAATAATTTATAATTTATTATATTAATTATACTTTAGTTGTATCAATCATTGTTTGACACGTCATCAAGTATTTTAAGATGATAAAATCAGAAAGTAAATTTAGTATTACTCTGGATTAATAGTGGCAAAAAAAAATAATGTTGTCAAGAAGATAGATTAACCTACGGCGCTTATATCTCAACAGTTTATGTAAGAGCAAAGTTTCATTTACGTCCCATTCAAGTCTTGTCAATCCTTGCAAAGACAGGGATCCTGATCTCATGCACAACTGCATGCCCATGTGAGCTTACACTTGATCTACCCGCTTGGTCAAGCGAGCTTCTCCTATCATACTCTTGAGTATGGGTCTGAAATTACTTTGTTCAAACGGCAGTTGTATTTGATAAACATCCATTTTAAAATCAAGTTTCTCTAATTTCAATCTACGACTACAGATTTCATGCTTTCAGTACCTTCTGAACGCAAAGAAGCTGAAGAGCATAGCTTTCAAGCAGCATTACGTTGGATATTGAGCCACCCCTCATTCTTTTCACTACCGTGTTACTTTCTTTGAGCCCGACATTATCTGGTTTGAGTTTGTAAGAGACGAATTAGTTGCTAATCAGATGAAAATGAAACCGAGAAGATGGATCGTTAAGCTGTGGGATTATACCTTTTCCTCCCTCTTGATGTTGAAGATGAAGTCCTTCGTCATGGTTATGCCTGAAAAGAATTTGAATTTACTTTAACAAATCCAATGTTTGCCATGGGAAGACTCGGTGAAAGAATCAAACCCAAAAAAAAAAAAAAAAACCTACTTCTTTTTATACACAGTGATTGCAGCTTCGCTGGGAAAGATTGACAGTGGCAGTTTTTTATCCTCCACACAGTCAGAAGAATGAGTGGCCTCTACATCATCCATTTGTTGGGGAGACTCTTCTTTCCCTTCGATTTTTCTCCATTAGTTCAGGAGACCCTTCTTTCGCTTCATTGCTGTCGTAATTACAACTGTCCAAGTCATTTTTCTTCATCCAAATTTCTTTTCCTAATTCCAACTTTTCACAAGTATACGGGAGTTTCAACTTATTTTCCTCATTCCTACTCATACTTTCCTGAGCTGATGTAACAGGAGATACAAATCTTCCACAAGAACCAGGAGCTTGAATATTATCTGGAGAAATGCTACCAAATATCAAATCTGTACCTGATTTTAGCTCCATTGGCGCAAACCCAAACTTTGATAATACAGGAGATTCATCATAAGACTTGTTACTGTCAAATAGCTGACGGGCAGTGAAAGTTCTCGGGGATGAAACTCCCAGAAAGTGAATACATAACTGGCTCACCAGGTTCTGACATAGAGAAACAGGACTCGGGCCCTTTCGTGCGGGGGATGGAGCCAAAGGTTTGAGCTTCTTTTGGTGGAATTTGATGGAAACTTCTGCCTGAATTTATCTCAACTGAAGGACATTCTTCTTTTACCCCTGAGTTTATCTCAAAAGAATTATTTTCTTTCTCAAACAACCTGCTATATGAGCCTAAGTTTGCAGTGGAAGGATAATGTGAGTGACTGGAGTGGTTTTGACTTTGATGTATTTGCCATATTCACATGCTTCCCCGTCCGTTTTGCCTTATCTCCATATTTCAGGTAATCTCTCTGCTTGCATTGCTGCTCCGAGGCGAAAATATTTCTGTACCCATCCTCATTTTCCGAGCTAAAATAATTATTATTTGTTTTCTTTCCGTGCCATGTTGAGTGATTGAGCCATTGTTTACCTCAACCCTTGCTGGCATCAAATTTCAACGTAAATCAGTTCATTTTTTTCATAGAAGATACCGGAAACAAGAATAGTAAATACATAATTTGCTAGATGAGTTTGAGTGATTCTCTACGAAAGAAGTTCACCTGCACTGGATGAACACGACTCTTCACTGCCAAAAACGTTAACAAAAGAAACTGATAAGAGTCGGGCAAAAGAAAAGAGATGAAGTTAAAACCAACAAAGTTGCTAAAGTTACCTCCGCAAGCTACTGAAACTCTCCTTGGCATCTTCTGCTGCGGAGGAAAACCAATATGCTGGATCTGCTTTGTCTCCAAAATCACAGTTTACTGCCACTGCAGAATGCCTGTTAATAGAGACAAAACGATCACAGCAACTTCAATTACAAAACTTGTTCATGAAATTTCAGGATACCTTGCCATTCCATGCATATTTAGCCCCAAATTGTTTTCTGATGTCCGGTGATCGAAACACAAGGACTCTGGCTCTGGTTAAAAGAAAACAACAATTAAAGGAAGTTCCAAATCAAATGAGCATGAATGCTTCACTGTGATCACGTCTTCAGTTGATTGGAACCATCTAAAGATGGAAACAGATATAGTGGTAGCTTAAAAGCAAAAAACAGTCAGGACGTTGACTCAGTGTTACTAGAAGCAAGAGGGAAACGGCAAAGAATAAACAGTGTACGAGAATGAATTAGGATTTAAAGACATGATCGTACTGACAATATCTGTTTGATCTCTATTATAAACAACCTCTGAGATATATATAATCAATCAAAAGCAAGATCATTGATATGCACTAGAAGCAGAAGTAAGATTTCGATCCACAACTAGTGGTTAAGGAACTGTTACCAACACATTTTGCATAAATGGATGAAGGAAAAGTACCCACAAAGATATCGCAGTACAGTTACAATTCAGCTACCAAATGCTAATTAGTCACTAATCCATTATGTTTGACAGGTGATACAGTGAAATGTTTTCGGAAGTAATCAGAGCACAGGCTCTTATTGTTTTCTGATCGTTCATAGTATATAAAATAAAGTGAAAAAAGAAGAACCTCTATACGATTCTGGAATAAAAATAAAAATAAAAAACTTCATAAAAGACCCTAAAATATAACCAAATAGAGTGATAGAGTACCAAAGAAGTTGAATCCGTCCATTGTTTTTTTGCCAACACTGCACATAAAATTGCACTCTATTAAAAAGTTCTGCATTATTACTTCTTACAACAGAAAAAGGGAAAGTTGTAACCTTTTCCTTAGTAAATGGGGAACTTCATTTGAAGCAATTGGCACCTCACTGTTTCCATAACCAAAAAGCTCAGCAATTTTGTTCTCAGTTTGACGTGACCAGTTTTTCCAAGAAACGTCACATTCATTTTCACCAACAAACTCACCATCAAGGAATCTAGACCGATCTGACAGAAATTGAAGTTGGAAAACAATAGGTTATGTAAAGGAAAAAGCAATAAACCTGCTTCCAATATAAATTGGAAACTAAAATCGTATTTTAATATAAAAGAACTAAGATTAGATTGTGTTAGATCGTGTAGTGCACACTCATCAGACACAATTTTGTCTCATAATGACGCGGAGATGGCCAAAATAGTTTAGGAAAGTAGGAAAATAACAGAAAGTCCTATATTAAATTCCAAATATTCCCCTTCTAATATACCCAAAAAGAAGAAAATAGTGTCAGCACTCTGAAGCAGAACTTACATAAACATATGTAAATTATAATAAATACAGACTTTTTTTACTGAAAAAATAGAGAAGAATTCGATGCATCGACGTGACGAGAGCCTGATTCAGATTCTATTGAAATATGTCAAGCTGATTCCAAGATAATGGAGAAAACAACAAATATAAAATTGATTATTACTAACCCCATGTATCATGATCTTTTTCAGAGTCCCAAAATATATTCATGTCACCATGATGCCAATTTGTTTTGCCATTAATCCCCAATCTGAAGTTGGATTTTAGAGGATAATTTTTCTGCTTCATCTTTCCACACGTATCTGTTAGGCCTAATGTGTACTCAGAATAACTGCTGCTGTAGGGCACGTTGCAATCTTGCATCATTTCATCCTATGTTTAATGTTCCACATCAATCAATCACACACAAGACTAAAAGATAGAAAAAGAGAAGTCTTAAATTTAGAAAGCTCACACATACTTTCCCATATTAAAAAAAGAAATTCAACAGCTTGAAGTGAGAACTAGTATAACTGAGATGATACGGAGTAAACTTTAAACTCGCGTAGCACAAATTCATAAATATGTTCAGGTGTTTATTCAGGAGATGAAGAGAACTCTTTAATTATACATCATAAGTGCACCTTTAGGATAGTGATGGTAGAGTTTCAAGCTGTTCAATAAATATGTCATCCGTCATCATGCTTTAAACCTCAATGCAGTAAAACATGATAGGTAAATGCTAATATTTCAACATTCTCCCGAGGTTGAACTAAGAGAACAATAATGCGGAGATTTTTGAAAGTATTCTGATAGGTATCCTAGTGTTTCCAAATTCCAGAGAATCGACCACAACAAGAAAAGTAAAATTATCAACAGTCACACCCACCTTGCAGAGGAATTCGACAGCCTCTGCCCCTCTCCCACTCTTTCCCAATATTTCCTTCCGCCGTCTCACTCACCTTCTTCTCACTTATATAATCAATCACAAACCGAATACTAACAAATCCTAACCAAAATATCAAGTCAAATACCCTAACTACCCCTTTCTCTAAAATATTACCCTCCCCTAACAATATTCTTATCATATTCATGATATTTGTAGCATATTATGACTACTATCTTTTGCTGGAGACATACTTTTTAATGATGATGGTTAGAGCAGATAATACAATAGTTTTTTCGCCTATATCACTAATATCTAAACTGGTGTTATCATCTGGTTTTGATAACGGGGATGGTATTCCTAGACAATTTTAGGAAGATAAATAGATTTGGCTATTCTTGTTCGCATCATCATACTTTATCAAAGGTGTTATTATTGTTTCATCCAAAAATTCTAATTGCTCTAAACCTTTGTCGTGAAACTTGTTCATTTGAAGGAAGGCATATCGTAAGACAAATAAGAGATTCAAGAAAAAAAAAATCTTTAATGGAAAAATAAAGAGAAAAGAGTTGTGACAACTAAACAATAAATGAACTCATAAAGACATAATGTGCGCATATTCATAAGATATTGTTCTCACTATGTCGAGTTCAACATCATCCGGTCCAATGTTAAGTTCCAACGAGAAATTATGATGTCTTGCAGCTTTTACTGGTGAATAGAAACTAAAAAATTCAAATAACCATGGTCAGGTATTAGTCACATAAATTTCACAAATATTCTTTTACGGAAATCCAGTTTAATATGAAATTTCTACCATATATTTAGTCATAGAAACAAATTGAATGAAAGATGTACAGTTCTGTTTGTCTTTGAACTTCAAGACACAAGCATTATTTAAAATTGAAAATAACAAAACAACCTGTTAAAACAAACTTTTTTTACGACACCGCTTCAACTTCAACTATTGAAATTTATTTCACCACGAAAAAAATGTAAGGTCAGGATGTCATTTTAACATATGGTATATGTTAATATCTACACACACACATATATTATTTATGTTACTACTTCAAATATTAATTTCTAATTAATGATCTAAAAAAGAATTTCTTCGGAGTGCAAACTACTTACGTGCCATTTTGCTGTGGTGAATGACAAGGTGTTTTTGTTCCAACCTTTCCTAAACCTGATGAGAGAATTACCATCATCGAAGGAAAAAAAAAGAGCAATGCAATTACTTCTATATGACATATTCACAAACTAAGAATGAAATTACTATATAAATTTCAAAATGAAACCGAAAGACTTCTAGTAGATAACAAATGACAATCATTTCCTTTTCATGGTAGAAAACTGCAAGGTGTGAGAGGCGCCTTTGTTCCATATGAAAAAAAATGTCCAAAAATAAGATGTAATATTTAAAAGAGTGGATTTCGTCAAGAAGAAGAAACCTATAAACCATAAAGTGACTATTTCTTTCCAATAAAAAGAGCTACTCAAAAGAATACTTCTGAGTGCAAACCATCCCTGAGTATAAACAATCATGGGATCTATCATCAAAGAGCCTATAGTTTCAGCTTATAGCTTTTCAAGTATCTTTATCACGTCAAAAGTACATTTTCAAAGTAACTCTTCTTAGCAACTAGCTTTCAGCAAAAAATGAAACTGTGAGAATGACACCATCAATAGTCCTTTCAAGGTCATTGATGAAAGTGAATTTCAAAAAAATAAGACTACATGGCCTAAATGAAGAAAAAACTTTTTGTTTAGAGTCGATGGGGATTCTTATTTTCCCCATCCCAAAAATGAAAAAACAAACATGCTAAAACTAAAATAAAGGTCCACACGTAAAAAAAAAGAATAAATAAATCAATTAAATTCCAAGAGGCTTCATGAAGTGCTTCTTTAGGATTTAAACTTCCATTTGTCCATATTTCGAGAAAAAATATATAGAGAAAATGTTATCCAAAGCTATAGACAAGTCATCCACACCCTTTTTTTTCATTAATTGAATTTTTCGATGATTGATTTAGGTCAAATTCCATAAAAACCGCAGCCTTCTTTGAAATATCCTGAACAATTCTTGTAGGTTGAGCACATTTTTCAAGAAAATATAGAATTGCTGGAACATTTAAATAAGTTTGATTCTTTATCGGATGCTCTAACCAAAACAGCAAGAAAATTATAAATAACCATGACTGCACCTTCTACTGAAAATGCAACATGAGCTTCTTGCACTGGACTCTGAGCTTGATCACCATGTTCTTCATCATCACCAAATAAACCAAGAACAGATAATTCTGAGAAATAGAAAAGAAACAATGGGTTTTTAAAGAACTTTCGTCAACACAAATACAGCTGCATTAAGGTCAAAGTCACAGCTCAATTGCACACATGGCCCAATTGTTGAGCAGCAACAATAACGAAAGTGCATAGAAATAAGTTTTTTTGTAACTCGAGTTTGGTGCAATAAGGTCCACTAGTTATGCAGTCAACTTTAAAACTCAAAATTTGATTTCACAAATATGTGCTACTCACGCTCCTCGCCAGCTGCCCACTGATTTGACCTGGATTCAATCTCCTTGAAAGCATTATTTTGGTGGTCAGGATCAGTACAGGCGTCTTTGCAACTGTTTACGCATAAATATAAGGTCCATCCCAGTAAAACACAAAATAAAACTTCACTCATCAAATAGTTCAAATAAAAATTCACTCATCAAATAGTTCCGATTTAATTTATACAAATGTAAGTATAATCATAACTACTCATCTGTCTAAGTCTATGCAATGTGTACTTGAGCAAAATTTATGTATTAATTGATATAAGATGTTGCTTGAAAGAAAATTATAGATATTAAAATCACCCACTTATTTAGAGCTACACTCTCCGCTTGGCCGCTTGGCAGAAGTCGCCTGTCATTATTGTCAGCGACAGCATTAGATCCACAATTTACTAAACCTGAAACCATAAAGTTTAGGTTTTAAAGAGGTCTTCATGCAAACATGAAAAAGTAATTTAAGAAAATTACATTCTTCTCTAAATTCGGAAAAATTGTTGAGAGTTGCTTTGCTGACTAGAAATGTAGAAGGACTCTTTGCGCAATGACACTTTCCCAGTGAAGCATTGATCTCTGTATAAATCATCGCGAAAGGTAATGAACATAGCCATTATATTACAGATGTAAATAACTAGAAAGCTGTATATTCATCACAAAGATTCAACACGACCCATTGTCTCCTGATGCAATCAATAATCATACCACTGCACGTATCTCCGTACAAATTCATTTATTTAAAAAAATTATGAAAATTAGCATATCCTGGAGTAAACTGTTAAAATTTAAATTAACAAAGTAGAATTGTCCCTTGATGACAAGATCCATTTTAAAGAGGAAGGTGTTACAGTTAAAGACCAGTGGCAAAATATATATATATGTAGAAACTGAACTGATAAATCAAATTACAATTTATTGGCACAACTTAGAAAAGCTATTCTGGATCAGTGTAAGTAGCATTCACAAAGCGTTTCACAGAATGGTTCATGTAAGCAACACGTCTCAGTTTCTACCAACAGCAAGTTTGAACAAAAGGAGGATGATTTGGCTTTATGTAGTACACTTTACTTACCACTGCCACTGATGGAAGGAGCTTTATACACCTCAGAATGGGAGTTTGATGATAAGTTTAACAAGTTCAAAATATCCAGTGAGCGATGTTGTTTATGATGTTGCATGCCTCCATTTGGTTCATGAATAGATTTCTCAATACAAGAAGTCTGCTGCAGCTGATGTTGATGTTGTCTCTTCCTTTGCTCAAAGTATTGCCTTTGCCTTGATTATTTCAAAAATTAAAAATAGTTCGCCATACTGACATGTGAGTGGCTTTTAGCCCATCTAAGCGTGTATGAAAGTGCAATGAATCCAATGGACTTAAGCTGCTAAACTTTCTGCTTTCAGTCATATAGAGTAACAAAGAGCTATATACATAAAATAGGTTCTATTCAATCTAACAGTAATATAACAACATGCATCGTAGCAAAGACCTAAAAAATTATTAAACTTTATTTTTTAATTAATAACTTGTGCGTCTATTTAAGCATGTAGAAGAACGAAATAGTTAATTAGTATATTATAAATGCACAAAAATCGGAAAAAAAACTAACTTTAATTGTACCTCTTTTGTGTTGATGTTCTTGACTAAACTTCCCATCAATCAAAAGATATCATGCAACATAAACATTTTTGCGTATCAGAACAACAAATAGAATCAAATTCATGGAATGCATAGGTACCAAAAAGTTTATTTCCTAAATGATCCTGAAATGAATACGTAGATATAAAGCTTAAACATAAAATAGGTTCTATTTTTTTTTTTCAATCTAACAGTAATATAACAACATGCATCGTAGCAAAGACCTAAAAAATTATTAACTTTATTTTTTAATTAATAACTTGTGCGTCTATTTAAGCATGTAGAAGACGCACAAATAGTTAATTAGTATATTATAAATGCCACAAAAATCGGAAAAAAAAACTAACTTTAATTGTACCTCTTTTGTGTTGCTGTTCTGACTAAACTTCCCATCAATCAAAAGATATCATGCAACATAAACATTTTTGCGTATCAGAACAATAAATAGAATCAAATTCATGGAATGCATAGGTACCAAAAAGATTATTTCCCAAAATGATCCTGAAATGAATACGTAGATATAAAGCATTGTACCAATAGAAGCCTGACTCTCTCACCAATCTTCTACACTGATAACAAAATGGTGACCTACTATGACTAGGATCCTAGGACAATTGTGTTGCAATACAGATAGGCATGAGACTGTGCATAGTTTCCAGTGTAACTATATCTGATCGTGTATGAACAAGTAAGTTAATTACAAACAATGAAGGTCATAGATGAATGAAGCTTTCTCAGTTGTGTAAGATAAACTCTAGGAAAGTAAGAGCTAGAGTGAAAAGAGCCCGTGTAGAATGGCCAGAAAAAAAATTTTTGGAACTTTGATATTACTTTAATGTAGTTGTTTCAGCCCTTTATTCAATTAGTTTATTGTTGAATGGACAAAGACTATCCTAAATCAGCCAATTTTAACACACAAAAAAAAACCATTTTTACTATGTCCATGTTGAGTTATTCTTCACCATCAATTCATGTTAGTTTACAGAGTTCAACGCTCAAGCATAGTAGGTATTAGGTAATCAACTCCTGATAACGAGAATGAACTATTTTTTTACAACTAAAAAAATAAGGTCGAGGTCATACAGTAGTCACTTTTCGTCGCGATCCTCCCATCCATTGTAACATCTGAAAATGAAAGTTCCACCGTTTTCTTGAATAAAACAGCAGCAACAGTAGCCACAGTGACCTAGATTATTAGTCAAATGAATTTTTAGGTAAGGAACCTCGTCTAAATTCAGGTAATAAGCGTCATGCAATAAATCTCAGATATGTAGAAAAGATTTCCCCATGTATTTGAGTAACACGAATTCGTAAATTTCGATGTAGCTGTTCTAACGTTGAAACAGAGTCAAAACAAATCTCAATAGTCTAAGGAGAAGATTAAGAATATACAAGAATTAGCATATTCCATTCATAAATGCATGAGACGGCTTATAAAACAATATGAAATACTGGAAAAACTATTAAGAAATCTGAGACACATTTGAGCGCGGGAGAGAGGGAGAAGCTGAGATTGATGAACATTCACATTTTTTATCACTGTGTCCTATTTTTTAACTAGAACTTTGCCGAACCTAATGGCAGAATACACACGTTGTGTCGTTAAAGGGACGGCGCCATTTTTACAACGTGAATAGAAAGAAAGCCTTGACATAGAGAGATAACAAGCAGAAAGCCACAGAAGCAGTTTCAGAGATAACAAGCAGAAAGCCACAGAAGCAGCTTCCTGCTCTTACAGTTACACATCGACGAGTAACGAAGACTGATCGCGTTCAAAGAAGAAGAGATAAGCAGCTCAATACACATCAAAATGCTCATGCAATAACCTAAGTAGAAGAATGACCGCCTGACCTGGGGCTCCTTTTCTGCAGATTTAAAGATTTTATCAGTTTTTTCGAGAAATAACGACGAATTGGAAAGACGATGCGCTACTCTCATCAATGGCGCCCTCTCAAGCTTTTAGCAACGAATTAGTTATTTTGACCGCGGATTCTCAAATATATACAAGACCCGACTGGTTCAACGGCTACAGCAAGGTCACTGGGCCTTGGCCCATTTTTCCATTTCAATGCAAATTTTGGTAACCTTAGGGGTGATTTCCAAATTTCCAGGTCTCAGGCACTCAAGTGGCCCGATGCAAAGGCCCATTGGATCACTATATTTACTGGCGGCCAGTAAGGGTTTTCCGAGAGACGCTCTCCGGCTACTTCATGACTGTTTTGTAATTTTTCGAATTAAAAAATTACTATGTGGTTGAATTAACGGATCGACAATTATTGCCACGGGGTGTTTTGTCTTTCAGATTTTTGTCATACAATATTGTTCATTTCAAGTTAAAATCTACTGCTTTGAGCTGGAATCTATGCAATTTTGTTTTTGATGAAAATTAGTGACCGACCTTTTTCGGGTCCAAAATCAATCGTTTCGGCCCTCAAATTGACAGTACAAATTTTTATTTAATATTTCCTGCATTATTTAATTTTTTTAGAATTTTCTTAATCGTCAGTATTTATTTGGATGTAACTCAAAATTAAGGATATTTTGTATTATTGAAATTTCTTTGAAAAACTAAGATTTCTCTTTGAAGAATGTTTCTTGTTCTTTCTGCATCTCGCTGCGTCAGGTGGTATCAGAGCTTGTTTCAGTTCAACCCAGGATGCCCAATTCAGGAAGCAATCACATCTCGAACATCGTTCAGGAAGTGGGAGTCTTGCGAGCCGGATTTGAGGATCAAAAGGCGGCACTCAAAAACTTGAGAGGAAATGTGGATAAAAAATTATGCCGTATCGAGCAGCGCCTTGAAAACTTGATTGGTTGTTTTGACATCCTAGGATTTGATGCCAATAGAAACAAGGGTGGCGATTAGGTTCGACCGAGAGATGAGACTACTCAAGGCAAACGCGATGAACTACATGTTCTTGCAAGTAATCTAAGACGATCGATACTTGATTATGAGGTCGATTTAGAAGATGAAGAAGAAGTGGAAGCAACGAAAAATCACTACAGTCGCTACGGCGGCAGTTACGGCCGATTCGATAGTGGCAACGACGGATTTAGCGGCGGTCATGGCAGAGTCGGTGGCGGTAGCAGCAGATTTAATAATCATGATTATCACGTTATTGAGAATGAGTATAAGCTAAAGGTGGACATCCATAGTTTCAATGGAAACTTAAAAATCGAAGATTTCATTGATTGGATTGCTGAAGTTGATCGATTCTTCAAATACATGGAGATTCCATCATAAAAAAAGGTTAAATTGGTGGCATGCCGATTGAAAGGCGAAGCTTCCGCATGGTGGGAGAGACTGCTGAACGGGCGCTATCGGGAAGACAAGCACCTGTTAGAACTTGGGGTCATATGAAGCAATGATTACAAGCGAATTTCAGCGTTGTCATCAAGGTTTGAAGACTGTGTATGATTATATGGCTGAATTTATGAGGTTAGCAGAGAGGAATGACCTACGAGAGAGAAGGACAACATGTAGGTCGATACTTAGATGAGTTAAAACCCCATATTCGAGACAAAATTGGGGTTCACTTTTTACGAAATCTGAATGAAACGAAGAATATAGCGATAAGGTTGAACTGATAATCCAAAAGAAACAAGGCAACAATAGTAGGTTTGATTAGAACAGGCGTACCTACGGGAATGAAGATTTTCAGATGAATAATACGGAGAAAAAAAGATCAATTTCTAATACCCCAAGTCAATCGGAACGGCAAGAAGACAAATTGGTTGGGAAGCGAGTAGTAGCCGAAAGTAAAGAAATGCCAAAATCAACCAACCTCTATGCGAGACTTATCCCTAGCAAATGTTTCCGATGCAATCATCCTGATGATCGGTCAAACGAGTGTTCGAACCGGAGGGCAGTCAACATTGTTGATAAAGATGAACATGAGCAAGAAATTTGCTGTGAACCCGATGACGACGAAGAAACGTTTGAGGAGGGAGATGAAGAAAGGAAAGAGGAGGCATTCATGATTTGAAAATTAATGTTCACTCCTAACCATGAAGATTGCTCTCAGAGACATCAATTATTTCGCACCAGATGTACTATTAATGGTTGACTCTTTGATTTAATACTCGACAGTAGTAGTTGCGAGAATATTATTAGCAGAGAAGCTGTAGATATTTTACAATTAGCAGTTGAGAAGTACCTTACTCCGTACTCGATTGGATGGATCAAGACAGGCGAGAAGATTCAAGTGAAATAACGTTGCAAGGTACCATTTTCGATCGGTAAATATACGGAAAAAGTATATTGTGATATCGTGGATATGGATCCATGTCACCTTCTGTTTGTTAGACCATTGCAGTTTGACGTGGACGCTCAATGCGCGGGCAGGGAGAACATCTATAAATTGAAGAATGACATGATGAAGTTCACATTATTTTCTCTAAAAGTAAAGAACCGTTCTAAAACTTCTAAAGTAGAGGGGCGATGTAGCGACCCTAAAATTGTACCCAATATCCGTACCATATAATTTTTTTTTTTTTTACCTAATATCTTTAATTAAACTCTAAGCGGAACCTAAACCGAAATCGAAACTAGAATCGAGATCGGAATCGAAATCCAGCTTTTAAAACAATTTAAGTAAATCTTCAAAACAAACCTTTAGAATAATTAATTAAATCAATTAAAACTAAAATAAACAGAGGAAAACAAACGGGAGGGCAAAATCGGAATTCTGCCGAAGACAGTAGGCAGCGCCCGATCGCTGGCAGCGATCGCGCGAGCAGCGCCCGATCGCTGGCAGCGATCGCGGCCTTCGCGCTTGATCGCCGCTGAACCTCGCTACACTACTTCTTTCTCTACTACCTCTTTGTCTCTGTACTTATCAATTTCCAGAGAGCAACACACTTTATCACAACTCTCTGAAATCGATTTCAACCTCACCTGTTTCATACAAATTTCTCGTCAATAACCACAATGAACTCGACCCAAAATATATCCTACACTCAACCTACTTACAGCGGACTTTGCGAAATCCAACTGCATGGGTACGTTTAAAACTAAACAAATCCTCCTGTTTTCAAACCATTTACAATTCAAATAAAACTTTATCAAATCAGTTTATAAACAGGTTTTAAAACGTTTAAAACCTCAAAAGTAAACATATCCACTAACAGATCCAAACACCCTAATATGTCTATACGTCAGCCAGCCCAAAATATCCAAAACTCTCAAAATCTGTACATACTATCCCCACGGGTCAGGTAAGCCTCGACTGCGCCAGCACACCATCGCAGCCATCCTCTGTCAACTGAATCATGCCTCAGGTGGAGGGACATCGTCCTCACCTGGTACCTCGAAGTCTATGTCACCTGCACCATACAATATACACTATGAGATAAAATCCCAGTAAGCTCTACGTAAATGCGATGCATGCTGTGCTATGAGTTCATAAAACCATGCTTTATTTCTTTTATCTTACTATGCAATGCACTATAGGTGTCACCGAGATCCTATACCTTCTAACCGGAGAGAGCTCATCCAGCGGGCGGACTACTCTTTCCAGCTAGAAGAGGGGGGTACACGCTTACAACTCGTACAGCCGTGCCTGAGCCCCACCTCGCGTGACCTGTAAACTGTATGCCCGAAGGCCTGTATGCCCGAAGGCCAATGCTATGCTTTACGTTATCTTTAAAACTCTGTGCGGAAGTTCATTTTCATGTTTTTCTTTAAAACAAGTGATGCGTGAACAGTTCTCTATCATAAAGTAAACAAGCAATAACGTGTACCATCAAGACTGTAAAGCGTGAACTATAAACCCCTAGAACCTAGCTACCCAAACCAAGTAAAGTTTAAACCAAAAGCATCTCTAAAACTCCTCGAGACGACATTCGACGTACGGTGTAGGCCAATCTGCCAGAGAAGAATCACGAGAACTTACCTCGTGCACGCTGCAATCCAAGCTTCGTCCACGAGCGCTGTTTACCTAAGCAATTTACAAGGATTGACGTTAAAACGAGTTTAAGTTAATAAACTTCCAAATTGTCAAAACCTTAACTAAAGGGCTTTCTAAAGTTCTAATCCATTTCCTCGAGCTATTTATTCGAGAAATTTACGCTCGGCACCTCAATTCTCGAATTACAAACTTTTCTGAAAATCCTAAAATTCTCGGATTTTAAACCTTTTCACGAATTGATCCAACTTCGTCCAATAACGTCCAATACGTTTAATATACACTTAATCACGGCTAACCTATTAATTACGAACCCTAGTTCGCGTTTTTAACGAAAAACTATCGAAACCCTAATTGTTTAAAACTCCGTAAATATCGAAATAAAAGCTCTAAGATTGTAGGTTCATACCTAGAAGGTCGATTGGAGGAGAAAACGTAAAGGAAACGGAACGAACGGAACGAACGGAGGTCGGATTGGAGGAGAAATCGCCGCGGCAGAGAGGGAAGTCGAGGGTTTGCTCTCTGGTTTTCGTAATCGCCAGAGAAGAAATGGAGAAGTGAGGGAGAGAAGAGAGAAACTTAGTTTTTAATATAATTTGATTTGCAAAATTACCATTTTGCCCTTCTTTAGTTTTTATATATGTTTCGTTATTCGGTTCGTTAATTGTCTAGCTAATCGGTTTCACCAAATTTCCTTACTTCACCACTACGTCCAACTTATTATTTGGGACTTAATAAAACTGTCCGTTCGTAATTTGGACCTCGTTTTCTATTTTTACGAGAACGTCTTTTACATTACGAGAAATGCATTAACTCGGAATATAGCGTTTAATCTCCGAAAAACGGACCTGATTTGACATAAATATAAAAATGTCATCCGATAATATAATAATAATATAATATACAAGTCCGTACAACCGGGTATTACAGGCGATCTTTCTTTACTATTCTAAACAGATCATGAAATGGAAGAGGCGATTAAAGAATCTCGAAAGGCTTATGCACTAATCATGCGGCAGATTCTTGTAGTTGGTGAAGATATTTTTCCATTCTTTTTTGACGACAGATTAGCGTATTCGGAAAACTCGAGGTCGAGTTTTTTTATGGTGGGAGAGAATTATGAAAATTAGTGACCAACCTTTTTTGGGCCAAAAATTAATCGTTTCGACCCTCAAATTGACAGTTCAATATTTTATTTAATATTTCTTGTATTATTTAATTTTATTAAAATTTCCTTAATCGTCAGTATTTATTTTAGATGTAACTCAAAATTAAGGATCTTTTGTATTATTGAAATTTCGTTTGGAAAATTAGAGTTTTCGAAAAGTTTATGTCATTCTTTCTTCGGAAAGTTTATGTCATTCTTTCTTCATCCCACTGTTGTCGGTTTTTAACAATCACAAAACAATTTTAATATATCTCTATGCGGTTTTATTACCATGAAGAGGACAAGCCAAGTTTTATTAAAGAAATACAACTTTTCTTATTAATTATTCATTTTTCCCTGGGAAAAAACCAATTATAGACATGTACTACGAGTTATTTTCAATTATAAACACAAACTATCAATTTTTACAATTCAAAACATGTACTTTGAATAATGTTCCAATTATAGACATGCCGGACGGACGGACTCACTCTCCGTCCGTCCGGACTTCATTTTCGCAAGACAGCGGACGGACGGTCTATATTACCGTCCGTCCGTTCGTGTCAAGCCAATTAAAAGATGCCACGTGCACGGACGGACGGAACATTGCCCCGTCCGTCCGGTAAAAGTATTGTAATTCTCGACCTACGGACGGACGTACATTAGTCCGTCCGTCCGTATGAATTCATATGTACTCTACGGACGGACGCACTTTAGTCCGTCCGTCCGTTTCCGTCGATTATAACAGATCGACGAGTTTTAGGTCGGACGAAAAACCGTTCGAAATACTCGATTTTTCCATCAACGTTCTTCAAATCTCTTGCCAAATCGTCGACTGCAAAACATACCAGGTATATTTTCGGTCCATCTCCTAATGATTTTTCTCGGTTTGTATGGTTAAATCGGTAGAAATCGGCCTGCCCTAGGTTTTAGTTACGATGATCCTCCGGACGGACGCAGTTTTAGTGCGTCCGTCCGGATGGATCATCCATAACAATCCGGACGGACGAACCAATAGTCCGTCCGTCCGGTTGATTCGCCTTGAAGTTCCGGACGGACGCAGAAATGGTACGTCCGTCCGGACCAATGCTGTTTGTTGTGTTTTGTATTTGTTCGAAATTTGATTTTCATGTGGCTAATATTTGATGTTTCCTATTTTCATATCGTAAAGAATGGTAGACAAACAGACATACTTCAGAAAAGAGGGAGCTTCGACATCAAAACAAAGTTCGAAGTCGAAAGATGGACAGTCAAAGCGTCAAAAGACTGCTCCACCTTCTACAGAGCCCACTCCACGGGTTTCACATCCCCCGACCCCACAGTCCTCTGCAAGGGGTTCAGAGCAACGTCCCCCGACCCCGCAAGCAGCTTCAAGGGTCGCAGAGCAACGGCCGCAGGCCACACAGTCAGCTCAACGGGCGTCAGATGCACGTCCTCTGCCTCCACTCCCCCCTGCATCATCCTCACGGCTTGGAGACCTGCAAAGTAGTCATGATTTTCGCAGTGAACATTGCCGAGAGCAGTATTTCCTAGATATTCCACAGAGGAAGGTCTCGATGACCAAGATAATCGACTTTACGGGTAAATTTTCACTCAGTTATTATTTATTCATTCAATAAGTTGTTGATATGTCTTATTCATTTGTTATTTACAATTTTCAGGGTGGGAGTCCTTCGAGATTCGAGAAATGTTTGACAGAATCGGACTCCAAGGGCTATACTCTCTGCATGGAGATAGTTGCGAGAAGATAGTTCGCTTATTCTATGCGAACATAGCAGTTACTGCTAGGGAAGGAGTTATCTCCAGCTATATCATGGGCCAAGAATTTGAAGTTACGCCTGAGGTGGTGAATGATATTCTTGGCTTTCACGAAGAAGACGCTGAGAGGTACTACCACGCCCTGAAGACATTTCCTATCTTGGCAACAGATGAGGGTACAGCGTTCTGTAGACAGATTCACAGGAACGCTGATATTGAAGGCTTCGTGAAGCCAATAGCCAGAGAGCTCAATGTCAAGGCTCGCATCCTCCACAACCTCATCGCACACACTATCCTGCCACGCGTAAGACATAGAGAGCACGTCAGCTACATGTGTCTCTATGTCATGGAGAGATTGTACAGCGGCAGGAAGTTTGACCCCGGCTTCGTCATTCTGAGCCACATGCGGGAGATCTCACAGGCCCGCAACAAGAACCTCGCCTACACAGTTCTGATTATGAAGATTATCCAGCATTTTCAGATTCAGATTCCACGAGCGGCCCAGCTCCTTCCACAGAGACAGATTGATGCCTTCGGCAGGTCTCATCTTGTGAAGATGGGCCTAAGGGAGGTAGATGGAGTTTGGACTGAGCCTGATGATGTTCGACCCCCTCCTCTGTTGCAACCCCCTCGTCGAGGGGGACCACCTATAGATATAGCTGCTATCAGACAGGAGATTCGAGATACGGTGGCAGCTAGTGAACGGAGGATCATGAAATACCTCAAAGGTATCTCGGATTACCAAAGAGAGACGAGAAAGATCTTACAGACTTGGATTGATGCTCATTCTTTTGATCCTGTCCACCTTGGTGCCGACCTTGGTGCCGACCTTGGTGCCGATGATGCCGATGACGAGGCAGTGATGCCTGGGGGTGACAGCCTTTTTGAGACTGATGCTGGGGATGGAGATGACGAGGCTGGGGCTAGAGATGACGAGGCTGGGGACTCCTAGGTATGTTTGAACGATTTTATTATTTCATTCATTAATAGTTATATTTGAATTCATTCTAATCTAACTTATATTACATGCAGGGCGGGCGATGAGGACTTGGAAATGAGGACTTGGCGATGAAGACTTGTTTTTGGTTTTGTATATTCATAAGTTTTTTATAGATGGATCTGATGAATAGTTATGAATGGTTATGACTGGATAAGTTTTTTGTTTTGTATATTCATAAGTTTTGATGGATGGATGGATCTGATGAATGGTTATGGATATTCTGTTTGATATGTTCATAGTTTGATAGATTGATAGATCTGATGTTTGATAGATGGATTGGATGTAGAAATATGCAGGATAGCTTCGGGGAGCCAAAAAACAAAGGAAACTCTGCCCGAATTTCGGCAGAGTTTCCTTTGTTTTCTGGCTCCCCGAAAGTAATATCATCCTGTATATTTCAACATCTATAGTACTATGAATAAAATGAATTACAATAAAGTTTACATCCAATTAAAATGAAGTTTACATCCAATCAATTGAAGTTTACATTGAAGTTTACATCCAATCAATTGAAGTTTACATTGAAGTTTCTCTTCCTCTTCCCCTTTCTCTTCCTCTTCCTCTTTCTCTTCCTCTTCCGCTTCCTCTTTCTGAAGTCGATTCCTGCATATAATGATAGTAATATTAGATTAAAAGTAATGGCAGTTAAAAGTCATAACATAAATAAAGACAATGGTTAAAAGTAATTGTACCTGTGTCCCGAGTGGTGTCCGAAAACCCATAAATGTGCCACGGCCCGAAGCAGCGCGTGAACTGGATCCCGGCTCAGAGCATGTGCGTTTGTTATGCCCCTGACGCCCACATTTGCCACACGTCATTCTGGCCTTCTTCCTAGAAGTATGAAGCCGACCACGCGAAGAAGTAGAAGGCTCATCGACATCTCGTCTTCTTTTCTTTTTTGGCCTACCAGGTTGCCGCCTCCTCATGGCTGGAATTATTGGGATCCGGTTCTCAGGTTCCAGCCACAGCTGTTGGCCATTTATGGGTTGAATGTAATGTGAGTACATCTCCATATATGTCTGATGATGAAAATATATATGAACATAGTCGTCTACTTCCAGTCTCATGTCAATAATGCATGCATAGGCGTGTACACATGGGATTCCAGTAAGCTCCCAGCGTCGACATGTGCATGTGAGTTCGCTCAGCCTAACGACATATTGTTCACTGTCCTTGCTAACCTGATACACATCATCCCCGGCTGCTAATTCAATATACCAATTGCGAGCCTCATCATTCATTGCTTCAAGCATGTTTCTAATCTTGGGACACAGGGGATCTTCGTTCTTGCGCATCTCATGGTTTTTCTTAACGATGCGAGTCATCATTGTTGATCGAATTATCTCGAACATCGTCAAGATAGGCATGTTCCTGGCCTCCTCTAAAGATGCATTGAAAGACTCACTGAGATTGTTAAGGCCCAAATCGCACTTGGGAATTGTTGAAAATGCGTGAGTTGCCCAAAACCTTGGCGGTGTTCTTCGGAGTCATTCATATGCATTTGTGTTGAGCTCGTTTACCCTTCGCATATGAATCTCAAAAATTTCTCTTCTTGTGGCCCTTGCTGCATTCCACAAGGCATCTCTATACATTACGCTCGGAAACCTGCCTTTGAAGTTTGCATACATATGTCTTAGACAAAAACGATGCTCGGCATCACAAAATATATCGTCCACGGCAGCCACTAACCCCTGAAGTTAAAAACAACAACATAATCAACACAACCGCAGAAAATAATATAAACAAAATGCTTCAAAGAAGATTAATACAAACAATGTATACCTTTTGTCGATCTGAGATTACTGTCCATCATCTCCCTTGGCCAATGCCCAAGTCGCTGCGCAATAAGGTCAAAAACCATGTCCACGAGTCCGTGCATTCTGCCTCCACGTTGGCAATAGCAATGGGATATATGCCATTGTTGCCATCAATACCTACAGCAGTTAGTAGTTGGCCAGGGCAAGCTCCCTTTAGATGACATCCATCCAAGCATATTACAGGTCTTCCCATTTCCAACAGACCAGCTTTGCAAGCAGCTAGGCACATATACATTCTTTTGTATATCTGATACTCCTTTCTATTCCTAACGACCAAATCACCATCTATTATGACTGTGCTACCAGGATTTGATCTCAGAATTTCTGCTGCATAATGACGAAGTAGCTTGAGTTGTTCTTCGTTTCTCCCGTAATTAAGCTCTTTAGCATAGGCTCTTCCTCTTCTTGCAAGACTACGCTTAATGTGAATTCGACGCTCGACCCTGACGGTGGTGATAATATCACCGATCGGCCAATCTGGTTGACTTTTGAACCTATCCGCATAAGTGGTTGCCAACCACTTTACCGTTACGTGTCGATTAGACTTTTCCCTTTTACATTTGTTGTGTGCATTATAATAAGCTTTGATTTGGAAGCTCGCTTCATTTTTCATAACCGAAGCATGCAAATGCCATTTACACCCTACTCCTTGGCATTTTGCTGTGAGCCTTTTCGTTGAACTGTTAACGATCTTTATATCAACTCCTTTTTTCATAGAATATTGACTTATTTCATCCTTAATTTCCTGTAAAGAGCCATACTTTCTGCTCACAACAAAATCACCTGAATTGGCCGCTCGTATTTGTCTACTTTGCACCTCTTCATCCTCTGAATTTAGCGGTTCTCGAAGCTCATCATCTAGAGTCTGGGATACTGAATGTACTTGTACTAGTCCAACCGCCTCCAAGTGATCAAATGAAGGCATTTCTTCGTATATTGGAGCTTGCACTTCCTCTTCAATATGTTCGTCTACTGGCATATCCTCAAAATATGGATCTTCCTCCTCCATATCATCGTACATCAGGGCCTCCTCCTCCATAGCATAATCAATAGAAACATCATCTAGATAATCATCGTCCGGGATATCATCGTACATCGGGGCCTCATCCTCCTTATCATAATCTATCGAAACATCATCTAGATATCGAAGTTCATCTTCGGAGTTTGAAAGGTCAATCGAATCATCTGAATAATCAGCCATTTACGAGGAGTATCTGCAAAAACGAATAGAAAATAAAGTTAAGTGTCATTCAAAACAAAAAAACAAAACTGTGAAAGAACGGACGGACGGAGCATCTTGCGTCCGTCCGCAGAAAATATTTACAAAACTACGGACGGACGGTATTTTTCCGTCCGTCCGCTTCGGAGAATTTTGCCAAACTGCAGACGGACGGTATTATTCCGTCCGTCCGTTTTCTTCCGAAGATCGGCCGGACGGACGCAGACAACAGCGTCCGTCCGTTCTCAAAGAAGATCGAGAAAACCGAACTTACCGCGGTTAGAATTGGTACTTTACCAAAACTACCGCAGTAGTTCTTATAGGGTTTTTACTGAAAACTACTACGGACGGACGGTATAATAGTCCGTCCGTCCGACGTTTGTGGCAGGTTTTTCGTTAATTTGATCAACCCGCTTCACCGGACGGACGCTGAAAGTTTCCGTCCGGCCGGAAGACGTGGCAGCAGATGATTCGTTCATTTAAGCGGACGGACGGTAATATAGACCGTCCGTCCGCTGTCTGGCGAAAATGAGGTCCGGACGGACGGAGAGTGAGTCCGTCCGTCCGGCATGTCTATAATTGGAACATTATTCAAAGTACATGTTTTGAATTGTAAAAATTGATAGTTTGTGTTTATAATTGAAAATAACTCGTAGTACATGTTTATAATTGGTTTTTTCCCTTTTTCCCTACATCATCATAGTTATGGAATGATGCAACATCATTGGTAAGAATTGAATTATTTGTTGTACTTAATTTTATTGCCAATGTCATCGCTTGCGTAGGGTGAGTTGAAACAGGTTAAACTTTAAACTTATTATTGACTATCAAATGATAAGGAATGTCTTTAGAAATTTTATTTAATCACAACCACCCACCGGTTGGTGGTCGCCGGTCTTTCAAAGTGGAAAAATTGATTCCCGCGATCGAACAACAACCTTGAGAATTTCATCATTGTTCAACATTATACATCATATAAAACCATTACAGACAAAAGCAAAGAGAGAGAATCCGCGTTTATTGCCTTAAAATGACCTCGGCTTGGCGACAATGGTGGAATGCTTCAGTATGTGCAAACTGAACTGACCACCTTTCTCAGACGTATCAAGCTTGTCCTGTCCGGGAGGAGGTAAGAGCTCAAAGTTCTGAACCAACCGACCGATGGTAATTCCGAGGATTGGCAAGGCCAGAATGATTCCGGGGCAGCTCCTCCTTCCAACACCGAACGGAAGGTACCTGAAATCATTCCCATTCGCGTCAACCTTGGACTCTTCCTCGAAGAATCTCTCAGGACGGAACTCCTCAGGCTTCTTCCAGTGGGCAGGGTTGTTTGCCAGCCACCAAGCATTGACCAGAATTTTGCTCTCCGCCGGAATATCATAACCGCCGAGCTTAGCTTCGTGCAGATTCATGTGTGGGACGAGGAGTGGAATTGCCATTCTTAGCCTGAGAGTCTCCTTGATCACTGCCTGAAGGTATGGGAGCTTGGGCATGTCAGGCTCGGTGACTTGGACGCCATAGCCAAGAACAGTGTCCAGCTCGTTTCTTAGTTTGCTTTGAATTTCAGGGTGATTCACAAGCTCGGCAATCCCCCATTCAATCGACCATAAGGTAGTTTCAATTGCTGCTCAACAAAACAGGTTCAGTCAAAATCAGCATCTACCCAAATCAGTTTGGCCCCTGTTCTATAAACTTGGGCCTGAATCTTTTTGGTAGATTAGGCGTCACGCATTTATGTGTATTTATGTGCATGTACATTAGGGAATATCCATTGGGTATTCATTACTATTAACAACATTACCTCGTTTAGATGATTTTCTAAGATTCCCTCCAGTCTAGATAACTTCGACTGTCTGATGAGACTTCGTCCACGCGTGACGATGGAGAAGTCTCTTTCAAGTATTTACTAAATTTCTTAACTTTTATGGCTACTCAACTACCCGAACAAGAAAAGCGAACTCTACTTAATTTGGAACCGCTAGTGTAGGCGTTACCACCAAGTAAGATGACTCACCGGCGACGTTGATGTTCTCGACGATGTACAGAACGTTGTCTTCGTTGATTTCTCCCTTCTGCTGCGCGTCTAAGATATGGTCGATCGCACATTTCAGCCCCTCGTTTGTCGTGCTCTTCGTGCTCGCTAGTTTCCTGTTCAACCACAATACCGAGTTTAATCAGTCTTCCTGGATAAAAAAGCTGGGCGTTTAATTATCTCTGAAAAATGCTTACTTTCTCTCATCGACGAAGTAGTCCTTGAAGAGCTGAATTCTCCTCTCCTTCACTTCCTTGCAGATCTTCAAGTAGCCTTTCAGAAACGGCCTCAGAATTGGAATGAAATCGCCGTAGTTGTAATCGAAGCTCTGGGCCAATCTACTTCTCTCTCCGTTCAGGGCCTTGAGCTTGTTGAACAAGGGGTCATCCTCGCTGTCGAATCTCCGATCGAACATGATTCTGTACATGTTATTGTACATCATCAGCTGCAACCTCCTTCTCAAAACAATACCGTTTCGTGACGCCTCTGGATTCTTCTTCACGTCCTCCACGACGCTGGCCGCTTCGGCTTCCCAACCGAACCTATACTGCTGGACCACCTTGTTGGTGAAGAAAGGGACGGTCATGATTCGTCTCATTTTCCTCCAGTGCTCGCCGTAGACTGTAAAAACCATGTCCTGCCCCTTGCCGGTGAAAATATCGAACACGACGTTGCGGGTTCGGGACCCAAACTCGACACCCTGGGTGTGTAAGACCTCCTTAGCTAGCTCCGGCGAAGAAACAACGACAAGATTACGCTGGCCCATCCGGAGAAGGAATACGTCGCCGTATTTCTTGGCCAATTGCGTCAAGTTGCGGTGATTAAGGTCATCGCCAACTTGGAGCCAGTTTCCAAAAACAGGCACGGGTATGGGTCCGGGAGGGAGCTTGAATCGCTTGCCACGGAGTTTGGAAATGGCGATGGCAAGAACAATCGAAACGAAGAGACCCAGAAGGGTCTTCTCCAGAAGGAGGAGATCCATGGTGGATGGAATAGACGACGAAGATTGGAGACAGAAGATAGTTCTGGGTGGATGGTGAAGTTCGGTTCAGTTTTTATAGAGCCACTGGTGTAGGTGGGGTTGGTGAAGAGGAAGGGGCGTGGCTGACTGACGGCTTACGTTAGGTGAGAGTCGAACCGCAGTGGCAAGCGACTGACAGGGAGACTGTATGAAGTTGGGCGAGCTGACAGCATTAAATCTAACGGCGCAGAAGGCAAGGCAAGTTGGAGAGAGACGTAGTAGGTGAGCTGACGGATGGTTTAATTAATAATTAAACATATTAATTTATGGAAAAAGTTCAATTTAACCCTCAACGCATGGGTTAGTGGTCATTTAGTCCATAACATTTATTTTTGACCCAATCATACCCTATTATATACACCGTTTGCAACACAAACCTTTTCGTTAATTTTTTCATTAAATTTGACACGTGCGCTGCTAAAACTCTAAAATACTCTCATTTCCTTCCAAAATTCCTAAAGTAAAAATTAAATTTGTCCGAAATCCTTACCGTAAATTCAAATTGAAATAATGAGAAATAGTTTAGTGTATGTTATTAAGGTGAATTTAACTTTTACTATAGAAATTTCGGGAGGAAATGAGGGTATTTTAGGGTTTTAGCAACACACGTGCAGAGCATGTGTCAAATTTAACAGAAAATTTAACGGAAAGAGTTTGAATTGCAAACGGTGTATACAATAGGGTCTGATTAGGTCAAAAATAAATATTAGGGACTAAATGACCACTGACCTCATATGTTGGGGGCTAAATTAAACTTTTTCTTAATTTTGAAGAATATATTAATAATTCCTTCATCTTTTATTTTTTCTGATTTTGATTAATAATTTTTGGTCCATATTATTTAATTTGTAGAGACGTGTGACTTAAAAAATTCTTAAAACTAAACCTTATTTTAATGGTATTAATTAATAATTAAAATGGTAATCATAATTTACACGCCACATCTTTTTGACCTCTTACTTGCCTTCGCCGTTAACTTTGACGCTGCTTTCTATCTGCGGGCGGCAAATCCATGACGTCATAAACCAATCTTAAGCAAGAATCATGTTATGTTAGTCTAATTCGATGTATTTGGCAAGGCTCACCTACTTCGATTGGAAAGGCAGGAGAAAGCGTTACCATACCATACACCTACCCCAAAAAGCGCCACGTTGATTGACCTCACCCCTTACCTGACCCATTCCTCGTAGTACCTTGTTTTAGAAATCAATAACGCCTATTGGATCGTACGACTCAAGGAGGACCCACGTGTGATGGCCTAGAGGGTTCACGATTCCACCCTAAGAACAACTTTAGGAGAGAAGTACAGTGCATTATAGTTCTACGACAAAATGACGAGTAATTACGTTTAAAAGGTCAAAATATCGTCAATGGATGACTCTACACGCGGCATTTATAGGCTAGAAGATAAGAATGGCTGATCCTGGTTCTGCGACGGCGAAAGAATGGGGGAGGAAGGAGATCAGACTCTGCAGTTCGTCATGGTGCACGGAGCAGGTCACGGAGGATGGTGCTGGTTCAAGATTCGGTCTTTGTTGGAATCATCCGGTTACAAGGTCACCTGCGTTGACCTCAAAGCCTCCGGTATCGATCCCGCCGATCCCAACTCCATCTTTTCCTTTCGAGACTACAATTACCCTCTCATCCAATTCCTCTCCTCCTTGCCGGAAAACGAACAGGTCGATCACGGATCTTTGTTGGTCGTTTCTTCGGCGTTTTCTTCTTTTTTTTTAATCTATAGCTAGTTAGTTTAGTTACTCCTGTTGAGCTATGGTGCAGATGATTTATAGCTAGTTAGTTTAGTTACTCCTGTTGAGCTATGGTGCAGGTGATTCTGGTGGGACACAGCGCGGGAGGCTTGAGTGTGACGGATATCATTCACAGATTTCCTCACAAAGTATATTCCGCCATTTATGTCGCCGCCAACATGTTAAAACACGGATTTTCAACTGATGAAGACGTGAAAGATGTAAGATTAGTTCTGCGTTGAATTACACATCTGTAATACAATCAGTCTGGCTCATTCGTTTGAAACTGGCATGAAGGGAGAACCAGATTTGTCAAAATATGGAAACGTAATGGAGGTAGAGCATGGATTAGGACCAGAAAACCCGCCTACCAGCGTCATATTCAAGAAGGAATTTCAACGTAAAGTCCTCTACCAAATGAGCCCGCCAGAGGTGAGCATTTCAATTTGTATTCAGCCAAGAAATTGTAGACTTATGGTTCTGTCAATAGTCATGCTAATTTTTGGATTATTAGGACTCCACTCTGGCCTCGATGCTGCTGAGGCCAGCGCCGGTGATGGCGCTCAAAGACGCAAAATTTGACGGAGGTGCAAAAGAAGCTGATGATGTTCGAAGAGTTTACGTGAAGACGATGAACGACAGAGGGATCAGCGGAGAGAAGCAAGATGCTATGATTAGGAGGTGGCCTCCATCTGAAGTCTTTGAATTAGATAGTGACCACAGCCCTTTCTTTTCTGTACCCTTTGATCTCTTCCGCATTCTCGTCGACGAAGCTGCTTCCCATTCTTCCGCCGTGGAAAATTCTAATTGTCCAGAAAAGCTCAGATGAATCCCCCGACAAGACGATTGGTCTACTGATATAGAGAAAACAACAGTTGCGAACTTTAGACTTCTATCTTGTGGTTCTCTGTTTCGTAGTCTAGGACTCTGCATCAACACTATCACAACCCACGGTGGCCCACAATGTAGTCTATTTTTATTCAACCCACATGAGATGGTGTCTGTCCAAAAAATAATGCGTAATCCAAATAAAATTATACATTTTCTCATTTTAAACAGCTACCATTACTGGGCTCTCAGATGGGCTTATCTGTTAGATAGGCAGCCCAGCCCATAGTTTGATGAATTGGTTTTGAAGCTTGTGTTGGCCTGTTAGGGTTTCTTGGAAAGCTCTATCTTATATAATCTCAAAATGTGATAGATGTAGGAAGTAGCAGTCGCAGGGAGTTACAGAGAGAGCTTCGATCCGATCAACCATGGGCAGAAGTTAGTTCCTCTTTACCAATCTAATCTCTTCGACTATTTTTTATATTCTGATTCTGGTTCTGATTCTTCTGCTCGTTCTCCTTCATTTTTTCCGTCGTTAATTTCTTCAATGGCGTATTCGGCTTTTATAGAGTTGCAGATCTTGTATTCTGTCTTTTGTTTTTCATATGATGTAGAAGTTGTACTTGTTGTTCAAGTTTCGGAATCTTCGTCACAATGACTCTTTCCCGCGATCTCTATTTCTTTTTTTTCCTGAAATGTTTTCTGTATTGACCGGGTTCACTGTGTTATGGTTTTGCTAAGTCAAATCAGACCAATAGTTACAAAACACAAGTAAACAATCAAAGTAAACCAACACAATGCAACAAAATCTTCTACTAATACTGAGTGGATTACAATAGATGCATTACAATAAAAGAATAGATTAAATCAGAAATTATCCATCCAAACAAACAAACAGTAAATGAGAAGAACGAGAAGAAGGGAAGTGCAGTTTAGGGAGGATAAGAAGAGTGTAGGATAATAGAAAGAGGTAGATTAGAGAGAAGAGAACAGTAGCAGAGAAGAAGAAGATTACATAAAGGGGACTGAGGAGAAGAAGAAGATTATAGAGGGCGGATGGTGAAACATAGTCTATTCACGCCATGCTCCTTCAGTCAGTGGTACTCCCAACTAATAGAGTTGATTATTTAGTTGAAAGGAGTACTGGCAAATGGGAACTATGGCGCGAAAGAGTCTGCCTCTTCATTCTGCATATCTCTGGAATATTCTTTTTCTTCTTCCTCGGCTCTTCTTCTTCACTCTTCTTCCCCTCCTCCTATTATGCTTCAATCTCTCTTATCTGCTTCCATTGTAATTCTTTTATTATAATTCAGTCAGATTTAATAGAAGTTTCTGTTGGTTGTTCCGCTGGTTTATTTGATTGTTTCACTGTGATTTGGAGATATTGTAGTTTGGCTTAGCAAAACCATTACACACTGCTAGGAATGATTTTTTGTATTTCTGTTTTCCTTCATTGAATGTTTTCTCCTGGTCTGTGCTGTATTGTGGGTACTGTTTGGGAACCTAAAGCTTGGAATTTATGCTCTGTATTCTTATATATAGTGTATTGTTTTAGTATTCTGCTGCATATCCTATCTCACGCTAGCTTAATTGGACTGATCTCTTTTTGGGTGTTGTTTTTTATTTACGTTATTGAGTTTCGTAATGTCTTGTAACAAGGCATTGAAATATTTACATTATTGAGTTTTAATACCCTTGGTTGTATAAGTAGAACCGGTGTAGAAGCTCGAAAGATTCTTGTTTTATATTTTTTTAATATCTCAAATGAGTCACTTCCATATCTGAAAGTGATTTACCGGAATATTCGTTGTGTTTTCATCTTCTTCAAACCATAGAGTTTTGTTTTAATTGCTGTATCTACATGCTACCTTCTTTTGTCCTCCCGAGTCAGTCTTAATAAACTTTCCATTCTCAATAATGAGGGGATGTTTCATTCGCTTAAATTGACCTTTTCTAAAAGTCATGTAATTCTACAAAGAAAGTACATTAAATTGATGTGGATGATGACGACTTATGATTGGTTTATGGATGCTTAAAGTTAATCAGGTTGTTGATTTTTTATTAACTCTTCGCTGCATGCATCCCTGGTTATGTAGGACCTGCAAGATGCTATCGCCAGATAAAAAACAAGCCTTACCCCAAATCACGATACTGTCGTGGTGTTCCTGATCCTAAAATTAGGATCTATGATGTAGGAATGAAAAAGAAAGGTGTCGACGAGTTTCCATTCTGTGTCCACCTTGTATCTTGGGAGAAAGAAAATGTTTCAAGTGAAGCTCTGGAAGCTGCTCGTATTGCATGTAACAAGTACATGTCCAAGTTTGCTGGAAAAGACTCATTTCATTTGCGTGTGAGGGTCCATCCTTTCCATGTTTTACGGATCAACAAAATGCTTTCATGTGCTGGAGCTGATAGGCTTCAGACAGGAATGAGAGGAGCTTTTGGGAAGCCTCAGGGAACTTGTGCTAGGGTTGACATTGGTCAGGTTCTTTTGTCTGTTCGTTGCAAAGACGGCAATAGCCATCATGCACAAGAGGCTCTACGCCGTGCAAAGTTTAAGTTTCCAGGACGCCAGAAGATAATTGTTAGCAGGAAGTGGTATGTAGGCATTTGAATGATGTTTTGTCAGTCAGAATTATTTGCATTTTTTTGTATTTTTTGCTTGGTGTCACTATCCTCGACTTTGAAACTCACAAATCTTATGCGCGTGGCATTGTGTTGTGTCTCACTGTAACTTTGTGTCAATATGCAGGGGGTTTACTAAGTTCAGCCGGGCTGATTACATGAAGCTCAAAGCGGAGAACAGGATTGTACCTGATGGTGTGAATGCCAAGGTGTGTGTATTCTTCAACTGTCTAGTTTGGCATATTCATCTGTTCTAAGTCTACTTGGCGATCATTGTATTTTCAATGACAATGTTGATTTTTCATGTAGCTTCTTGGATGCCATGGATCTTTAGCTGGCCGACGACCTGGAGCTGCTGTCTTTCCCGGGGGTGATTTGTCTGCTTGATAAGTTTTGATGCCAGAAACTGTTGATCGGAAGACTTGCTAGTTTCTTGTTATTTGTTATATTTTGTCATCTCAATTTGCTTGTAGACAATTGCTCCAAGTTATTGCTTAGTGTTTGATCATCTTCCGATGAATTATATTTTCCCGAGAGACTCGACGTCTTTTTGTGATTCTTATTACATGCTAAAGGAACATTGGCAAATTCAAATTCAAATTCTTATTCTACCTAAACTCAAATTTTATCACAAAAACGGTATAATGACAACATTTTGCATAAGGTAGATATGTGACAGGTTGATGATGTATGAAGTTTTGAACCTGTGATTTGGCCTCGCAGCGATCCATCCAATGGTGCACAGAACTGGAAGACAGTTTGGCATGCACATGTTGAATACCCAAATTGTTAATACAACAATTCAATAGTCTATTCAATATATGCAAGAGTGTCCATAACAATAATAACTCGAATGCATCAAATTCCATGCTACATGCAAACTATTGATAAACCCTGAACAACAGGTGTATGATCCCAATTGATAAAAAGAGAGGAAGAACACTCAAAAAATACTATGGTTCATACTTCATTGAAGTATGGCTGCAAAGGAATGCATAAGGGTGGCACTGATGCTTTAATCATCCGGCTAGATTAAGAGTAAGTTCGAGAGATTCCCCTCAGCTCTGATGGCTGAACAGGACGGGTGGGGATGATCCGAGTCATTTGCGAGCTCGTGTCAAGTCCTGCCTGAGGAGGCTGGGTAAAAGCATGAGATTGATCCACTTCGGCCGAGATGGAATGGAGATTGTTGGAAGCGGAAGTGACTTTGATGGGGTAAACCTCTGTAACTTCCTCCGTCCCCTCGTCAAAGTAGACAACGTCTTGCATCGTGAGCTGATGGTATTCAACAATCTCCTGAAGGAAGCGGTTTTCTCGTGCATAGACCGCGTTTTCATGTGCCAATCGAGCCTTTTCGGCCAAAAGTGTTTCAAGCTGGAGCCTTACCTGAATTTAAACAACTCACATCAGAATCTAAAATTACTCGTGACTAGTAGCAATAACATCACAGCATAACGCTGGCTGCATGAGAAAATTATCATTAAACTGCTTTTAGTTTTTGTCATATTTATTTGTGACTTGTGGGGACATGACCGCAACGTATTTTCATGCGTTTTGGCTATTAATCTATCCTTTTAAAAAAACATGCGCGAAACGATAAATTCACGTACCAAATCATCATCGTCCAGACTATCTCCCCTTTCTCGGTTCTCTCGAAGAATTTTATTTTCATCTTCCAGCTGAGCACATCTCTCCTTGGCAAAAGCAAGGTCCGCTTTGACAGTTTTCAACTCGCGAAGAAGCAGCTTGGCTTTAGCAGCCATTGCCATTGCAACCTGTGGATCAATTGTGAAAAATAGACATCTTACTATGAAAAGAAAGCTTTATATTGCAAAGTAATAACAAGTCATCGCCTTTACGTCTCACTCAACATCAAATTTCTATCTAAAAACACATTATACTGATTGCATAATCAGAACTAGGGATACCAATTTGGAGTTCTAAAAGAAGCAGACACAGGGAGAGCGGCTATCACAGATGATCTAACTGTGTAACTCCACATCAATTGTAGGCACAAAGAATTCATATTCAGTAAGACCTAACAAGGTTTCACTAATAATCAGAAAAGTTGCAGGGCTTTTATACCCTGATGGAGAAACCGACTTCATTTGCATCCATAAAACTAAAAGCCTGCAACTAGCTATATGGATAAATTTTGAGAAAACAGTGCCTACAAATACTCTTACTAAATGAACCAGTTGCATACAGTTGCCACCTTACGTCGCGAGATGCCTTCAGTTGAAGTTCTTGGCCACTTTCCAAGTGTTGGTGCATGGCATTTCCACGATTTAGAGCGTGATTTTGTTCCACTGAGCCACTGGGCTTTTTCCTAATATGCTTACGAGTTTCTTGAATAATGTCAGCAGTCTTGTTCTCCACAATTGTAATACTCTCCTGGACAGAGATGGTGGTAATTTATCAAACCATAACGAAATTAGTAGCTTCAAATGTTTAAAGTTTACAAATGGATGACAAAAACAACAGAAGAAGCATGTGCATGCGCATTAATAAGCCTACGCACGGGGAATGCAACACTTGTGAAAAAAATGCGTACACGAATAATGTTTCCGAATGTCAGCTTTCGCGACATAATACAGAAGGGAAAGTAGATGACAACTAGATTGACTGAAAAAGCAAGCCATGATAACTCCTCTTTATTTATTCAAGCTAAATATCGATTTACCTCAAAGGCGTTCCCAATTGTGCCACCTAAATAGTTAAGTGACGATGCAATCGCACCCAACCCTTTCTGTAACGTTGAGCCTTCCATTTTCTGATTACGCTCGTCAGAGTCACCACGATTGGAGAACTGTAGAATACCAATATAACCAAAAACAGCATCATTATTTATATTACGCTTATATGCTTCTACTGTTGCTGGTTTTAATTTAATGTTGTCATCACTTGTCCTAAAACTCCTAAGAATAGGTAATACAATTCCAATGCTCACCTTCTCCCTCCCAGTCCCAGCTGAACTTGGCACTTGATCTCTTGTTCTAGCAAATGTAGCAGATGGTTGGCCACCATCATCATCGTCTATAATAGATTTAGCCTTCCTTGCAAGAGCTCCCCAGAAGCCGTGCTTTGATTCATTCAAACTTTTCATTGACGTATACTCAACGGGAGTTGAATCCTTCATCCAAAAATATCACAATTTGCAGAAATGAACTCTATAGATTAGCAAATAATTCAAATGTAGATAAATTAAAAATGATAAATGCTAACATATGATATAGTAAAAAGTAAGAAATGAGCTTCTCCGGAAACAAAAAAAAAAGAATGATGAGAACCGTCATTTCCGAAAAAAAAAATGATAGTAACCTGGGATGGAGGGAAAGATGAAGTATAAGAATGAGAGGAGGCAGGGTTGGAAAAGCGGGAAGCAGGCTGAGAAGCGTACGCGGATGAGTGGGAGGAGTCCCGATGAGCCGAGGAGGCTCTCATGGCTTTGGCGGCTAGCGATGATGATGATGATGATGAATCCGAGGAGTGTAAGGTAACAGGGACATCTTTAGAACCCTCGACAACATCATCATCCACCTCGTCACGTGAGAGAGGTACTGAACGGTGAGGGTTCCGCACAGGTTCTTCCCCCCCTACTGAGATAGGAGGCCTCGACAATTGCACGACCTGCTGTCTCCGCCTATAAGCCATGACTCCCAATCACACTTCAAGACTTAACAAAGACGAAATAGAGCCTAATTAAAGCATCATCTCCTCTAAGATTGAGATTGAGATTGAGATTTCGTGTTCTGCGAAAATAGATAGATCGAAGGATATAGGAAAAGGATTGAGAGGGAATTGGGGATGGAAGCATCAAAATCATGAAGACAACTTTTTTTCCGACCTCCTACGTCGTCAGCTTCATTTGCTCCCCCCAAATCGCGTCCTCTCTGTGTTGTCCCTTCTGCGGCTTCACCACCTACCTCATAAAACCAAGAGAAGGGAAGACCCATCTTAGAAACAGTAAAAAGATTTCATTTTTACTTACCAAATAATAAAAAACAAAGAGAGAGAGAGACGGTGGTGCGATGGGTTGGACGGTTGAGATTTGACGGACTCATGCAGCCATCTACGCATTAGCCATATATAGAGAATAAGATCTTAGATCAAACAACAACGTTACCCTTATTTGTATTTTCACAAAAATGATCATTTTGATTAATGACACTCCCTCAATCAAACCACAGATTCAAAACTGTCATATTTGCTGATGAACAGCCATTGAATAACACGCAATGCTACATATTATCCTCACCAACTTCACCTCCACGAGGCAAAAGAAGCTAAAATCTCAGGCTGAATTGAGCAGCAGAGTAAAAGTTTAGTTGGAGGGAGCAGGAAGGGCTCCCACCATCCAGATTCCTACTTTGGGTAAGGTGCCACCCAGTTGCCTGGCTTCTCGAAAGTGAGATTGGTAGGATTTGAAGCCAATGCTTCTTCTAAGCTGTCGGCTTCATAGCTATCTGATAAAACCCTGTCCAGTCTCAACTTCATAAACCTGCACACCCCCAAAACCAGGGGAATTCGAAGATTCCTTCTCAAATTTTGAGAAAAGAGTAAACATCCAAGTCTAAAACTTCCTTTACTTTATCTTGTCCTACAAACAGACCCAGATTTAGTTTCTTTGTCTTGGTACAAGATCCGGTTTTGCTAAGATAATCTACTAATATTTCATCTAACTTTTTCTAAGATGTCTCTTTCAGTACCCACAAAAATCACTTACGTACCATTTTGTGATGACAAGTGGTGCCGTCGGGCTGAAGCCACGTGGCGGGGCCTGATCCGGGTGAGCCGGATGGACCGCACAGCCTGTTCCGGGTGAGCAGGAGGGTCGTTACAGCAATCCCACATCGCTTGGGACGATATATGGAAATGAAACATATATAAGGAAACTCTACCAAGATAGTAAGACACGTTTTGGAGTACAATTGACAACGGATCTCGTAAGAACTCCAAAGTTAAAAGTGCTTCGGCGAGAGTAGTACCAAGTTGGGTGACCGACTGAGAAGTCATCACCAAATAAAGCCGTGAGGGGAGGATATTGGGTCATGGCCCAATCCCTAGAGCAGACAATATCTTATTGGAAAAAGGGGTCGTTACAAATGGTATCAGAACCTGTACCCAACTGGAAATGTGGCCAATGAGGACGTTGGGCCTCCGAGGGGGGGGGGGTTGATTGTGATGACACATGGTGCCGTCGGGCTGAAACCACGTGGGGGGCCTGATCCGGGTGAGCCGGAGGGACCGCACGGCCTGTTCCAGGTGAGCCGGAGGCTCGTTACAACAATCCCACATTGCTTGGGGCAATATATGGAAATGAAACATATGTAAGGAAACTCTTCCAAGATAGTAAGACGCGTTTTGGAGCACAATTGGTAACGAATTTCATAAGAACTTCGAAGTTAAAAATGCTTCGTCGAGAGTAGTACCAGGTTGGGAAACCGACTGGGAAGTCTTCGCCAAACAAAGTCGTGAAGAGAGGATATTGAGCTACGGCCCAATTCCTAGAGCGGGCAATATCTTATTGAGAAAAGAGATCGTTACACATTTACTCTTAAAAATTATACCGCACTTCGTTATGGGTCTCTGATCCAAAACTAGTGCCATAGCACCATTAAATTCACGTCTACTTATCGATTCAAGATTGCGATTACGATCTTGATTAACTTCAACCACAACTTGCACTGAAATGTACAACTTAACTAGATCACAATACTTAGTTTTCCAAGTCCCACATAGGCTTATGTTTTAGGGTGGAAGGTAATTTATAGAAGATTGTGATGGTCAGTTGATATTCATCACGATTATAGCTCACCAAGCTCATTCTTCATCTTTTAGAATCGAAGTTATGTACTGTAAATGTTTTTTACAGTTGAAGAAGAAGAAGATGAGGAAGAAGATAAAAGAAACGACAGCAGAGAGATTTTAAATATTGTGTTTCATATGTTAGGAAGTACAAAACTATTTACATGTATAATGAAGTGGAAAAAGGGAACAGTTGAGCTTGTGGATGCCATTTACTTTAGCTATGATACTATGTAAAGGTTTGTTACAGTTGAAGAAGAAGAAGATGAGGAAGAAGATGAAGGAAACGGCGACAGAGAGAGAAGAGAGATTTTGAATATTGTGTTTCATATGTTAGGAAGTACAAAATTGTTTGAATATTGTGTTTCATGTGTTAGGAAGTACAAAATTGTTAACATGTATAATGAAGTGGAAAAAGAGACGATGAGACATAGACTAGACCCAATTCTAAAAGTGTACAATGCTAACATGTACATTATCTAAGGAATCTGCTTAAGAACACTCAAAAACAATACTAATTTTGTATTTATCCAAGAAGAGATGATGATTGTACGAATAGAGCAATCTATGGCTTAATGCAATTTTCGCATTATGAAGGAGAAATACATACGTTATCAACGTATCCTATTTATGATCCAATTACTCATCGGAACAGTATCAATCAAGTATAGAGAGGAAGATGAGATAACCTTCTCTTCCCGGTCAGCAGAACTCAATTCACCGGAGTTCAACGCAGAGACAGATGTTTTAATGGAGAATGATGGACAAATTTTCAAGGAGGAGATGCAGTTGCATTTCGAGGTGCCAAATCCTACAGGCAGTGAAAACCATTTCGGGGGGGAAATCACTCTCGCTGATTTTTGCCGTCGACGACGCTTTAGACGGAGCGAGATAGTTCTGGGTTGGGGCAACTACCATGACAGCAGAGGAAGAGCCCAGAACCAGACGCGCCATTAATGACACTGAGCTTTCTTCCTCACCCGACTGAAGCTTTACTCGTCCAACGTTTGTGATGGCGGGGCACTGGAAATCCTTCTCTGGGTAGAAAAACTTAATGTAGGAGATAATTTAGGCAACGATATCTAGCTCCGGAAGTGATGTGGGCAAGGATGGCATTGAAGAAGAGTTGGGCCAAGAATAATACTTAATGGAGTTGAAAATACCAAATGGACCTATCACTAGAGCTCGGGCCAAGAAGCTTCAAGAAGAAATCCAAAATAACTTATTTCAAGAACCAAGACCACTTGAAGAAATGGGCCTTAAAGTTATTAATGTGTTACAAATACAAATGAAGTTTGATTAGGCCCAAATTAAGCAAAGAAGGCTCTAGAATGAGTAATTTCGAAGTGACATCCACTAGGCATTTAATATTGGCATAGAGAAGGCCAAAAGGTGTTTTGATGGTTTCCAAGAAGGCTGAACCTAGACCATATTAGAAGCAAAGTTCTTTCTCATGTTTTCAAGGCTATTTAATGCCTATTCTAGACTATTCTTGTAAGCCTATAAATACTTGGGAGTTCTTCATTGTAAGACACACTAGAATGAGAATTATCTTGTGAGAATTTCCTCTAAACTGTTCTTCTGTAGAACTTGCGGAAATTTCAAGTGCAACCACTTGATTTCCAACCCTTATAATATTGGTTTCTTGCTCTTCCATAGCAACGGGGTCAATATTCCTTTCTTGATACTATTGGTTTCTGGTTGTCATATAACCACGGGGTCATTAGTCCTAAACTTTGAAACTACTATTGGGCGATCCTGAAGTTGATTCCATCTATTGACGTTGGGTCTCACAACAAGTTTGTTGAGGTTTGCATCATTTGGTATCAGAGACTAGACATCCAATTGAGGTTTTGTTTATCGTCTAGTGCTTAATTTCTTTTTATTTCAATTTCCTCTTTGTTGTTGATCCATAATTTCATATCTTTGTTCTTGCTCCCATTGATAGTTTATCAAAAAAAAAAAAAAAGAGAAAAAAAAAAGAAAAAAAAAGGGACAAAAAAAAAAAGAGAAAAAAAAAAAAGAAGAAAAGAAAAGAGGAAAAAGAAATTTCTTTATCATATATTTTTGTTTCAAAATCCGTGGTATCAATCATATTGTGACCATATTTCTTCCATTCCTTCCTTTATTTTGCGCCCCATTGTTTTCATATTTACTAAGAAATCTATATTTTAAGTGTGTTGGTTTTCATTTGTTTTGCTTTGATATTTTCCTTGCTTAGTTTTCTCAAGAACTTTGAGGAGGAAAGTGAGTGGTAAAAGGCAAGAGTTGGAGAGCTTATTAGAGGGTAAAAGCCAAAATCTCTGTGAGTAAACACGAGTGCTCGAGAACCATATTTGAGTGTATACACGTGAGGGAGAGGTGAGGTCCTTTTCTTTACACTTTTACACAGATTCTATAACATGTCTGAAAGAGAAGGTGAAGCAACACCAATGGATAGCAATTTGGTCATCCAAGCCATGCAGCAACAATTCCAGAGGATGAACGTCCAATTTGAAGAGATTCGAGATCGATTGGATCGTAGTGATGAATGCATTAATCAAATTCAACAAGGTGCCATGCCCCAAGAAAGACAGCCAACTAGACGACCCTTCGTTACTGCAGTTAATCCCATGGGCGATTATGCTGAAGAGTATGAGGATTTTGACGAAATAGCCTCCATAAGAAGAGAAAGAGATCATAGGCCAAGACAAAGACGTCAATACCGAGAAAGAAATTTTACCGACAACAACACAGGTGCGATTAAACTCTCTATCCCATCATTTCAAGGTAAAAATGACCCGGACGTTTACATTGAATGGGAACGAAAGGTTGAACTTGTTTTTGATTGCCATAACTATTCGGAGGGAAAAAAAGTTAAACTTGCAGCTGTTTCTTTCACTGATTACGCAATTGCTTGGTGGGACCAAGTGCTCCTAACCAAACGAAGAAATAGAGAAATTCCAATCGACAATTGGGAAGACATGAAAGCTGCCATGAGACGAAGGTTTGTTCCTTCACATTATTATAGAGATTTACATTTAAAATTGCAAAGCCTTAAACAGGGTTCAAAATCTGTTGAGGAGTACCATAAAGAGATGGAAATATCCATGATTCGTGCCAATGTTGAGGAAGATCGAGAAGCAACCATGGCTCGGTTCATTTGTGGTCTCAATCGTGAAATTGCAAATATTGTAGAATTGCAGCACTACGTGGAACTTGAAGAGGTTGTCCACATGGCCATGAAGGTTGAAAGGCAGCTCAAAAGAGGAGGAAGATCAACCTCCAAGCAAGAAACTTTTACTTCTTTGGGTGGGAAGTCAAAATGGAACTCTACTCTAAGGCAAGAAGAGCAGTCGACTTCCAAGGCAAAAGATGAAAAAGTGATGGCCAAGCAGGTTGAAAAAGGTACGAGTTATACTCCAACCCAGAGAAATCGAGATATAAAGTGTTTTAAATGTCATGGAATTGGTCATATTTCTTCACAATGCCCAAATAAAAGAACTATGATTTTGTTAAATAATGGGGATATTGTTTCTGAAGAAGAAAGTGACAATGAAGTTATGCCACCACTTGAAGAAGCTAGTGATACCGAACATGCAGTTGTTGGCCAAGCCTTAGTAGTTCTTCGAACCCTCCATGTTCAAACTATAGAAGATGATGACCGTCAACAACGTGAAAACATTTTCTATACGCGCTGCCATGTTAAAGAAAAGGTTTGTGGTTTAATCATAGATGGAGGAAGTTGTGTGAATGTTGCAAGTAAGATGATGGTGGACAAGCTTGGATTAAAGACTCTGAAACACCCTCGACCATATCGTCTCCAATGGCTCAATGAAAGTGGAGAAATGAAGGTAACAAAACAGGTTCTTGTCTCATTTTCAATTGGCAAATATTCAGATGAAGTTCTTTGTGATGTTGTTCCTATGCAAGCAAGCCATATATTGCTTGGAAGACTATGGCAATTTGATAGACGCACCACCCATGATGGATACAAGAATCGGTACAGCTTTACCAAGGAAGGGCGAAGTATTACTCTAGCTCCGTTACCACCCCATCAAGTTTTTGAAGAGCAATGTCAAATTAAAAAATCTGTCACAGCTAATACAAAACAATGTGAGAGTGAGCATGAGAGTTCAAAAGAAAGTGAGAGAGAAGAGAGAAAATGTGAGAAGAAGAGAGAAAAGAGTCAGGTCCCTCTTGAAAAAGAAAAAAAGGCAGTGAATTTCCTTGCAAAAGAGAGAGAGATTAAGAGTGCCTTCAAATCAGAAAAAACAATGATGTTGATCTTGTACAAAGAGGCTTATTTCTTAACAACTAACACTGATAATCCTTTGCCTACTGTAGCAGTTGCTCTTTTACAGGAATTTGAAGATGTCTTTCCTGAGGAAACGCCACCAGGATTGCCACCAATAAGAGGCATTGAGCATCGAATTGATTTCATTCCAGGAGCTACCATTCCTAATCGACCCGCCTATCGAAGTAAATTAGAAGAAACAAAGGAACTTCAAAGGCAAGTTGAAGAGCTGCTAGCCAAAGGACATGTTCGAGAAAGCATGAGTCCATGTGCGGTTCCTGCCTTGTTGGTTCCTAAGAAAGATGGAACTTGGAGAATGTGCGTCGATTGCCGAGCAATCAATAAAATCACGGTAAAGTATCGACATCCCATACCTCGATTAGATGACATGTTAGATGAATTGCATGGTTCCACTATCTTTTCAAAGATTGATTTAAAAAGTGGTTATCATCAAATTCGTATGCAAGAAGGTGATGAATGGAAAACTGCTTTCAAAACAAAACATGGTTTGTATGAGTGGCTAGTAATGCCTTTCGGGTTGACTAACGCACCAAGTACTTTTATGCGTTTAATGAATCATGTTTTACGTGCTTACATTGGAAAGTTTGTTGTTATTTATTTTGATGATATTCTAGTTTACAGCAAACACTTGAATGAACATATTGAACACCTGAGATGTGTACTTAATGTTTTGAAACATGAAAAGTTGTTTGTTAACTTTAAAAAGTGCAGCTTTTGCAAAGACAAGGTTGAGTTTCTTGGTTTTGTTGTAAGTTCCAAAGGTGTGGAAGTAGATGAAGAGAAAGTTAAGGCTATCAAAGATTGGCCTACGCCCACTAACATCACTGAAGTTAGAAGTTTCCATGGTTTGGCTGGATTCTATCGAAGGTTTGTTTCAAACTTTAGCACCATTGCTGCTCCATTGACGGAAGTTATCAAGAAAAGTGTTGGGTTCAAATGGGGTGATTCACAAGAGAAGGCTTTCAACACTTTAAAAGAAAAGTTAAGTACTTCTCCTTTACTTCTCTTACCAGATTTTTCCAAAACCTTTGAAATCGAATGTGATGCTTCTGGTATTGGTATAGGTGCCGTACTCATGCAAGACAAGAGACCCATTGCCTATTTCAGTGAGAAACTTAATGGAGCTGCTTTGAATTACTCCACCTATGACAAAGAACTTTATGCATTGGTGAGAGCTCTGGAAACTTGGCAACATTACTTGTGGTCTAAGGAATTTGTCATTCATACCGACCATGAATCATTGAAGCACTTAAAAGGTCAAGGTCCAGATTCGAGGACGAATCCTTTTCAAGAGAGGGAGAATGATGTGGGCAAGGATGGCATTGAAGAAGAGTTGGGCCAAGAATAATACTTAATGGAGTTGAAAATACCAAATGGACCTATCACTAGAGCTCGGGCCAAGAAGCTTCAAGAAGAAGTCCAAAATAACTTATTTCAAGAACCAAGACCACTTGAAGAAATGGGCCTTAAAGTTATTAATGTGTTACAAATACAAATGAAGTTTGATTAGGCCCAAATTAAGCAAAGAAGGCTCTAGAATGAGTAATTTCGAAGTGACATCCACTAGGCATTTAATATTGGCATAGAGAAGGCCAAAAGGTGTTTTGATGGTTTCCAAGAAGGCTGAACCTAGACCATATTAGAAGCAAAGTTCTTTCTCATGTTTTCAAGGCTATTTAATGCCTATTCTAGACTATTCTTGTAAGTCTATAAATACTTGGGAGTTCTTCATTGTAAGACACACTAGAATGAGAATTATCTTGTGAGAATTTCCTCCAAACTGTTCTTCTGTAGAACTTGCGGAAATTTCAAGTGCAACCACTTGATTTCCAACCCTTATAATATTGGTTTCTTGCTCTTCCATAGCAACGGGGTCAATATTCCTTTCTTGATACTATTGGTTTCTGGTTGTCATATAACCACGGGATCATTAGTCCTAAACTTTGAAACTACTATTGGGCGATCCTGAAGTTGATTCCATCTATTGACGTTGGGTCTCACAACAAGTTTGTTGAGGTTTGCATCAGGAAGTCGACCTCTCAAACAACTAGCCGAGTATTGAAAATCATGCGACAAAAATATTGATTTTCTTAGAATCCCAACTACGTAAACTTAATTGTTAATGTTGCAAAGTTTAATATGGAATTTTCAAACAAGTTCATAATCAGAAAAAGGAGTAGGCAATCTTTTTTGTGAAGCCATGATCCAAATTAGTGCAAATGAGTATAAAAGCTAGTCAATCCTTGTGGCTGTGGAGCGCATCTTCCAGTTCGAGCTCCACTCCGACGCGGTTTCTGATCGACGTCATCGCGTCGTGTTGTTTTTTAGTTTTTCTCTGCAACTCATGCAAATCTCGGAATATCAAAATCATGCTTTTTGATCAACTTCTTCTGCCTGGAGAGAAAGAGCCTCTTCATCAGGTCTTGGTAAGTGGGATCTCTTGAAGTGAAGAGGAAGTAGGCATATCCGATCACTATTCCGGTGGTCGTCGTGAAAAATGCGATGGGTTCCATGACGTCCCATGAAAACTCCCAGAAGGTTAATCGAAAGAAGAGACCAACCTGAAACACTGCGAGTCCCAGACCGAACCACAGGATTCGCCGGACCTGCTTGTGTGCTAACACGTCGATTTCTTCCTTCTTTTCCTGCAGTGTCTTTAGCTCATTTCTCGTCGGATCATCGTCGGGCATTAGAGCTAGAGGAACTGCCCTTCTCACCAGATCCACCAGCTGGATGTGAAAAAAATGAAACCAAGAAGAAAACATGAGCATGAAACAAAACTGGAACGAGAGTTTTACAATTTTCGACCCAGAATAGAAAGTCGAATGGGTCATACGTGACGACGCCGGCGGATTCATAATCACGCCGGAGTAGATCAGATGAAGGGGATCTCAACTACTGTACTAACCTTATCAGGATGGAGGTAGACCTTATTACGAAAAAGAAGGACTACACCGGCCTCATCGAGGACTCGGGCGAAAGCAGCAGCCTCGTCTAGAGTTCTGGCGACGCCCATGCTTTCACATGCTTCTAGAAGCTCTGCATATCCGATGACCTCATGTCCCTCCGCTTCAAGTTTCGACTTCAGCGCCTCCACATTCACCAACCTCAATAGCCTCTTGGCCTCAAAGGAAGATATCGTGTTCCCACCAGCAGCGGAATACGCCGGCCCTGGAGCTATCGTCTTCGTCGACAACATCGCCGTTTTGTCCTCCCGAGTCGGAAAAATGAACTGGATAGGAAAACGAAACCGCCCGGGAGAAGAGCGGCGACGTAGACCACGCCGGAGGAGAAACGGAGGTAGACCGGAAAACAAGAAAAGGAGAAAAAGGCACGGGAGGAGAGGTGTGGCTCACAAAAGCCGACCGGCTATGCCGTAACGAAGAACCACGTGAGCAACATCGCCGCCACATTGTTTGTTCACACGACAATCCTCCACTCAAATTTATTACGGGAGCACTCGTTCAGTTCTTCCGTCGCGAAGCCATAGTTCATTTCTGTACCAAACAACGAAAGGAGGGGCTCCGCTAAGCGATCTGATCAAACAATTCCGAGAAGAACAAGTCAAATGAAAGACAAAAAAGGCTCGAAAGCGCGCAGATGCAAGAAAGGGGGAAGCTTTGACCATGACTGAGAGACGGGAGGAACAATGGAAGGATGGCCGAGTCTTCGGCCGTTTGGCAACCTCCTCCACTTGAGTAAAAGCCCGGATTACACGCGTAGTTAGACGCCCTGTCACGACCCGGGGAGGATCGGGACAGAAACGCTTGGCCGAACTCAATCACCTTTCTGTCGGGACGGGAGAATCACCGACCCGACATTTCTGCCGAAATTCTAAGGCAACATAGAAGACACTATCAAAGGCAATACAGGAGACTGCAACTTACAAACAATATAGTCAATCTGTATTCACAATATCACATGTGGGTCCAATCCTGTCAGCATCATCCATACAACAAACCACACCTCACAGATTGCTGATGAATTATAGAGCTACAACACGTTACACAATGCAGATAAATTATGGAGCTAATTACAGAGCTAAACTACAGATTGCAGGAATTAGCGTTAACTAAATCTTCATTGTTTACAATTCCCTGTCGTGGAATGAGGTTGCTGGAAGGAAGCACTTCTACTCGACTCAAGAATATGATGAGTAAGCACCATTTCGGGTTGTTTTCCATAGGCTCCACCTGTAATGGCGTGTTGTTGCTTGGTCGACCTTTCACATTTGGAGCTGTCATCTGGATGGCTGACGTGACAGCAAGAATCTGGAGTTAATGGCTCATGAGAAGAAGAGAGAGAATCCTCAAGAGAGAGGCTCTTGGCTAGAGCGCATTGCTTAGCAGCCTTTTCCTGAAGGGGAGATTCGGAGGTTGCACCTGGTGTTGCTGGCTCATTCTTGTCATCTGATATGGCGGCTGACATGGTAGAAGCTGGAACTTCTGAAAGGACCCCAGTAAGTCTTTGTTGCTCTTCAATTATCTTCTTCAAGTACTTGCCTTGCGCTTCGATTCGCAATTGTAATTGTCTCTGCACCTGAGTACAAAATAACAAACAATTATAATCTAATCACTGAATGCAGGGATTTTTGCTAGTAAAAGACCAACTCGAAGAACAATAGACCATAGCAACACAAGGTAAACAAATAAATTTGAAATTCAATCTCAGATAAAACATGCCTCTAATTGTTCATGAAGTCGCTTCTGAACCTCCATTTGTAGCTTTAGTGCTTCAGTAATTTGCATTCCACTACCAACCCCAAACAAGAAAAAAAAAAGAGCACAAAACGCCAAAAATTAACAAAACATTAGATAAGAGTTCTACATCTCTCACATATTTTGCCAAAATATCAAGCATTGAGGCATTTATCGATCTGAAAATGAACATCTATAATATGAAGACGCTTTGTCTGCGCTTATATATGAGTAAATTGATAAGGTGACTTTGAAAGAACATGTGAAAGACTGATGAAATCTGACCTTTAGAAAAAATAATTTGAGGTGAAGATAATATAGATGTTTCAGTTGAGCTCCAAATAATGTTCACAGTGACAATAAATTCTATCACCCAAACCAAAATGGAAAAAGGAATTGAAAAATAGCAGCTTTACTTACGATGATCCATCCAAATTAGAAAGCAAATCTCCAGATTCTTTCTTGTCAGCATTTTTTCCTTCCACAATGTAAAGAAAATAATAACTACCGGAGTCTCGTCATGAATGAATATATCATAGATGATAACTCATTTTTGTAAGCAAATAACTCTTAAGCCAGCCAATTCATTTCTTTCTGATAGGTCCAATAATCTGCCTCACATCCACATCATTATTTGGGGTGGAAGTGAATTGGTCTGTAAACTACTTTAATTGTGAGCCTAGCCAGTAACTTCTTAAATCTTAATCTTTATATGCCGCATAATTTCGTGTAACGAACACTGGCATTTACGTACCGTCTGATGATGAATCAGGAAGGTACTTTGCAAGTCGATATTTCTGGATGAAGCAAAGCAGACAATAGCATTAGTAAACTAGTAAAAATGGAGAAAGTGAATCTTAGAAAAAAACTGTAAAACATAATTTGAAGGACCTGTAAATGACTTTTAACGTGGTATATGGTTAAACCTTGCACACCCATCACTCTAAGAACACCTTTGGGAGTGGCACCTGCGGAAAAAAAAAACCCATTTGGAAATTTCATTGTTTTTCCCTCATTGTCGAGTAACAGCAAATTTTAGAATTCCAAGGAAGATTATAGATATTGCAACAGCAAAAATTTAGAAATATGGTTGAGATGGAACCAGAAAAGGACTAACGAAGTGACCATATTAATATACAGCATTGAACGTGTAAATTCCTGTAATGGTGATAGTTGAGTACTCACGATCTGGCCCACCAAGCTGAGCCACGGCATCTACAAAACGTTCATGAAGTTCATGTGTCCATCGCAGGCGTTGCTTTGCAGCAAGGTTGGAGTTGTTGCTGAGACTCGTACTATTGTTACCACTAATAGGATCCATGGAGATGTCACCGGAACTACTGTTCTTCAATTACTATGACCAAATGAGCTCTCTCAACTAGGCCATGCCGCTTTTGTCCTTCATGTTTCATCAATCTAAGGAAAATGAAGAAAACATTTACAAATCAGAGGACAAATTACAATCCCAATGAATAAAACAACAATCTTTTACTTAATTATTGCCTTTCAGTTTCAAAGAACGAAAACAGAGAAAAATGCTAAACATTTAAGATTACAAGCTGGTCAAGCTTGTGTAAGCCTTCACCATTTCCAGCAAGATGATAGAATTCAGTATGATTGTCATTGTAGAAACTAGAATCGACAATCATACCGAATTTAGTAACCTTTTTTTTTAATCGGTGAGTGCATTCAGTAACTTGATCTACTGTGATTCCTAGTACGTTCTCGACTCTAAATCTGCAGCTTCAGTTCCTACCAATCATTTTTGTTTCCGATCACCATCATCCATCTCTCGGATTCATCACACTATCACCCTCATTTCTAGGCTCAAATTTCCAAATTGGTCATTTTGACACTTCCAACACCAAGATTCTAAAGATTTATCACCATTTTCAACTAAATAGAAAAGAAAAACAAATTCAGCTCCCCCCAAACAATGACCTACATACTTTTTTCCTTGAGACGCCAGCCTATCCTACAAAATTCACAAACACGGAAATCCTGGGAAAAGCACCACCGGGAATCCTTCCCTTAGTAAAGAAAAATCGAAAGAACGATCAGAAAATTCCAAAAAAACTGTAAGCTCCCCCATAAACCCGGAATTCTACTGAGCCATGCCCTCCTCCGATAATTACTTGGATTCAGAAAAACACCACCGTCGTCGTTCCATTCCCTGGCCTCCGCATCATTGGCGACCACTGGTTTCCCGTCGAGGAAAGGCACGGCAGCAGGCTTGACGGCTAGGGCTTTCTTTGAAGCAGAAAAGAACAATGAAAATAAGAACCCAGTTCCGTATCCCATCTAAACCGACCCGACTCGTGTCCAAATACTAGGGCTGACATTTTAGCCATTAACCCGACTCAAAAACACTAATCATCGTCTTCTTCCACTCTAGAGCCTAGTCAAATCTTTGTTAAGATGAATCATGGCGGCAGTAATTACATTGACTCTCTGGATAAGCTCTTTAACTGTAGTCGCTGTTATTATCGATTCGTTTTCACTCGTTAATCTCCCAATTAAACATTAACGGGCAAAGTCCACAAAAAACATAAACTATGTTTGGGTACAAATCACCTCTTAAACCGTCTTTAGAGAACAAACCAATCATTATCGTCATGTTATGTTAAATTCACTCGTGGTCGTCCGCGTTTTAACTTCGAGCAACCTCGTTTAAGCACGGTCGCCTGCTGATTAAGAGCGGGCGACCTCACGTAAAATAGAAATTAAAACCCCTATAAGCGAGAGCAACTGCTACCCGAACGAAGTCAATTGCGGAGGTCGCCTTCCCTTAAATGCGGTCACTTGCACTTAAGCGGTCGTCTACACTTGAACGCGGGTGACCGCGATTGACTTTAAAAGAACGTGACAGCAAAAGTTGACTTGTTGAAGTTGAATTTTCAATCTCGACTGCATTAAACGAAGACACTGCATTGAACAAATTTGTATTGAAAATAACAATCAGCTGCGCAAAAGGCAGATCGCCCTGCAACATTATGTTACATCTTTCACGCAAGCAGAAGACTCACAATGCACTAGTAATGACAAAGTTTCAGATTAAACACTCGTACATACAGAAAGAATGGCTCATAAGTTAAGACTAACTATACAGATACGGACCCGAAAAATTTAACTTACTTTCGAGGAAAACCGATGATCGAAGGATTATTATTGCACTCTCGAAGATATGCATGATCATAGTCAATGTATTTCGCCCAGTAGCTCCTGTACTTGGGTATGCCTATCTCGAGCCACGGTTTCATGTTACCGTTGTAGTGTATAACAGCTGCTCTTTCGATTTCCCTCATGCTGATATTCGGGTCGTATCCAAGACCAAGAACATGCCATGAGCCATCAATTGGATGAGTATGCTTCCAAAATGTAATTAAACCCGGAGGCAGAGTTCCCAAATTCCACAATTGTCTGTCATGATTCTGCAAAAAATAGAAATTAACTTGTTGAATGATAATCGATAGAAGCTTTTTTTCATCGTACGAGAAATTAACTTCCACAATTTCCTTTCGTTAATGTCTGTTCCATGGCCTTCATTTTCTCATGGGTACTGCATTCAACCACAACAAACAATGGAACTCTTACAATTTGCTTAAACAGTTTACAGTAAAATTTGGTCAAATAAAAACTTACTTTCTTGAAAGGTCTGAATCCTTGATTGCATCTCCAAGAGCTCGTTGAACGTCTTTCATCTTTACTCGAATCTCCCTCCTGAAGTGGGGGTTGTTCCTGGTTGCCGGAAGAGACAAGTAGAGTTTTGCCCTGATAAGCTGATCTCTAAGTTGCCTGACCCGAGAATCCGGCATGGAAAGTTGATATTTTCTTATTTCTGATCCAGATTGATCAACCTTGACAGCTTCTTCTTCTTCTTCCTGAGATACAAACACACAGAGGAAAGAGAAAAGAAATTATACACTAGAAAGCAATTTCACATCATTGGAGACATCTTACAGTCCACCTTGTTTTCATCACTGATCGTGCCACGTTGGTCAGTGACCAGCTTTATGGAGTTATCACCTTCAGAATGTTCTTCCTCGTTCATCATCGACAGCATTCGGGTGGATTTACACTCTATTTTTTCAAAAACTTGCAGATCTGAAATCGTAAACGCATCCAACAATAAACATCTTTTCAATACATAAGCAAATATACAAATTGAAATGAAAAAACAAACACTAGAGAGAATAAAGCACCATTGTCTGAGCTTTCAATGCAGGAGGATCTCTCTGAAAAAGATTTATCATCCGAGTAAAGAACTCCATCTGGGTCTTTAAGAGTTAAGGACTCCTATGATCAAAATGAGAATTTTTTTCAAGGAAAAGGAACAAAGAAGCAAAATCAGAACTTGCAGGAAAAGAGCATTAATTACCTGAGGAAGAAGGTTCAGATGCTCTGAAAGGCCACGAGAGCTGCAGTAAAAAGATAGAATAATAAAAAATACAAACTTCATAGAGAGAAAAGGAGGAAAACTTCAATAAACTTACAGAAATCGCGTTATCTTCTGCAAATTCTCCTTCAGCTGCAAATTTATGAACCCCAGTTGTAAGAAATCAAACTCATTCCCACAAGGGAAAGAATGAGGAGGAAGAAGGGAGCTAAGATTAAAGAAGAAGGGGAAAGAAAACTCACAGGAAACCATGAAACTGCCGAGGCGATCAGTGTACAGTACCATCGGTGCTATGACCGTAATAAATAGCATCCCTAAGACCAGATTCCTCCTCATCGTCATGATCAATTTCTCAAATGCAAATATTTACAGATAGAACTGAAAAAAAATATCCCCAAACTGAACCCAGAGTCTAAGGAATGGAGACAAACGTCAAACAAAGAACCTATATTGGAAATAGGGGTTATCTGCGTCAAGCCAAATCCAGTTGAGCTCCTAATCAGGCTCGCCCATGCAACCCGTTTGCGGTAAATGGATGAATGGATAGCTAAATCTCTTCTCGGTCTTCAGTGAACCTCTGAGAGACGTCCAAAAATTCTCTTTTTCCCGAGAAGACAAAGTTCCTCCCCCGTAGCCTCAGGTTTGGTTAAAGGGTCTACAATTACAGGCTTCAAAACTCAGAAAGTAGTCGTCTTTAGCCAAAACTTGAACGCCCATTTGTTAATTTCATTAGTAGTTTAAGCTAACTGGATGAAAGGAGTTACACAAATCAGAGAATCGTAGAATAGATCCTACTATTCACCCATATATACGGAACCAGAGTTTTACACTTGGACGTATGCACCACAGCTGTTCAACATTTACAAATTTATATTGCGGACAAGGAATGAAACATTTGTAGAATTTATAAGCAGCTGTCTCGTCAATCAGCGAGGAAGACAGATACGTAATATAAGAAAAACAACATTCAACGAACAGACGCTTTCGAAATCTGGAGAGCTCAACCGCAACAACCTCCAGCTTGCGAAGAAGAGCCGTCCCTGCCTCCTGATGGTCCTGGAAGTCCGCCATACCCAACTTTTATGCCGTATGACTGACGACAAAAGAAAATCACAGCATCACATTCATTCCTAAATGAGACAACTTACCCAAATCCACTGATGCCCATAATTTCCAAACAACATATCACAACAGGTTAGTACCCAATAAAAGAAATAAATCTAACCTCGTTTGAAACGTCAAATACTCCATCCTGAATCTTCTTATAAATGGTTGCAGCTGTTTTTATAAAGGCCTGCCCAAAAGTTTTTGCACTTTCAAGTATTAATTGATAGAAAAATAAGTTCATTTCTTCGAACAAATCATGCTTTCGTATATGGTTTTGGGCATGCTGTCTAACCTCCTCAACGTTTTGTGCAGTTTTCGCAGAGGCCTCCATGAAGATCAATCCATGTTCCTTTGCAAATTGTTCTCCTTCCTCCGTGCTCACGGCTCTTCTGTGTGCAAGATCACACTTATTACCAATTAACATAATCGTCATATTGGCATTTGCATGCTGCCTCGCGTCTTCTAACCAACTAGCTAAATGATTAAAGGTCTCCCGCCTGGAAAGATAAACCAGACAGAACACCATGCTTCAATGTTTGAGTCTTCATGTAAAGATAATCAAATTACAATTGTCAAACAAAAAAGCAAAACCTTTTTGTTTTCTTCCTCAACACTTCCCGGCACCGAATTTACTAGTTTTAAGAGGTTCATTTGCTCTTGCACTGAGCCAATAGTCATTGCTTTCATCATCATATATTTCTATGCTAAACTACATCGTTGACTTGGCTATTCTCCCGTCCAACTTACTCACCAACCAAATGGCATACGAAAGCCATACTATCTAGTGAACTAATAAGGTACGTCAAGAGTTAAGACACAATTATTACCATGGAGTAATGTTACATTTATATTCTAACTTCACACCTTAACACGACGTTTATGTATCATTCACTCATTGATTCATGTGATCTATTATGCTAATTACTTAAATTATATCATAATAATTCGATCAATAAATGTTACATGAGTGTCATGTCAGGGTGTGAGATTATAGTGTAAACGTAACATTATCTGCAACAACTATGTTTGTAGATGCACCTGTTAAAATTGACAAAGACTCTCGTATTCACCTACGATGACCAATGGATTTGAAACACCATATATATTTATTTGCATAGTTTTCTCAAGGTTGATGAACAGAAGTCCCATAAAATGTCATCGTTGAATTAGCTTGGTTTGAAAAGAGCAACATGTTGTGATTATAGACATTTGACTAAAACTTTTTCAATGTAATTGCAAACAGATCTCCACATCTGCAGAATGAAACTGAAAAAGTAAAAAGTACCTGGTAATATCATAGACAAGTAAGGCACCAGCCGCCCCTCTGTAATAGGACCTTGTAATAGATCTGAAGGACTCTTGACCAGCCTGCGTATTTAAGAGACGCATCAACATAATAGCAGAAGGTAATTGAAGCACGAGAGAGAGAGAGAGAGAGTTATAACCGTATCCCATATTTGGAGCTTGATTGGTTTGCTATCAATGGTGATCATCCTAGCCCCGAACTCGACACCAATGGTTAAATCGTGTACAGGCTGGAACCGCTTGTCCGTGAATTGAAGTAGAAGACATGATTTCCCAACCCCTGAATCAAGTAAATGGTAAAGCGTCAGCACGGATTGAATAACCATCAAACTGGGCTCCAGAAAACTTGAATCATTAAGAAGGATAAATGAACAAAAGGGGAAAAAATTATAATAAGAATCAGAGAATTAAAATCAAATAACCAAACGGTAATCCACAAAACAGAACAACACAATTGACAGAAGAGAAGAAACAAAACTCAAATCAACAAGGACAATGAATTGAGGAGAGAGACATACCAGTATCGCCAATGATGATGTACTTGAAAAGATAAGCGTAAGACATTCCGGTTGAATCTGCTTCGGAAGAGCAAGTGATAGATTGAAGTGAATAGCGAATTCTTCGCCAGGAAGAAAAATTGCGACGTAAATTTAGCAAGAGGGGAAGAAGGGTGTCTAAAAATAAGAAGAAGGATCTTGCAAATGGGAGTAAGAGGAAAATCCAGACTTAAGCTCCAACGAAGCAAATTAGTGGCCCCTCCATCCTCGCTGTCGCGTCCAGTCATCCCCAGCTGCTCGTTCTTAGCCCAACCCAACCTCTTTAACTTGGCCCAACGTTGTCCAATTGATACCTTGAGTTTGACGACGAATTGTAAAACTCTGTTAACGTGTAGTTTGCTTTCTCTCCCGCTTTCCGCCTGCCATTCGACCAACGAGACAGTTGTTTGGGAACACTAGGAGACTGGAGTTCATCTAGCGGGGAGCTCCTTCTCCATTCCTCCTCCCGAGTCCCGCCTACCCACTATGAACCACGTGAAATCAGCTGCCGTGCTTCTTTCCCCTGCCAACGTCGGAAATCTTTTCGACTCCGTCGACGCCTTTCTCTTCGACTGCGATGGTTTTTTCTTTTTTACGTTTTCTCCTTTCCAGCAATCAGTTTGATTGATTTTGCACGTTCTTATTCGACTACGTAGGTGTGATATGGAAAGGAGATAAGCTAATTGATGGCGTGCCAGAGACGCTGGAAATGCTTCGTTCCAAGGCATTTTCCCGAGTTCATCTTTTACTTTTTTGCTTTTTAATTTTATATCCGTTTTCTGGGAGAACTTGAAATTGTTGTTGTATGAAGGGAAAGCAATTGATTTTTGTGACCAACAATTCGACAAAATCAAGAAGGCAGTACGCGAAAAAATTTCTTTCTCTTGGAATTCCTGTTTCCGAGGTTGGTTTCCTGAAAAAAACAACATAGAACAACGATAGTTTTCAGAGCTGATTGCCTCTACGTTCACCCAATTTTTATGGTCATTGGTTTAGGATGAAATATTCTCATCATCATTTGCTGCCGCCATGTACTTGAAAGTCAATAGCTTCCCCCCAGAAAAGAAGGTTCTTTCTATTCTTCTTCGTCTTCTCCCTCGAACCTCTGTTATATCTTTAGCATTAGTTCAGTTCTCCGTTAATCTACAGTTGGACGCCATAATACCATTACTAGTAATTGACTTTTTTAGTCTATTTATTTTTCTCGTCCAAAACTACACCATACTTCTGCGATGGTCTAGCTTTAAGTCTGAATAATTTTAATCCCAGGCTTCTTCTTCTTTTGCAGGTTTACGTAATAGGACAAGAAGGCATTTTGGAAGAGCTGCAGCTAGCTGGTTACACTGGTCTTGGTGGCCCAGTGAGTTAGTTTCTGTCAAGTTATTGTGTTCAGATTCACAAGCATAATTCTCAAGATTTCAATAATTTTTGACTGCTGAGACACTGGTTCTATGTTGGCGTTGTGCTCTCTGGGCATTTTTAAAAACCAAAGAAAATGATGCTGGTGGCTCTCATCTTCCTAATTTATTGTGTACATTTATTACGGGATTCACTGATGAAGGTGATTCCTTATTTCAGGAAGATGCTGGGAAAACAGTGGATTGGAAACAAAATTGGCTCTTGGAACATGATGAGAAAGTAAAGTTACATCTTGAAGAACCATTTTATATGTTTCTTCTATTAGAGTTCGATACTTGAATCTCCTGTCAACAGGTTGGCGCAGTTGTGGTTGGATTAGATCCGAATATTAATTACTACAAACTCCAGTAAGGGCTTCATATCCCTTTCTCCTTATAGCCAACTTTCGAGACTGTACCATGTATTCTGAACAATTGATCTTGTGCTTCTCAAAAATCTCTGCTCACCATCTTTGAGTGGAACAAATCCACGTAGATTGTAAAGGAAGAACTCTGATTGCGCACTTAGAAAATCTAAACTATGACAATTACTTTAAATCTGAAAATCTGGATTTGGGATTGAATTTATCTAATGGTTTGTTTAAGGTGTAAAGTTTCTGTATTTGATAGGTATGCAACCCTCTGCATTCGTGAGAATCCAGGGTGTATCTTCATTGCTACTAATCGCGATGCAGTGGGACATATGACTGATTTACAAGAGTGGCCAGGTTCTTACCATGTCAACTTGCATTCCACCAATGGATGTTGAGTTAATGAACTATTCCCCTGATGTATTCTGCTGACATCCCTCTTCGACTATAGGTGCCGGATGCATGGTTGCTGCTGTATGTGGATCAACCGAAAAGGAGCCAATTGTAGTTGGGAAACCCTCGACCTTCATGATGGAGTTTTTGCGCGAAAAGTGAGTAAATAGTATTGAACAGAGTAATACCCACGATGTGTCTCGTCCATAATCCATTTTTGTATTCATGTCAAAATCTAATTGGTTGTAGTTGATCATAGATCGCATAACTTAACAGAAAGAAAGACTCAATTGCATGATAAGACTGCCTTTATTTTCTCTGTTTTTCTAGGTTTGACATTAGTTGCTCCAAAATGTGCATGGTGGGTGATAGATTGGACACAGATATTCTATTTGGACACAACGCTGGCTGCAAAACTCTCCTTGTTTTTTCGGGTAGTAATTGGGACGTTCATTGTTGTTTATTATTATGGTGCCTCCTATGCTGAACATTATGACTGTTTAGGTGTGGCTACTCAACTGCAATCTGGAAGACCCTTCCAACAGCATCCAACCAGACTACTACACGAACAAGGTGTCTGACCTTCTTGAACTATTAGGACAGTAATGTACTAATTGTTGTAGGAGATTCTCTGACACCCATTTTTCTCACTTAAAGCTACATTGCCTGTCAAATGTACCTCAATTCAATTGAAATATTGAGATATTTCATCAATAAATCTAAAATGTTGTTCCTTAGATTGAAACCATGTGGCATCTCTTTCGATGGGTCGCGATGGTAATTCTTGTACCGACACTTGTTGACTTCTGAGAACGAAGAAATGCGTGCATTTTTCAACTTTTTACAAAATGACGTGAAATTTTAGTAGAATTCTTTTAGCAGAAAGTAATCCAAGGATTCTATCTAAACTCATACAATAAAACTAATGATATCACAATGTAACACTTGAGCATATCATTGAAATAATATGACATGTTTGCTTTTTGGTGGTAATGAAGTCAAGAGTCAAACTCTCATCCCAAAAGAGAGTTTATTACACAGAATTGTGTTGTGTTTACATAAATGAAGGTTTATTAAAACACATGCAAGTAAATGAATTATCGTGTTTGTCTTCTTGCTCCCGCATGTCTCTTGGCGCATCTGAATCATCTTCGTTGTGGCGTGGCGGCGGAGTGGGAGGTAAATTTGGAGAGGTCGGTCCTATCATCGGCCACTTCACTTCCTTCCCTTCACATACGATAGTAACATTGCAAAATTCATGTCCGTTCTGCATTATCTGATTGACTGTTCCACTCTTTTTTTTATTTTTCGACTTCCTGGTTCAAGACAGACGATAATTATAGTACTTTTAACGTTATTAGTCGAAGTTAAGTTGAAAATGGGAAGATCCCAATCCATTACCTGGATTTGGAGGTGCCGAGTACTAGCTTGCGAATATGGAGAATCGGGATGAGATCTGAAATGGCCTTTCCAACCGCATCACTCTCGAGAAGAATGGTGTCTACCTTAACCTGTTGATTAGTTCATTATCAAATCGATAGTCTATACATAGAATTAACTCGATGTGCAAATGTCGTTTGGTGCTTGTATTTGCACCTTGGCTTCGTTGCATGTGTCGATGAACTTCTGAAGAAACTCTCTTCTCTTCCCACTCTCTTCGGCCATGTAGCTCTCAAGTTGCTCTTTACTCACCTGATTCTTTGGAAGCTTTCCTACTGCACATACAAATCATTGTTCAGATCATCGAAAGAATGAGAACTTCGAGGAAAAAAAAGGGAGTCACGGCATCCAGTAATTACAGTCTATAAGCTACTGCTCGATCTTAAAAGGTCCGAAGAACCGTGAAAGTAACTTCTCATTGGGTTTCTTAGCTAAAGACTTTTGCCTATAAGGTCTTAGTTTAAGTAGAACTAAGTCTCCTATTTCGAATGAAACGTCTTTTCTAGTGAAATTTTAGCAACTCTGACGTTGCATCCCTATTTTAATGTAGCTTTTGTTGTTCCTATTTCATATCTCGAGGATTAAGATCACGGTTGCAAAACAATTAAGGTCAAATGAGAAACTAGAATTTGTGATGAAGTCTAGACAAAATTCTCAAAAGAAAGTGACATTGAAGAATTCATTGATGATGATCATATCATTGTTATCAGCTCATAAGAGACAGAGCAAAGATAATGACCTAGCCTTTACAAAGGCTTGGATATTGTAAATGCCCTACTTGTCTTACATGATCAGAAAATGTGGAACCAAAAAGCTACAATGAGGCAATGACAATCAAAGACAATTCTAAATGGCTAACACAAATGAAAGAAGAAATGGACTCACTTCTCAAAAACTTGACTGGTTCACAATGCAAAAGGTTGTTGCCTTACCAGCTACAGAGGCCGAGTATAGGTCTTACAAGTGAACTAGGCATATGTAGTAGAATCTATCTATATATTGTGGTAGTCTAAGTGTCATGCATCTCATGAAAAGGCCAGCTTTTCAGGGGAAAAACTAAACATATCGATATAAAGCACCATTGTATCAATGAAGTTATTGATCAAGGTAATTCCAATCTCTTGGGAAGGCAGGCGATGAGTGTGTTCCCATCCATCGCTGTATCAGTCAGGAAATGAATATTCTGCAGAATAGGATAACAAAGAGAATAGAACCTTCTATTCTCTGACAACTATAATGTACCAAATATAACAGAAATAACAATAACGAAGTACTCCTCTAATAAATCAAATAATGAATATACAATTATATGTGTTAATATCCCCTAGGTCAAGGCCGAAGAACGAAAAACTTTGATCTAAAGAGTTGAAACTTTGTTGGAGAAAAAGGTTTAGTGAGGGCATTGACAATCTAATTTTTAGAAGCCGTGAATTTAACTAGGAAAGAGTTGTTGAGTATCTTTTTTCGAACAAAGTGATAGTCAATCTCCACATGTTTTGATTTTGAATGCAATAAAGATTATAAGCAAAATAAGTTGCTCTTAGATCACCACTGTAAATAGTGAAAGTTGTGGACTTAGTAACACCAAGCTCATGAAGAATAGATTGAATCCATATTAGTTCGGTTGTGCCATCTGCAATGTTGCAATATTCAAACTCAGTGCTGGATCTAGAAATGATGTTTGGACCAAGGAAAATGCAAAAAACAGTGGTGCTCATACAGTCCTCGGGACATGATACCTCTTCGGGATCATAAAGCACATGACATCAAATAAGGTAGACGAAGATAGCAATAATCTGAGAGATGTAGTTCCACGAAGATATCAAAGAATACGTTTAACAGCTTGTCAATGTAAATTAGTTAGAGCACGCATGAATTGACAAACTTTGTTTACAACAAAAGCAATATCTGGTCAGGAAATACAACAGTACTGGAGACCACTAACTACACTTCGATAGATAGATCCATCACATAGAAGCATGCGAGAATTTTTTTTTATAAAAGTGGTCCATAAACCACCAGAGTTGGAACAGGTTTACTGGATGCCATGTTTGTTTGGGCTAGTAAGTCAGAAATGTAATGAGACTGACTAAGATATAGGCAGGAGCTACTGTGAGTGACTGAGATGCCAAGGAAAAATTTTAGATTGCCAAGATCCTTTATTGCAAATTTTGACTTGAGATATTGAACCAGTTGCTCTAGCGATGATAAATTGTTACGAGTTAATATTATGTCGTCCACATAAACCAGCATAAGAAGAAAATTAGAGCCCTTCCAAAATATGAACAGTGAGGCATCGGCCTTTGAAGCAATGAATTTCTAAGATAACAATGTAGAAAATAACTGTGTGAACCAGGTTCTAGGAGATTGTTTTAAACCGTACAACGCCTTCTTTAATAGACATATCATATTAGAATTTGACGAGGTTACAAACCTCAGAGGTTGCTGCAAATAAATAGTTTCATTGAGATGAAGAAAAGTATTAGAAATATCCAATTGCTAAATGTGCCAGCTAAAATAAACTGCTAGATCAAGTGTAATACGAAAACTGGTATGTTTAATAATTGAACTAGAAGTCTCGTCATAGTTTATGCCTTCTATCTGATCATACCCCTTTACTACGAGACGTGCTTTGTAGCGGTTGAAAGATCCATCTGAATTGGTTTTTAAACAAGAAACCTATTTGCAGCCAACAATTTTGGTTAAGAGCATACCCAGCCAACAATTTTGGTTAAGAGCATACCAATATAATGTTTGATTTTCATGTAGGGCTATAATTTCTTCTTCCATGGCAGAAATCCAATTTGAACTTTTGGATGCCTGAAGGAATGTTCTCGGTTCGAGCACATGTGCAGTAGTTAAGAGCAACTGTCTTGAAGACTCCTCTTTTTGATTTTGTAGTCGTTTGATGGATGTTCAGAGCATTATTACTGGTATTAGATTCATGTAAGGGTAGTGAAATGGATGAAGTTAGAACTATTTCTTGTAATGTAGGGGAGATGTTGTGGGCAATTCGAAGTGATCCGAAGATTGAGATGAGACACAGGTAGAGGGAGAGTGAGATTGAGGTGAAGGAATTGGAGGAATGAGGAAACAGAATTTCGGTTGTGAAGGAACGAACTTGACACTATTTTTAAACGGGAATATAATTTCATCAAATACAATAGTTGATGTGATATACACACAGTTTGAGAGAGGATTTAGGCACACATAGCCTTTGTAATTAAGGTTGTAACCCTAGAAGATTGCATTTGACAGAACGAGATTGAAGTTTATGCTTATTATACGGTCTTAGACGGGGAAAACATAAACATCCAAACACTCTAAGAGAGGAATAGGGAGGGTTTTGACTAAGTAAACATTCATATGGTGACATGGAAGTGAAGAACTGGAGTAGGCATGTTGTTAATCAAGGTGGTTGCTATGTCAAACACAAGATCAAAAATGCAAAGACATTGAGGATTGAAAAAGGAGATCTAGACCAATTGCTACAACATGTCTATTCTTACGTTCAACTCGACTATTTTGATTGGGAGTGTATGTCAAGAACGTCGATGATGAATATCAAATGAACGAAGAATCATAGAAAGAGATTGATATTACCCACCCCAGTCTGATTTAACTGTAGTCCAAAATTGATTTTTGTTATAAGCAAGGAAATTGGAAAAGACAGATTTAAGTGTCTTTTTATTTTAGAAAAATATTCATATAAAACGACTGTATCATCGACGAAAAAAGAAAAATAACGTGCACCAATGATAGAGTGTTCTGAGGATGGTATCCAGAGATCAGAATGAACGCTTTTCAAAGGTGCCAAGGCACGAGAATGAGAAACATTAAAAAGAAGCGCGTGACTTTTACTTAATTGACATGCAGTACACATAGATGTATCAAAGGACTTTGAAAACTGAAAAATTACATGTCTTGAGAACATGTGATATAATATATTTACTCAAATGTCCTGAACGGAGATGCTATAATGAACAAGAAGAAATTGCCAGAGAGGACATTGAAGCGTGAACAATAGGAACAAGAGACAAGGCATAGTAAGATGATGGAGTCTCGTAGAGACCGTCACTTCGACAACCTTGAAGCATAATCTTCTTGAAGACCAGGTCCTTGACGAACAAAAAATTTGCATAAAATTCAACAAAACAAAGTTATCTTGACAAAGTTTTGGACACTTAGAAGATTAGAGGAGATAATGGGTGTGGGGAGAACATTGTTTAAGTGAAGTGGGTGAGAGACAGTAGGTAGAGAAGCACGTCCAATGCCAGTAATAGAAAGCATCTAACCATCGCCAACCATGACTTGCGCGGGTCCATAAGAGGGCACAAATTCAGTAAGAGCAGAATTGTCTGGAGTGAAGTGGTTCGTGACTCTCGAATCTAACAACCACAGGCTGGCAGAGGAGACAAATGAAGAAGTTGGCGTCATTGTTGCAGGAAAAACTTGAGAAGATCCTTGAAAGAGCTTCAGCGGTGGTGGTCAATGGTTTGATGTACATCGGTGATAACAAACCAAGGCAGAATGCCCAATCTTGTTACATATCTTGCAACGAGGGCGAGATGGAGGTGTGAATGAGCGAGAGAACGCCACATTTGCTTGAGGATAGATTGGTTGTAGTAGCTGTGAGACAAAATTTTGCTTTTCTAGTCAAAAATCATAAGTGAGAAGCATGTCGTGGATTTCTTCAAGAGAGACAGGATCAGAGTGGCCATTGATTGAGGTAACAAAAGGATTATACTTTGATCCTAACCCATTTAGAACATAGATCATTTGAGCTTTGCTAGACACTGGTTCTCCTATAGCGAAAATGATGTTGCACAGAGAAGTAATCTTCTGCGTATAATAAGTTGTTGAGAGCCCATCTTTAGAGAGATGGTGAAGCTGTATCGCAAGTCAATAACGCGTGCTAACGAGGAGGAAACAAACATTTGACTAAGAGCCATCCAAATTACCGCAGAAGAAGAGTAGCAGACGATTTGAGAGAGAGAATGTTATCCGAGAGAGAAGCATATATCCAACTCATTAAGAACCTGTTGTATCTACTCCAGAGAGTGTGTTCAGGATTGAATTGCAGAGTAAGAGAATCCAGAAATTGTGGAGGAGAGTGAGAGCCACCGTCTAGCCCATTGACAATGTCAACGTTAAAAAGTTGATTTTTCTAGGTAAGATAATTTGTTGAGTCTAATTTGATAGTCAGAGACTGATTACAGAAGGAAACGGTGGAGAGGAGACAGGGTAGTAGGGGAGGATACAAAAGACAACTACAAGGATATATATGTTAACACATGTGAGAGAATAGAATTCATCCCCAAAAGCTAGTTCGAGGGGAGAGAGAATATCCTTCACATATATACAAAGCGCAGGCTCATCCAATAGGCGATGTGGGACAAACACAATTATCAATACCCACCCTCACGCATAGTGTGTCTGGGCCGAGTCCAATTCCTACCATCGTTTAGCTCTGATATCATGTTAATACATGTGAGAGGGTAAAACTAATTCTCAAAAACTAGCTCGAGGGGAGATTAATACATGTGAGAGGGTAGAACTCATTCCCAAAAACTAGCTCGAGGGGAGAGAGAATCTCTCTCACATATATACAAAGCGCAGGTCCATCCAATAGGCGATGTGGGACAAACACAATTATCAATAATATAGACATTGCAGAGAATAGAACAATAACAATAACGTAGTGCTCTTCTAATAAATCAAATAATGAACATATCTTGTCAATTGACCTGCAAGAACTACAGATTTTGCACTATCATAGGGATACTTTCATATCTTTTCGTCCGACAACTTCTGTAATTATTATGTGACACATGCAATCTCCCTAACTCCATGTGTTTGTAGTTGATTATTTTACTTCTCCCACTAAATGTTTTTTAGTTACTCACTCTTAGCTAACTATTTATTACACATACGAGATGGAATTAATGATTTCCCAACATTGTAGTTGAATCTAAAGTTTGTTCCCCTCGTGATGCATGTGAGACCTTTTTGCTGGGTGATTCACTTTAATAATAATACACTATTACAACTTCAAATCTCCATCTTTAGCCCTTTCGTGTCAAGTTTCCCGTGTTTGAAGGGTGTTATTATAAATCAACGGGGAATTCTTGGAAGTAAGTAAAGAATGAAATGAGGGGAAAATTGAGATTACGTACGTGGACTTGGAATGAATCGTGTTTCGGGAAAGACATGCAAGAGATAGAGAGTGGAGGAGGTGGAAACGGAGTGGTGGAGCGTCCACAGGAGAGCATCCATGCTAGAATCGCTCTTCCCTATCCCTACATAGACGCAGTCCTCCTGGCTTAAGTGATTATCCGAAGCCGATGATCTTCCCTCGCGGTTCTCTTCCTTAATGGACGCCATGGAGCCTGCTCTTGCCTTCTCTCCCACTCTTCATTCAACCTCTCTTCCTCTATTTCCGTTATGCTACTGCTCCATTGATTCGTTGATCTCGCGCTCGATGTTGTTCCTTGATCCCACTCCGGCATTCCTGTCTCCATTGGACAGTAAGACGCCGACAAAAGAACGAAAGGGAACAATTTGAAGTAGGAAAAAGTCCTTGTGCTTTTAACTGATGAAGTATGGGAGAAACACAGTTCTGTGGGGCCCGAATCAAAGAAAAGAGCTTTCTGCTTCGCCTTTCAACGAAAATGACTGCCTACTTCAACGTAATTGGCTACTACATAAAATGACTTGACTTTTTGTTGGTTTGGGTGGGGCCATCTTTCTCAAATGTCGGATGGAATATTCGAATATGAAGGGAACAAAAGTCAGTTGACTGTGAAAGTCAAAGCTACATACATGTGTAAATTACATGGTTTGGTCTCACAACCCACGTATTTGTAGTTTTTTAATCCGTGGACGAGCGATTGGAAGTTACGTGCTGATTGCGCTCTGACAGACAAGTTCGCCGCCGGGTGTTCTGGGTTTGCAGGCTCAGTGGAGATGGAGTTTGATGATCGTTATCTCACAATGCTTGAATTGGTTTCAGGCCGTCCGGCCACTTTTGCCGGAGAGAACTGGAAAGAGATGAGTTGCATAAGAATTTATCTGTCTATGAAAGCCTTAACATTCAGGCAAAATGCAAGACAAGCAAATAGATAATTATACTCATTCCCCTGTTCCCAAGTTAATTGCCCTTGCAAGGCAAAAACAAGTAGACATGTTGTTGCCACAGCTATTAGTCTAACATGGATGGCTTATGCAGATTTCGGACCATCCATCTTTTCGACACTTGTGCTTTACAAGTCGTCCCGACGAATCAGTTTTATACCGAAGAATGAAGTACTTCTAATCACGAATTTTGGAAACTTGAGAATTTCTAATCCTTTTTGAATGGTTTCTAATGTGTTTTCAGCACAACAAGTTTGATAAATAAATCGAAGTGCAAAACCTACATACAAGAGCAAAGATATCGGTTTATTTAACTTTATCAGCACTCTGTTTTGCACTTCATCCATTCCATCAACAACTTTACAAGTCCTCCCTACATGAAGCTGTTCTGCAGGGCCATCCTGACGAGGAACCAAGATAGTAAAGTCCGTAAAGTCGGCATTTTGGAATCGGAATGAGCTTTTTGTCCTCAAAATAAAAGTGGGTTTCGAACCAATAGCAACAAAAATCTATTCACTTTCTTCAACGCCATTCACATTGATAAATCAGGCATGTAGTAGTTGATCATCGGTCTTGCGCATTCGCCCTCTTTCCGTGAAATTTTCCGAGAAGGAGAGCACAGAACCTAGCAATTTACAGGCATCGTAATGATATTGAATCAGTCTATCTTTTGTCAGAGTGACATAAGTTTAGGAGTGAATCGACTTAGTTCTACACTTAAATACACAAATAATCAGTGTAAACGGGCATACTTTATGGTGAATAATAATAACAGAGTCATTTTGGGATCTATTCAAGTTGTAAATCTTGCTATTCATAACTTAGATATCAGCTGTAAAATTGGATGTGTCCTAAAATCCATACCATAAGTCAACAAGGATATGAGAAAGAGCAAAACAACTACACTTACCCAATCTCTAGAACTAACTGACGACACGCCTGAAAGTAAGGTTGATCCGGATCGACTCTGCTTTGGCACGCTTAGGGATTGAATGGATCCAATCCCGTTGAGTGAAGCCTTTCATCACCAGCAGCGAACCATGGTTTAGCATAAAAGAATGTTGACAGTATTGACTGCTCTTCTTTGATCGCTTGCTTGCTGTTTCTTCTTCCTTCCTTCTTTCTGCAGACAGCACCAACTCACCAAGATAAGCCATTAATACACGATGCTGACATTTCCGGCCAATATTTTGGTTCGTGTAACAGAGTGACGGAAACTCATTTTCAATAAATAAAAATGGACAACCAAATGAACACATGAAATGAAATATTGATAGGTTGTAATTCTAGGAGAATGATGGAAGGGAAGAAGCTCAGTTGTACCTTGAAAAGCTTTGTGCTTGCTCCTCAGCAAGAACTCACGCTCGCATCCAAAGGATAGAGAAGCAATGTCATGATTCAGGCCATAAAGCTTTTCATCATCAGAATGCCAGCCCACATAGTCACTGCCACATTTGTACCTGTTCAATAGCAAGCTATTGAAGGCGCTACCGGGAAGAACTTTATGGACCTGAGATGACCATACAAGAAGGCGAATGTTGAGACAGTTTAGGGTTCGAGAGGAAATAATCAGACAAGACGAGCTAACCGCATCCAAGATGTCTCTGAGTGGAGGAAAATCGTCCCAAGAAAAACGATGCGGTCGATATCCGCTGTAAGTCAATTCCGGGCAATCCCGAACTCGCGACGTAGCAGCTGTCTCTGGGCTGCAAAATCATTTGTTTTCACCATCAAGAAAGAATAGAGTTTGTCATTGATTACAGAGGGAGACAGAGGTCAACCTGGCACGACGGACCGTCCGAAGACGCGAAGGACAGGCCTTGTCCAGGGAATCTGCTTGTCGAGGTAGTCGAACCAAGTCCATCCCTGATCGGAAGAAACAAACCTTGATATGTAGACGACTTCGCTTCCATTTCCAAGATCAAAGACCTGCTTCTTCGCAGTCTCGTTCGTGCTAGGGTTTGTAGCCTCCGCTTCTTCATCGACAATCGTTTAAGCCTTAAACTCATCCTCGAATTTCACAATCTCCCAGCGAATGATTCCGAAGAAGGAAAGGTGGGTTACCCGCCAAATGTAAAGATGTTCATCACCCAAAGCACGAATGTATTGGCAGAGAGAAATCAGGGCCATAAATTAATGGGCTCTGTGTGAGGCTGGCCAGGCCCGCAAACAGCTCCGTTCTCCGTCCATCTTCTCCGTCCACTGACCACTCTGTTATTCTTTATTTATTAAACAGTGTTGAACCAAAATTCATGAAATTTACAGCTTTGTAATTTTACTTAATTCAATCAAATCTGTTGTTGCAATGAAGGAGCCCAGCTCAGCCCATTTTGCCGCCGCTGGAGCTCGGCCGAGCAAACACTGCTATCTTCTCCTCCAGCCCACCTTTGCTGCTACTTAGACCTCAAAACCATATTCATGGCGGAGGAATCTCCGCGTGGGTTTGTTTTGGGCCAATGCCACTTCTTGGGAAAAGCTTCTGTTTTTCTTGAGCACCCACTGTCTGCGTAACGCGAGTGTGTGGATTATCAAAAACGCAATGTTTTGGTGAGGTGAGGCTATATAAAATGATCAGAACTCTCTCTTTTCGTCTTCCTTCAGCATCACACAGAAGTCTCTCTACTCTCCGCATTCTCCCTACCTTCTCTTTTTCCGTTACTCGCTTCACGACTCTCTCCAATCCACCTCGTGTCGGCATCGATCAACTTTGCCGAGGTACTTTACGTTCAATCCCTGGTTTTCTCGATTTGGCCTGGCAAAAATCTACTTAAACAATCAACGTTTAGAAACTTCTATCATGCCTCTGCGCAAATCATTTGAAAATTAAATGCTGTTCGTGGTCAGTGGTTCCCATGAATTTTCCCTGATGAACGAACGTATAATACTTTGGTTAAGTATGTCTCAATTCAACAGATTTTCTTTAATCCACTGGTCCACCGTAATTTTGTTTGTCAATAAGCGTTTGATAGGTGTTCATTTTTATCACTAGGTATAAAGTTCAGAGGCAGAGCACTTTTCATCGCCAGATTGTCTTCCGATTTTGTCAATCTATCACCTACAATGGACCAAGTCCACGCTGAAAATGATGTTCAAAATTTCGACATACTTGTTGCAAAAAATGATGATCACGGAGGGGTTATCACAGAAATGAAGGAGTCCATGGATTCCAAGGTCTTCGTTCCATTACTTCGAGCATCATTATCTCACTGGAGACAGCAGGTGCTTATTCCTAGTCCTTTGCATCATCAATATCTTCATGATTTATCTATCTCCGTTGGCTTCTATGAGCTGATTATGATTGGTCTTTTTTTCCTTCTCTGTCAACAGATAATGAAGACGAATATGCTTGTCTGACATAGTTGCTATGTTTATATTTTATTATTAGTGCATAGATTGCTGGGCAGATAATTCGGTCTTTTGTAGTCTTGACTATCAAATCATTCCAGTTTCATTGCATCGTCGGACAAATGTAATGAAATGTCTCAAATTTGTATCATGGTTTTTCGTACAATTTTTCAAATTTGTTTTACCTATCATATGCTTTTTTTCTAAACTGTGACTGAGTTATTGATTACCAGCGCAGCAATTGAATGTCTACAAACTTCCATACTCTTGAATTCTTTTTTCTTAAACTTGTTGTTTCTTAACTTGGACCTTTTTTTCTATAATGGCTTCGACATTTTGCTTTTCAGCTGGTACATTGAGTTTTCGTTTGGCTTGATTACTTGACTATTTATGCAGGGAAAGAAGGGTGTTTGGATTAAAATCCCCATCGATCTTGTCAATCTAGTAGAAGATGCAGTTAAGGTAACAATTCAACTTTGTATTAATTTTTTTTCAGTTGGGCTGAACATGATCTGCTATATGACTTTGTAGGAGGGGTTTTGGTATCACCATGCGGAGCCAGGGTACTTGATGCTTGTGTATTGGATTCCTGAAGGTGCTAATACAATCCCAGCTAATGCTACTCACAGAGTTGGAGTTGGGGCATTTGTTATGAATGACAATAGAGAGGTAAATTTCTCTTGGTTTTAGTCTTGGAAAGGCCACCACGGAAGCTCCCATTGTTTTCCCAGTTTGTTATTTTTATTACTACTCAGTCTTATTGTCATTTGGAAACTTTCTTCTCCTGCTTCTGAGTAGATATACAGCTTTATTGACAACAAATATACCTTCAGGTACTGGTTGTTCAGGAAAAGAGTGGAATATTTCGAGGTTCGGGCGTATGGAAGTTTCCCACTGGAGTTGTTGACGAGGTGAGTATAGCAGGTTGATTCTGAATCTATACATAGACCTGTGTGTCATGTATATTTTCAACTTATTGAGCTCCATATTTTCACAGGGGGAAGATATTTATGCAGCGGCAGTGCGAGAAGTCAAAGAAGAGACTGGAGTAAGTCGTGTTTGTCTGATTGGAATATTTGGTTAGACCTGTACAGTCTACTTAATCTGCCTAGAAGCTAACATTTTACAGCTTCTGGATTCCTGTTTCTTCAGATTGACTCAGAATTTGTAGAAGTTCTAGCTTTCAGGTGTGAACTATGAACTTTACCTCTAACTAGACAGTCTCTTCTTAGCTCCTTTAGAACAACCAAGTGCTCGCATTCTTTCACCGTAGTTTGTTTGTGTCGATGGTTAAATGTTTAGACATGCCAAGGTTTTAGTCTTCCCCGGTAAGATAGGTTCGGTTCACATGCCCCTTATTGTCATTACTTTTTGTCCTTATAATTTACTATCCTTCTTTAGATAATTTGTGTAGATGGGATAGAGATATGATTCTCGCATTTTATCCTTAAGATTTACTCTCTGTGTTTAAATAATTTGCAGACAGAGTCACAAGTCCTTCTTTGACAAGTCAGATTTATTCTTTGTGTGCTTGTTGAAACCTCTCTCTTTTGATATCCAGACGCAGGAACAAGAAATAGAGGCAGCCCAGGTATGTTGCCTATATTAGCTTTCTCAGATAAGAAATAAACAAGTCGTAGTCATTATCATTGAAATATTGTTGTCCATTGATATTATGAACTGAGAAATTTCACGTTACTTTATGATACACGGCCGCAAATGAACTTACGAGTACCTTAGTGGGGTTTTAATTCTGCAAATTTAATAAAACCTGAATTCAAGACTAGACTCGTCGAATTTGATCTGATTAAGGGACACCATCTGAAAGACATACTGAATCTTACCATAGCTACTAGCATTCATTCTGGGGAATGAAAAAAGAGAGAGTTGGGCTGGGATCTTTGGTGGGTTGGGTTCTCTTGGCTTGAGCAGTCATCTCATAATTGTTTGTCAATGAATGCAGTGGATGAGATTCGATGAGTATGTTGCCCAGCCATTTGTCAAAAAACACGAGGTTATGAAATACATTACTGACGTATGCCAGGCTAAGATTGATGGCCAATATTCTGGTTTTACTCCACTATCGACTTCCTCAAGCTTTTCCAATCAAAAGAGCTTTTTGTACGTGAATGCCAAGGACCTGGACAGGCAATGACAAGGAGCTTTTTGTTCAGGCAATGACCTGAACAACCTACAGGCTACAATGACTTGCAGTTTGGATCTGAGGACTCTGCAAAACTCTCGCTATTGGCCCCTGTTCACCTTTAGATGGCTTCCCCTGTGTTCCACCTTCATCAATGGAGAGTTTGTAAGTGATCATAACATAGTTGATCATTCATTTATGGAACTGAATAAGTTGGCCAAGTGTATTGACACTATTTTTAAGATCTGAAGAAATGCAAGATATTGGATGATGATGATGCTCAGAGATGCTACGTTCTTCACTCTAAGTTCATCGACTGAAAAAGTCGTGGAAGGTACAATAAAGTAGATTACATTACAGAACAAGCATTTGGGTTCTCATCACTGAAAATCTGAGGGGGATAGGCATATGCATAGTCTGACTCTGAGTAGTATTTCGAAGGCCAGTATTCACTTTTCTTCACTTCATCACTCTTCTTCTCATCCTCTTCCTTCCCTTCTTCCTCTCTTTTCGTCTCCTCTCATTCTTCCCCCCTTCTTCTTCTTCCCCTCTTCTTCTTTCTTCTCCTCGTTCTTCACCACCGAAGCTTGCTTCCCGGTCCGTTTCAGCACATACTCGACCAGCATTGTGGGTTCGACCACCCCTTTAACTACTACATTATTCTTGGACAGGTCTGTCTCCACCGACTCCACGCCTGCAAACCAAATTGATCAGTTTATTGTAAGAACATGATTTCATCATGTATTGGAGTGTAAACGTACCTTTTATCTTTCGGATTCTCTTCTTCAAGACTCGTTCGCAAGCCTCGCAATGCATTTGAACTTTCAAAACCACTGTGATGACGGCAGGAGGCTGCGAGAATTTTGGATTTGTCAGACCATAATTAAGCCATAAAACGTTCTGTATACATCAGTTGGGTTAATATGTACTAATGGGGCAAACGAGAGAAGGTTATAGCAAGAAAAAAGTTCCCGTGAGCTGAAACATTGTTTGTATTATGTGGAGGTGATGGTGGACTGTCAAGTAGATGAGCTTTGTTTTGTTATTTTCATGTCAGACAGGGGAGAGCGTGATTGCATGAATGGTCGAGCGCGGCTGTGCCCATCGCCCAAAAAACTTGGTGAATTATTAGCTGTATATTCAGATGGGTGAAAATGGGGGACCCTCTGTTGGCCGGAGAGTTGAAGATGGATTTACCTCTTCCTTTTTTATCTCTTCTTTCTTCTTCTCTTCTTCTTTTTTACCGCCGTCAAGCTCCGGCGCCGGTGGGTTTGGAAGCGGCGAGATTATCTCCACTTTCCTCCCACTTTTCTTCTGCAACCTCTCGTAAACTTTGGTGGGATCTGCTGATTTTCCTCTCACCACTACTCTGTTGGCTTTGCTGTCTGTTGTTACATCCTCCACTCCTGCAAGTCTTACCAAAAACCCTTTTATTTTCTCTGCATGTACGTATCATATGTTTCCTAACTTTCTCACTCTACTTGTTGATAACTAAGAGAGAGAAACTGACCTTGGAATCCTTTGAGGGCTCTAGCCACTTTCCTAGCGCAAGCTTCACAATGCATATCAACTTTGAACACAATTTCAGTCTGCTTTTCCTCCTCCTTGTTATCCTTTCGAAAGAATGAAACAAAGTAAGAAAAGATTGAACTCAGACATAAACAGAAACAAGAACACATACTTCGCCCATGTCAGCTACAGTTCTGAAAGAGCTCTTCCTGAGATCTCCTTGTCAAAATCTAAGATCATGCGATTTATGTGTGAGGAAAAGGCTGTGCCTTTTTTCCTATACGAACGTGTATGCGAGCAGAGGAGAGGAGAGGAGAAGGAGCATTTAAAGGAAGGCCAGCATTCTGCAAATCTGATGTGGAAATGTGCACAGAAGACTGGACATACGGCTCTTAAAGTTTAAATGACTCAGCTATGTCCTTAGACTCACCCTCCCAGCCTTGTCAACCCTATCTCCCCTCTCCTTTGAGTTTCACCTCTGTAATAGACTAATTCTACTTTCTAGATAAACCCTCTTTAAAACTTACCTTATCCTCTTAGGACAGTAGACTGTAAATACTAATCTCTTCCCTGTTGCCAAAGGAAGTTTACTGTAAAGCTGCCACCATTGGAGAGGTGGTGGACCTGCTAAAAGAGTCCAAACTTTCATCTTACATCTTTATTTTCGGCTTTTTCAAAGCGATGGAGTTTGAAATGTGCATGAATGAATTTATACACGTATATGTGTTTATGTAGAGGCTTGTATTCATGTATTTAAGCTTCTGTCGGGGGCGGGGTCGGTGTATAACATCATCTGCGAGAGAGAATAGTAGTCATTAGATGTGTGGTGGAGCCCTGCAAATGCAAGCGGCGAGCCATGGTTCATCACTTGAGCTGATCTCCAATGGAATTTCGACAGAGCTTACCAAAACAAAAAAGAAAAGAAAGAAAGAGTCGGCCTGGGAGAAGAGTACAAGTACTTGTTAGCCAGATTTAGGAACCTAGTTATTTATGTGATGGACGTGCTTCACTTCAGACACTAAATTTTAGGAAATGGGTTGCTCCCCCCATGGCTTTCTAATCACTTGTTCAATCAAGGGCCAGGTTACAGTGATGAGATATATTCCTGCAACTGGCAAGTGGAGTTTATATCTGGAAAGGGAACTTTTGAAAGTCATTTCTGCTACCAGACCCACTGTCGTCTTCCTAATTCCGATGTTAAAGAGACATGATTGTATTTGTTTAAGTTTCGATCAACTCTGCAGAAAACTGGATTGAGTTCATGAAAAGATCAAAAAGAGTATTGTGGAGTAAAAGTTGAAGCTTTCATGCTTTTCATGGTGGATGATAGGCGGTCCCACAGTCTCCTCGAAGTGGGTGAGATAAGAAACTGATTGACTTGCTTCTGTTGCAGTTTCGCATTAAAACTGTCGTGTACCTTCGTCCTTGCAATTGACAAGGATTTCGAACGAGTATCCAGGTTCAAACAATGGATTCAAGAAACCCACACTGAACAAGAAAGCTACATCACTTTATAATTCTTATACTGATTTGTGTTCATAATGCAACTTTGGTGATAAAAAAATAAAAAAAAAGGTTTTCTTTTTGGTAAAGATCATGTAGAATCAATTTCAAAGGCAAACTGTCGGTGGAAAGGACGGCCATCGGCGATCATCGTCTTCCTATCTTCACCGTCCTTTCGGTAAAGAAGTTGAAAGGAAGTCCAAAGAAGAAAAAGAAGAAGGAAAACCAAAACCAGAAAAGCCCGCCGTAGCAATGGCTGAGAAAGTGAAAGCAGCCAACCCACAAAAGGAATCGCCCTCTCCTCCGATTAGCCGGCAGCTAGTTCTTGCATCGCCCATCATTTTACAAGAAGGTGCCTTCAGAAGGAATTGCTGTTCGACCATCTCAAAAGTTGAGTTTGATGAAGTTTGTCGTAAATGGCGGACGTCTTTAGCTACATATAATTCCAGATTGCTTGTTTGTATAGATCAAAGTGACCAGATTGAATTGCCAGTCTATACCCCACTGCCATAGAAAGATAAAAGCTTTCTCTTCAATAACCGGCTCTAAACTGATGCAATGCTAGAGTTTATGATTATTGATTTGCTTTCTTCCATTTTTAGGTAGATATCGTCAAAATTATCAATTATGTAACACAGACATTGTTAGGCCCCCGCCCTAGGTTGATCGTTTAACCTGGCGTTTCTGTTAGGCCTCATCTCAAGTCGTGACAGACATTGCATTCTACCTCGCATTTCTCATCTGTATAAACTATAAGTTGGTAGAATTCAACATACTAGATCTCGAGCATAGTCATAGTTTTATTACTAATAAAATGCGGTTTGTATCTACACGAGGGTGACCCAGAATTCGGCTGATGCGATATTAGTTCTGAACCATCTTCGGTTCTCTCAATGGCATCAAAATAATTTGGTTAGCCTGCAGCACTTGCAGCATCAAGTTTAAGGGATGATGACTGAAATTGAAAGTAAGTTGTGTTGGTCCAAAAGGATAATCTACCGTTTGGGTTGTATGCTCCTTGCCTTTCTCTTTTCTTCCGGCGAGCCTGCCACTGTCTCCTTTTCTTTTAATGCTGCTTCTCTCTTCACTTTCTTTGACTCCATATCGATAGTTTTGTTCAGTACATCAACCTTCTTTTCGAGCATCTGAAAAACGAGCAGTTAATTTCTTATTGTTCAACATGTGCAGCTTGATATATATATATATAGAGAGAGAGAGAGGTTTATCTTAGACTCAACCTTTATTTCCTCATCTTTGACAGATAAATGCTCATCTTTAACTCCACATAACGTCCTTAGACTGATAACCTCCTTTAGCAGTCGATCGTACAAAAATCCCGAGACGGTATCTCCATCATTGAGCTTGCTGCATTCTTGATCTGAATCAGCTCCATTTTTGGTTTTGGTTTCGGTTTCAGGTTCGTCGCACACTTTTACCTCAGGCATTACTCTCCCGGTTTCCCTTATTCTCCTTTTCACAACTATCAACAACTTTATTTCTCAATGCCCAAATGCCTCTTTTCGACATATTTTCTCCAGAGGCATCTTGCTTTTTCAGGCTGTTCGTTTGGGGTAGCTCCATAGCAGCTCCTTTTTGGTTTGGTTGCTGCAGAGGAGAGCTTCTGCTGATTGCAGACCCCCTTGGCTGTGATATTGACCTCTTTTGATGTCCCGCACTGCTCGTCATGAAGCCTAGAATGTTATTAGTTCTTTCCGTCTTTGGCAACCCGCAGATGGCATTGGTATTCAGGAGGAAGCTTGATCCATGCTTCAATCCATCTTCCAGCGTCTTCAATCTCATCCTCAACTTTTCCTGGATTTGATGGTAGAGATTGATTATTTCTAGTTTCATTGATCGAAATAACTACAGAGACTCAAGATATTTACCTTGAGTTGTGCTTCTGCCTTGGCTGTTCTCTCAGACACTGCTAGTTTGTCTCTTAATCGCTGCATTTCTGCCTATACATTTGCAAGATTATAAGTTAATACATAATATTTGAGTTGCTGCTTCATGAACTCAGATGTAGACAACAACCTGGAGTAGCTTTCTCTCTTCCAGCCACTGCTTGACCGGCATTACTCTCTCGGTTTCATCCTTCCACTCATTGGCCACCACAGCTGCCATGCGAGTTACAGAAACTCGAGCTCTTGCCAGTTCTCTTTCCAGAGTCCTCTTCTCCTCCTGGTAAGTGTTATGATCATGAGGGTCAGTTAGTCAATCGAGGTTTTCTCCGAAAATGAGAGAAAAGATCATTAGCTTATATGCACACATTCAACTCTTCCATCTGACGCTGATAATCCCGTATGGCATTCGCTGCAGCGCCTCGGGATAAAATGGCCTCCTCGAGTTGTTTTATGCTTTGAGATAGCTTTTCCACCTCTGAAACCTTTTTTCGATTGGTCTTCTCGAGGATTCTGTTCTCATCCTGCATCATCAAAATTATGTTAATCGACTACCTATGCCGGACAATCGTAATCTGATATTCAAAATTGCCATGCCTGACAGATCTCGATCTGTCTCTTCAACTCCAAGTTCTGGTTTTGAACCTCCTCCACGATCAGTGCTCTTTCCAGTGCACTTTGCAAAATTCTCTCTGCTTCGAGCAGAGCGGACTCTTTCGACTTGGTGAGACGTTCTAAGGCCTTGTTATCTTCCTGTAAAGATGCAATCTGAAAAGAAGAAAGCAATGACAAACTTCTTTTATGATACATTTTCACCATTTTTGTTCTCAGAGCTCAGAAAGTTTTTGCAGCCTACCTCATTCTTGTACATTTTAATTTCGGCTTCGAGTGGAGCAATGGCAGACTCCATAGAAGGAGCATAGTCGTCCTTTTGGCTGGCGTAGACCCTCCGAAGAGTTGCTTCTGCAGCGTATTGTGCAGCCAATGCATCTTTCTTGTCCTTGGCCAATTTCTTCAGCTCGATATTCTATTTTCGGGTAAGAATAAAACAACTACTGTGTTCATGAAAATTCTCATGGATCAAGTGCTACCAGTTCATCAATACATACCTTATGATGGAGAAGATCTTCATTAACTCTTAACTTGTCATCAAGTTTATGTACTTCCACTCTCAGCTGCAAAACAGAGACAGAACAACATTAATATTGTCGAAAAGAGAATAGCTTTATGCTTGAATAATCCCTACCTCTTCTACAGCTTTATCTTTCTGTGCTTCAGTTGCTCTCAGAGCCTTGATTTCGTTATGGGCTACCCTTAATTCCCTCCCTCTTTCTGAAAAGGTGAAAAGGGAGAATGTAAGAATAACCAGAGACTTGAAAGTTCTTCAGAATTACTTTTAACAGTCATCTCCTCAACAGATTCTAATCTCTTCAAACAGGTTCTGGTGTCTTACAGAGAAAGTGGTGTAAATGAAACCCAGAAACTGGAACACAGTGGAAGCTATCAAGACGAGTATACCGGTCGGAATTATAAGATGGGGAAGAAGGGAAGAAAAAGAATGAACCTTTGAGCAGGTTCTGCAAGCGATTGAGCTCGAGAATAATCGGGTCAGGGTGAGGAAGAGAAAGCACTTCTCTTTCAAGGTGTTCATCGTAACCCACCATGTTTGTCTCTGGTTGAAGCTCCTCCGAATGCAAAGACGATCAGATATGAAGACCTGGGTTTTATATGGATTCCAGAGAGAGGAGAATCCATTGCTTAAATAAATAAATAAATACAAGGCCGGAAAGAGAGGAAATGGCCTTCCCTTCCTCTCAAGCAAACTATGAAATCCGCGTGTCATCGGCCGGCCAAGCCGGCTGATTTACCTCCTTCCTCCCCTCCACTTCACTGTAAAACGCTGGCTTTCCTTCTCTCTCGTTGTTTTACAAATGTCGTCGTTGGTTGAAAATTCTGTTACATGATAAAGAGAATAACGATAGTGTTCCCTTGTTGAATTCTGAGTTTGTTGTAACGTCTATAATTTTTCATAAAAGTTGGATCGATAAAACCCACAAAGAACACCCATAGAAGAAATTCAAATCCAGCTCTGATTGAACTGCTATGGCAACTGGCCAGAGCATCTTCTTCTCTGCTTTCAAGTACGTATGTCAAATGGGCGTTTTCTAAGTTTGGTTTATGCGACCAAGGGAAGCCTTGCTCGCCGTCACCACCCACCATCTTTCCCGGCACTCTTGCTCATCCAAATCATCGACCTAACCCCGATTAGTCACATCTGTTTTCGGATTAGCAGCTGTTTTTTACGTTATTGCTTGGTTCCAGGAACAGAGTCATGGTTAAGTTAATTCCTTCCTGGAATGATTTAGAGGAAATACAACGTTTCTACTGTAGTCTTACACTTGACAGATGCAGCACTATAATGACATTACATCGGCGATTATGGAGTGATTTAAGATTGAAGCTTTTGAAAGCTAATACTGGTCAGGCCATAGGAATGTGCCCATTGCATAAGCTCTTTTCTCGTGGATGGTGCCCTCCAAGCTTAGTCCATATTGGTGGAGAAGCAGGTCTAACTTCCACTCCTCCATCTTTTCATAGTCTGCCTTCTTGTAAGCAGGGTAATGGAGGGGCATCTGAAACCCTGGGCGACGTTTCTTCTCCAACCATATCTTGCTCTGCAAATGCTGCGGCGATTTTCCATCGGAAACCCCTTCTTCAACCACCTGGCTGCCTGAGAAATGGCGGGTTAATTCAGAAAGCCATTTGGAAGCCATATCTACCTTGCCAAAGAGAACGACGATTAATGATCAATGCTTGGCTAACCCTTCTCTCTACTCATCCATATATGTAGGCGTCGTTGCAGGGTAGCGAGTATACACGAAAAGTATTGTGTTTTTCCTGGTCTATCTCTAGAGCCACGCAGTGAATCTTCTTCATCCGCAGGATTTGGATATTTGTGAGTATTTCTGGTCCAGCTTTCCTACCCAAATCAACCTTTCTAATTCGGGGGAGTTGCTAGTTCGTCGATTCATGTGTTTGGCTGGGTTTTCTAGTTCGAGAAAATGGAGTTTCTTATTACGATATAAATGGCGACCTTCGCGGTTTCAATGGTGGGCGTTTATTGTAAGAGTTAGAAATCCAGCCAGACTTAAATTCAAGGAGATCGTTACGTATATTGCAAGTTCAAATTGAATGGAGCAGAATCTGTAGAGGGAGAGAAGAGAAACTGGTTCGAATTATCAATAGCCGTAATCGTAAGTGAAATTGGAGACACCAACCATGGCGTATACAACTTGAGAAACAACGTAAATGCCGGCGCCTAAAATTGCCAAAACGAGGATTGCAGAAATGGGATTCTTGAGTAACTCCAGAATAGGCTGGAAGATGGTGTAGATAGCGCCGGTGCTTACTGTTAGGGCGTAGAGTGCGTATCTCCTGATATTTTCCCAGAATTCCTCCATTAATGGCCCTTCCGGACCCAGCGCCAACGCCCTCTCCCCATCCCACACCAGTCAGATAGAAAGCCACGCCGAAAGAAACTGCTCCCACAACCAAAAGCTTCGAGATTTCACTCTGCAAAAGGTCGAGAAAGATCAAGATCCAACTCCGTATGGTCATCTGGAAGAACTGATGGGTCTTGGCGGCCGGCAGTACGCCTGCAGAGCGTTGAAATTCGCTGGGTAGGTGGTGATGGCTTGGAAGAGAATTTGGCCGGAACGAGAAACGGCGAGCCGGGAGGATTTGAAATGTTGGCGAAGCTGTGGAGGTAGAGTAAGGATCTCATAGAGCAGATCGCCATTAGTCGTCGATTCGCTCAGAGCACAGATCAAAAAAGAAAGGCTGAATCAGAGGAAATCAAGAATTGCGAAAACGCAAAGACTGTTTATCCGGCGTCCTCAAGCTAAGGAATCTACCTTATCCTTGACAGCAGCCGACAAGAGCAGAACCAACCATTCATTAACAAAAGTAAACAAACCATCTTGTTAACCCACAAAACTTATTCAAATAAAGTCATTAAAGTTTAAACCTTTTGACTTTAACAGTTGATGTTCTTATTATTATTAAGAAAAAGATGCTCCATATTCTCGACCACCGAAGGATAATCATCCGAATTATCAAGCCATCCCACGACTCGCAGCAGTCCGAATTATCTGAAACAGGGCTGCACCCAAAAAACAGGGGAATCAGAGCGATGTTGGTTTAAGAAGATAACTCTCTGTACTACATCTGAAATCAGTGCAAAATGGAGCAGAAGGAAGAGAGAATTTACATGAACCAATCACGACAAATACGAAAAAGCCAAGAAGAACAGGCCCAACTGGGTATCTCGTAGATGTGTTTTCGTGAACTCCGCCCCTTTTCGTTATGTTCTTCTCAAATTTCGCAACTTTCCTCTCCGAAAGCCGCTTCGAGGTAGTCTGACAAAATTCAATTCAATCAACTTTCTTTTAAACCTCACACAGCCTTGGTAGAAAGTTTCGATCTAAATTATTTCACGACATTCCATGTACTGTGCATGTTTTATCCTGGGTTTCTGCTAAGCAATCGTGGGCAATATCAAAGAATATCTAGTTCTTACCGTAGAGTGAAAAAAATAAGTGGTCAGTTCAACATGCAAGTTAAAGATGGAGATGAAAACAGATAAATAAAAGAGAAGAATGAAGCTTGAGAGCGACAGAGCCGGAAGAGAAGAATAAAAAATAAGAACAATTAGGTGAATCCAAAACGGAGAAGATGAAGAACAGCGACGATTACCATCTTGCAGTTGGAGGATACTAACAGTGTCTAGACCTACTTGTGGAAGTGAAGTCGAGATTTTGAAGGCAAACACTGGGACACCTTCTGTTTCCCTGCTCTGTCTTAGCTACACGTCTACCACTTGAAAACACAATCTCCATTTTATTTTGTTCCACGTGGGGATGTAATTGGGCTCTTTCTTCCACCTTTTTAAGTTGGTTTGCCATTTTTTGACATGTTTTTAGTAGCTTTACTCGTAATACCTACAAATTTGACACTTAATCTATTGATGGGTCATCACAAAATCATCAATCCTAGTTCAGTCTTTCTACGAAACAGGAAGTTGAGATAAAAGATGGCTAATTAACATAAAAATTGAGTCTTTTCCAAACTAGTCATCCCTACAGTCTTGGGATGCGCTCTGGTACTCTTTCTCTCCAAAAACAAGAACTAGTAGTTGATCTACATATATCTGACAACCTTCAAAAACAACTTCATCTGACAAAAAGCGCCAACCAGAGGGGGAAACCAGCCAATCCAGCACTAAGATCACGGGCAGAGAAAGTATGGTAGGGGTGTTTACAGATGAAGCGAAGTATCAAAATCTGAGTCAGAACCACAATTATGGACGGCGAACTCATTCGAAGAAACCTTATCAGAAATTGGTGCTTCCATGGGCCATAAGTTCATCAATGGCGGGGCACCCATCCCTCCGCAGACTTCATTTTTGTCGTAGCTCATCGATGTTGGCCCAAGAGAGAGAGAAACTTGCGGTGGTGTCAATGGGGAAACAAGCATAAACTGATGATTGGTTTCAGGTCCGTTGAACGCGAACCTTTCTGGCTCGTAATGCATGGCTATGAAGTTGAGGTGTTTGTGATCGGACAGTGATCTCAAAAGCTGCCTCTCCTCTCTCATCTCCTTCACTCTCTGCAGCTGTCTAAACCTCTCCTGTAGTAGAGCTATGGAGGAGCGAAACACTGTAGAATCACGGCTCTCCCTACCCATCTCAAACCCAAAATAGTTTGAACAAGAAAGATACCAACAAACACATATAAATAGGATATAAAAGCGTGGACGGGGTAGTCCATTTCGAAAAGAAGAAGCACGCTTAGTCTTTCGATAAAATTCTAAATGATTAAAGGATTGAAAGAAAAAGGTGGAGAATCGGCAGCCATGGCAGAAAGTCCAAAAAGAAGAGGTCGAGTAGCCAAATCTATGGGAGTTGTTTGAGGAAAATACAAGAGAATGTTGCTAAGCATGAAATGGAAGGGTGCTGTTGGAAGAATGTGATAGGGTGGAGGATACTGTGTTTAGCTTTGGATGCAATCAGCTTTTATCACAAACCCACTTTCTCAACTTCTGATCTTTTGTGTTTGTTGGTGGAGAGGAAAGACTGAGTGAGAGAAGACGCACAAGGCTAAAAGACGAGAGTCGGAAGAGAGAATAATCTTAGGAAGCCATCATTATTTGATAGGAAAATAAGGGATGACAGAGACAGACATACCAAAGGCAACATTCCCCTTACAATCCGTTTTGTCGTGGAGTATTTGGAAGAGAATGGCATGAACAAACCAAGGCTGCAGATGAGCCCACTCTATTATTCATCCCCCTGGCTCATCTCACCTCAAGTATTTCTAGTACAATATTGTTCGTTTTATGCTAAATCTCACGTACTTTTATTTTTAAAATTAGTAAAAAATATATTGTACTAAGTATGAAAAACTAAAAACTTCACAAACGGTGTCAGATTAAAATCTTAACTAAATGTATGATCAACAGGGATTCAAAGCTACCGATGGAGAGATTGTAACAGCTCAACTTGTTAAAACAAGAACAACCTAAAGATTCTATTGATTCTGTAATAGTACAATCTATACTAGTAGGAATGGCACAATCTCATATCGCTTAAGATAATGAAACGCTAATGATTTATAAGTAGAGTTTTTTCTCTCTACCTAGTATCATGTGTTTTTGGTCCAAAGTAGATAATATTGTACTAAAAGTACTCGAGACTTTACATAATTGTGTTTGTCGTTACGTACGTAGTGTAGACGCTTGTTGTCTCACACACGCGGAGAAAAGCAGTTCCCATTTGAAAGGCTCTTTTATTTGTGGAGATAGGCCATCAAAAAAACTAAGAACATCCTACTCAAGCTTTGTTAAAACTATTCTCTACGTGGACTAATCATTCAATCCATGCAACAAGTGTTAAAGTTTGCTTTAACAAAAGCTTCTTTGCTCCATTCCATTCCTTTTGTTTCTTCAATTATTATATGTTAATGTTAGTGCATTTGTGGACGACACCCATTACTCCTTTTTGGTAAACTATTCATTGATGCTTGCTTCGCTTTAGGTATGCCACCTCATCTTCCATTAGTCAAATGCATTAGGTCGCTGCTTCCACGTCATGTGCTTCCGCCTTCCAGGCTGGATCTAACCTCAACTATGCCCCCTGTTTTCTCCTTAATTGCGTCATTGCCATTTGACTTTTCTCCCAAACCGAGTGAGGACGCGGGAGAGGGAAAGGTCTAGTAGTACGACGTCGCTTCAAATTCAAGCCCATCAAGGGCATTCGTGGAAAACGGAAATGGGAATTGTTGCACGTGCTATTTTCGTTTGTTAGTTGAATTTAATTTTGTGTTGACTGGCGTGGAGATTTGACTTTCCGTCCGTCCATCTGCTTCTTCTGCTGTCTGTATTTCCCTTACTCGTTGCCATTTTGCTATTTCCTTTCTCAACCAAGGATAATGGTCCAGTCCTGGTAAAAGGGTATTTCCGTGAATAGACCTGCCTTCGAGGTCTTTCTTATTTCAGCTCTATGTATTATAAAGTTGATGTAAACCAGAGACGAGTGAGGAGGGGAAGATTAGTATAGCAGCTGCTCTCTCTTGGAGATGAGTCTAATGACAAGAAGCTGATCCCAGGCTGACGTTGAGGAGGTGTGTATTGAACCTCTCTCTTTCTCAATTCTTCCCAGTGTTTCATATATTTGTTTTCTAAATCTGGGCGGTTTTGTTTCTTGTTTTCTTTTTGATTGTCGGTGGTTCTGCGTTTTGGAAGTCTAGCTTCGTATGCTTCTTCGTAATTTGCTATATCTTTTATGGGTTTTTGCTGAATTTATAGAAAGTGAAGTTCTTTATTAGACCGACTTTGAATTTAGATTCTGATTTCGTTTTGAGATTCATTCTTCGTCTTCGTCTTCAGCTCAGTTCTTGAGTTTATGTCTGTGGATGGTTATCGATTAACGAATTGCATGGAGTGTGCTTTGTTTGGTTTGACACTGCTATGAGATTGATCTCCAAGATCTGAATACGAGTTTTGAATTCCAGGAATTCGTGGTAATTTTTTTATTTAGTTGATCGATCAATCATACTGAACTTATTTGTTTTAACTCCTGTTTTTTGGTATTATTGGAAATTTTCTGATTTCCAAGCACACTGTTAAACCTTGAGATATAGCGTCGAATCAGGCCACCTTAGTTTGTCACTGAATCTTGGAATCAAAAGAATATTGTTTTTCTCTTTTGATGCTTGATACTTGCTGGAATCTTCGTTGATCCTGTCAGCTTTCTTCTGTATATTTCCATGTTGATCAGTGTATATTAGATACTAGTTTTGAAGGATCTGATTTCTCCTTTGTCTTAGCATCTCTAGGATTCTTTGCTGAGCTTTGCTTCAAATCTTGTTTTACAGATTTGGTGATTCCTTATTACAATTGTTGTAGTTGATAAGAGGAGTGGATTGACACAATTTCTGCTGCCAAATATTGTTTATTTCTTCCAGACCTTAATTCCCAAAATTGGCTGTGATATAGTGCATTGGTTTCTAATCATAGTTTCTGATATTTTCAAATGAAAACATCTCAGAAGCACCCAAATGCAGCCAGCATCAAAGGATTGTACCATCAGCCTATGCAAGACATAGAGTCCTATTATTTGTCTCATTTCCAAGTGTTAGGAAACACTCCCTGTTCTAATCTTGGCAGCCGAGGGATGACAGTATCCTTTGACCCTTGCAAGGAACGGTTTTTTACTCTCGAATCATCCGCAGCCACCAATGACGTTGGTCCTTGTGATTCCTCCAGTGTCTTTTCAAGCAAAAGCACCTTTTCCCCACAAGTTTCTCATTCAAGTTCCTCGGATCCACATCATTCCCATGATAACTTGTCCGGATCACCAGCTAGTGGGTGCTCAGTAAGCACAGATGACGATAAGTTAAAGCACAATCTGAGGGAACTGGAGATTTCATTGTTGGGACCAGAATCAGATATTGGCGACAGCTGCTATTGCTCTTTCAACGGTGGGACAAATCGAGCCACCTCCATGGCTACTTGGAAGAATCAAATGGTAGACGAAATTCCCAGATTGAACCTGAAAGAATTACTCATCGGCTGTGCACAATCCATACATGAGGCTGATTTATCGACAGCTATGCACTTTATGGAGGCGTTAGAGCAGACGGTGTCAGTATCTGGGGAGCCATTGCAGAGATTGGGTGCTTATTTGTTGGAGGGGTTGAGAGCAAGGCTGGAAAGATCAGGAAGTTCAATCTACAAGGCTCTCAAGTGTGAGGAGCCGACAAGCTCGGAGTTAATGTCATATATGTCTATCATCTATGAAATCTGTCCCTACTGGAAGTTTGGTTACTCATCTGCAAATGTTTTCATTCAAGAAGCCATGGAAAATGAACCCAAAATCCACATAATAGATTTCCAAATTGCACAGGGCAGTCAGTGGATACCACTTATCCAGGATCTTGCAAAACGAGACGGAAATTGTGGGCCGCCACTTATCCGTATAACTGGTGTAGACGATTCTCAATCGGCCCATGCTCGGGGAGGGGGACTTCACATCGTAGGGCAGAGGTTGTCACAAGTTGCACAATCGTGTGGAGTAAGATTCGAGTTCCATGCTGCGGCCATGTCCGGAAGTGAGGTAGAATTGTGTAATCTTGGGGTACAACCTGGGGAGGCGATTGCTGTTAACTTTCCTTACGTTTTACATCACATTCCCGATGAGAGTGTGAGCACTCAGAATCACAGAGACCGTCTGTTGAGGTTAGTGAAGAGTTTATCGCCAAAAGTCGTCACCATTATCGAGCAGGAATCGAACACGAACACTTCCCCGTTCCTTTCGAGATTCGTCGAGACTTTAGATTATTACACAGCCATGTTCGAATCGATAGACGCAGCTCTGCCAAGAGATGACAAGCAGAGGATCAGGGCGGAGCAGCACTGCGTGGCGAGAGACATAGTGAACATGATAGCGTGCGAGGGGGAAGAACGGGAAGAACGGCATGAGCTTCTCGGGAAATGGAGGTTGAGATTGACGATGGGTGGGTTCACACCTTATCCATTGAGTCCGGGGGTGGGAGATGCGGTGAGAAAATTGTTGAAAGAGTACAGTCAGAATTACAGAGTGGAGGAGAGTAATGAAGCTCTGTATTTGAGGTGGATGAAGAGAGCTATGGTAACTTCCTCTGCGTGGAGGTAGTAGTTCATAAAACAATGTAGCTGTAAATTATACATCACACTTTGCTTTATAGGTGAGCAAACTGATGTTTATATAGTTATATAGAATGCGAGGCTAGCTCTTTGTATCTTCCTAGAATTTAATCCTAATTCTAAATTTGGTTTTTGATTCAAACAATCTACAAAGTCTTGGCAAAACTCAGTTCTTAGGCAGTGCTCAAAAGGACATGAATCTGCTGTATGGAATGAATACAAATGACGACATTAGTGCTCGGCTACCTGGCTTTTGAATCCAAACCGGGATAGGAGAATCGTGAAATGTCTGAAAATCTCATGTGGGGACGAACAGGAATGGTTGGTGAACTCAGCCGGGAGAAGACACAGATTAAACAACAATCTAAGGATTCTAAGATTAAACAACAAAAAGATGTGTAGGCTAAGAGAAACTCACAATCTGAGAACACTTGTTTCGCAGATTTTACAACACTTGTTACTTCTCATTTCGACTTCACATATGTACAACCAACCCATTGACAAAACATTCCATCACCCTCCAGCTTGTCCAGGACTTGAGGAAGAAGATGCTTCCTGTCTTTGGTCTCTCAGACATGCAACAAGTGTTTCCGACTGCAAAAGTAGCAAACTTGATTCAGTACAAGTGTAGCTCAGAGCATTCGTACAATGGAGTCAAATTCACATAATTTTACCTTGAGCTTGGCTCGTGGACTTGCAGTCTGAGAAAGCGCAACCAGAGGAGGTATTCCCCCCTCCCTCACAACCAACCATCTGTTACTCGCACTATTAGCACATAATTGCACAAGGATCGATACAGCAAACTCCTTCGCTTTGAGGGAACCATCTTCAATGGCTTCAACTAGAGCTGAAATCCCACCCTCTTCCACAATTGCTTCCTTCCCCTCTGCAATGGCTGCCAAGCTACTCAGCACCACCATCGCCTTCTCCGCCAGCCCCGTGCCCTGCTCCGTGATTAGCCCTACGAGCGGTTTCACAGCTCCAGCACTTACAGCCCTCTCTTTGTTCTGCTTGATTGAGCAGAGCTTGTAAAGTGTGGTGAGAGCGTCCTTCTTCCCCCTGTTGGACCCATTAAGGAGAAGAGAGACTAGAAGGGGTACAGCCCCGCAGACCCCGATGGAGCTTTTGTTATCGTCCAACAGAGCAAGGCTTAACAGCGCGCACGCTGCGTTCTGCTTCGAAGTATCCGTTCCGGTTTTGAGCACATAAACCAGTGATTTTATGGCTCCAGCATTGGTGATCAGAACCTTGTTAGATTCGTGCAGCGAGAGATTAAGCAAAGCAGTCACGGCGTGCTCTTGTGCACATGGGTCGCTGCTCCGTAGAAGAGGAATCAGAGCAGGAACAGCACCGGACTCCCCGATTAGAACACGATTATCGGTTCTGTTCTTTGCCAGAAGCCTGATTTTGGCTGCAGCTGATCGCTGAACTGAAACAGAGGGCGACCGTAGGCCATCAACGCAAATCTTAACCGTTGGCTGAAGATCTTCCGGCGAAATGCTTTCAATTATGTCGGTCGAGAAGTTCTCCCTCCGCAGAAATTCGAGGCATAACTCCTGCTCAGTCTCTGTCTCAGTTTCTTCCCCTCCACCTCTAGGAACGCTCTCCGGGGACGGCAAGCTCGCGAGTCTCCGCAACTCACCGGAAATATCGCTGCTGCAAGCCGAGGAATCACTGAAAGCGCGAGAAATCTCCAACAAATCCTCTCCCTTGACCGACGGGAAGTTGGCACATCTGACATGTTGGGTTGCAATCTCGCCTAGCCTAAGGTCGATGACAGAGTCAGTAAGGTCCTCAGAGACGGGGGTGGATTTATCAGTAGCAGAGAAGGGCAGAGCGGCTGGGTGTTGTTCTTCAAAGAAATTAGAGCGAACAGTGCGCATGGAGCGACCGACGTTTTTGCTAATTTTACTGGCGGAAACAGGGGCATAATAGGTCCTCGGGAGAGGGAATCGAGTGGCATGGGAGTGAGAAGTTTCCAAAGAAACCATTTTTGGGAAGAGAAGCAGAGGTGAGGGGAATCGATTATTGGAGGAGGGAGGAAGGAAGGTGGTGATATAGGAGGAGCCATTTCTCTGCGTCCACTGCGCGTGCGTTTTCAGAGTGGGACCCTACCCATTACTCAAATCAATAAAAAAATCTACGATGGCAATGCTACTAGCCGTGGAGACCGCCGTCGGCAGCTTTAACGAGGCCGTTTGGTCAAGTAACACAGCGAGTAGTAATTGTGCGTTAAAAGACAGTGAACTTGCAGCAGTGAAGTTTAAAAGGCAGACGGAGGAGAAACACACGTCGTCACCGACAGAGAGTCAATGGGTGGCAGTGGCTGAGTTAAGATTGGAAGAGGGGAGTACGCCAAATTAATGGAGTGGTGGGGTTAGATGCCGATACGTACCCCAAACTGAACCAGTCTGAAATATTGTGAACTTAGTTGAGCACAGACACAGTGGCATGGCATTCATGCATGCATGCAAGGCCGGGAATGGAAGCAAATGACCCTCGTCCTCCTCCACTTGATATGTGAAAGGACACTGGAGAGAGTCCCACAAAGACAAGTGAGTGGCGGATTATGATTCTGGACTGGGATCCATTTTCATCTCATCATCTTCACATTATCATAATTAATCACATCTGTCAGGGTCCCGCCTCAACTTAACACCACCTCTCTCTCTCTCTCTCTCTCATGGGCATGGGGCCCTGCCCCTCTCTCACAACACAATACAACCAGAATATTTGTATCACTTTCTTTATTAACTTTTCACAGCGAAGCCAACTAACTCTGAGCCACTAGCCAGAGCCTGAAAGCCAACCAGAACTAGAAGTGAATATGGAGCTGACTCAATAAAGGGTACATCAGTATAAAATTACACACTCACCTTCTTCTTTTGGTTCCAGGGAAGCAATCTCTTTCACCACTTGAGCTTTGTCCGCCTCCAACTTTTCATCTTCTACAACAAGGACAGCGTCATCAGAACAATGAGCCGATTTAAGAGATGTATATTATTCTCAAATGTGTTCCTCATTCTACCTTTGTCGGTTTTGAAATTGGCAAATAAGCGTAGAAGCTTGCTCCTATTTGCTATCAGTATGCTAATGATGTCTGCTGGTTTGTTTTCATTCGCCACGAAGAGCTGTCAAATTTTGTACCAGTATTAGTATACACTTGTGACTCAGAAAACCCGCCATTATAAATTTTGAATTAAATACCTTGAAAACGTGAAATGCTTCCAGCTGGATGCTCTTGCTTGACTCCTGTTATGCCAGATGACCACCCGTTAATGCAAACTCCAAAAACTGAAAGATTCAAATTGGATCATCATTGAATCTACTTTTCTTGTGAGCTTTTTTTTTTTTTTGAATTTTAAACTAGGCAAGTAATGTTTGAATGAAATGGTGTCAACGTAATAAAGGGATGTCAGCTATCAGGTCATACTCTGAGTAGATTCATGAGAATTCTTAGATTCTCCCTCGAGCTCACGTATTGTGTCATCACAGCTGAATTTGATCGGTCCAGTAAAATATCTCCCAACAGCTGTAAGAAAATAAGCAAAAAAAAAGAGATAAGACAGTGCATCAAAATAACTTTCACATAATGAATGAACACTCTTGTTGCCAGTAGTAAATCTGCAGGAGAAAAAACTCTTGTAAGGTTGAACCCGGAACATAACCCTTGGAACCAGTGCCAAAATCGGGAAAACAAAAACTATTATCTGGAAAGAGTAGACACATCTGTCTTCCTACACAAATTCTTCAAAATATATTTCAACTTTGACAATCCATACCTTGATAGCTTGTCGTCTGGTAATATAATTGGTAGACTCCAGCAGCTTCGTGTTATACTCAGCGAAAAACTTGAACCAGAAACAAACAAAGCCAGGGTCACGTTGCTTGAAAGAAACCAAGATATAACTATTGAAAACATAATCTCTCACAAAAGAAATGTAACGTGGAAAACTTCAAAATTTTCTTCTCCCTTTTTGAATTCTTAGCACCATATTAATTCTAAATCTCTTTTTTTTTTTTTTTTTTTTTTTTAAGATCTTGGATGACCTCAGTTTCTTTTTGTTCGTCTGTATATATCTGTGTGGGAGATAGACAGAGAGAGATTACCCAATCATAATTTTTAGAGAGAAATTCAGCAACTGTTGATTTATGCCTTGTCAAGAGTTCCTGCACAAAATATCCTAAAAACATTATATAACAACCAATGCCATTGCGTTAGGCATCTAATACATTCTAGAGGAAAAACATTAATGATAGGCGCTATCTGTCAAAAGAACACTCGTGAAGACTGAAGGAATAACAAATTCTTTAGTTTTTGGATGTAGTTAGCATTTTCTCAACAGATGAAGAGTAAACCAAATCAGGCAACCTGGAAAATTTATAGTTTGAAATAGGTACCCGAAAAAGAACTGGTAATTTATCCAAATCAAATGCAATTAAGAGAAAAAGGGAACAGCCAAAAGAAACCAAGTGACCGGGAAATAACTTGTAATGAATTCTCTCAATGGATACAACCTTAAAAGTCGCAGCAGCATCTGCAGCTACATCGAAATTTGGTAGCTGTATAAAATCAAAAAACTTCTGCATATGCTGTGAATCCAAAACATAGCTGCCAACCACAAAATATGCCCACAATTAGGAAAAGAACATTTTTGCACCGATGAGCATATATCTAACCTCCCTTCTAATCACAGAAAAACAATTGAAGAATTTGAGAAATGATTCTAACCTAAAAAGAGCTTCATATGGTAATAGACTAAAATTAAATGTCACTTTTTTTATTAAAAAAAAAAATGTAAAGCAAAGGGATATTGGCTAATGCAGATGCAATTTGGAAGATAAAACCATAGCTTAGAGACATTTGTTTCTTGATGTTCCTTCATCTCAGATTGAACTATATTGGGGCAACTTAAATACTTGAAGTTTTCCATCCCTCATAAAAAAACACAAGAAATTGCTACCTAATAATATGCTTAGCAAAGACAGATAGAACAAACTCTTTTTCAGCTCACCTTGCTACACTTTGGTGACGGATGCACTCTCTCAGCATGGCACCATAATGTAAGGCCATATCTGTGTTTTCATAACTTGGAAAAACATCAAACTTTTTAGGTTGAATACTAATATAGGACTAAAATAAATTGACAAACTTTTTATTTTTTGAATCCAAGTTGAAATAATAATAAAAAAAAAAAATTAATCTGCTTCAAAGAAGGTGACTGAGAACCAATTTTCATTTGCGTATTTGCAGATATAACATTTCAGCTACTTTCTCATATTAATATATTTCAGTCAGATTACTCTGGTTTGGAAGAGTATTTTTCTTCGTATATGCATAAATACTGGCTTACCCTGATATCAAAACATCCATGAGATCTAAATTTGCTTCCAAATAATCAGACGCAATCAACCTTGATCGAACTTGTTGCCGTTGCAAATTGGCCACGACTTGAGTAGCATCTTTCCGGGTCTGCAGAATCCAGTCCTTATCACGATTCAGTAATAGCACGGGGAAACAAAATATAGTGATAGTTGAGGAGATAATAACAGGGAGTTCGTTCAAATTAATGCCCCCTCAAATTCCATTTGAGTTTACCTCCAAGTTTAATTTGGGAAGACACTTGATCAGAAGCCTTAAGGTGTCCTCCCTGAAAAATTCCTGGGTCAACTGAGAACATGCTTCCGGAACTGGTTCTGATTCTTCATTTCCATATAGAATGATCTTCAGTTCCCTCATATTTTTACTTAGTTCTAACATCTGCTTAAGAAAAGGTGACAAATATTAGAGAGACACAACGGAGGCAAGCTACCCTTGAAAAAAACAAAGCACAGATAGTATGCCAAGCCAATCCAGGAATTTATATAACATATTATGATTTCTCGGGAGAATTGTGAACAAAAAGTTAGCCTCCAAACTTAAAAAGATGATACGGAATAAATAAAATAGTCGTCGTTGAAACGATAGCCAATAAGGAACGCAAATTTGCAACTTGTAAGTTCATTCGCAAATAATCAACAGCACTTCAACAGCTCATCGGAGAAGACAATTCATGAAGAGGGTTTCAAGGAGCGGAAGAAAACAAGTGTTATATGTTAATCTTGAAAAAACTTAAGCCTTAACCACTAAACAGGCCAGAACAACAGGGCTAATAAAAAAAAGTGATGGAATTGGGAAAGAATAACGAAATCAATCGCACCTTTTCCTCTCGTCTACTATCTTTGGGATCCACGGTCAGGTCCGCATAAATAAGGAGATCGCGGGTCTGTCTGACCAAATCGACGGGGGTGCGGGGCTTCGACTTAAAGATAGTCTTGGTCTTCTGCAAATTCTGAGCATCATAAAGCGGCGGTGGGGGGGAATTATGCTGCAAACTGGAGAGCCCCTTGGCGGGTGCCGGGACTCTCCGGGACGCAGCGGGATCGGACAGACAGTTCCCTATTGTGATTAAAGCGGACAGGAGCCTGCGGCTCCCGCTCTGTAAATTTCGGAAACACTATCTGGGGATGCTCCAAAGGCTTTGGCGCCCTGGAGAAACGAAGAAGACGATGAGGAAGCCGGAGAAGTTGAATCTTGGGTGACCTCCAGAATTTGATGATATGATTTGTAAATGCTGAATCAGACTTCAACAGAAGACGCATCAGCTTTGGGTATTACGCCAGCCATTGATTGATGGGCAGAAGAAGTTAATCAGCATCATCTCTCTCTCTCTCTCTCTGCAACTCCACCTATAGACCCACGTGGCTTAGACTTCTATAATTATTAATTTATAAATATTTAAAATAAATTATTAACTACCATAATTAATATTAATTAATTAATCAATGTGCTTTTCTACTACCTACCAAAATGGTTTAAATAAAAATAAGGAAAACTATTGATTTTAACCCAGTACTGTACCCATAAATTCAATTAGCCCTCCCTACTAAAAAAAATTGGTAAATCGAATTTCGTATTATGATTCTGTTATAGGCATTGACTTTTTTCAACACTCACGTTAAGCGCATTGAGTTTAATTTTATTAAAAAATACCAAACGATATTAGATTTATTTGTAAATTTTATCACATGTTCACCACATCATGGAAAGATAATTTGAAATTTTTTGTGAACACTTGTATGATTTATTATAATTATTTTATAAAATAAATAAATAAAATTACAATAAGTCGTACAAGTGTTAAAAAATCACAAAAAATTTTCAATTATCTTTCCATGATATGATGATTATGTGGTAAACTTTTCAAGTAAATTCAATATCGTTTGTTATTTTTATAAAATTAATTTATAAAGTGAAGAAGAAACTGAAATTAATTTAAAATAAACTACCAAACAATATTGAATTTACTTGAAAAGTTTACTACATATTCATCACATCATAGAAAGATAATCTGTAAATTTTCGTGATTTTTTAACACTTGTATGATTTATTGTAATTTTATTTATTTATTTTATAAAATAATTATAATAAATCATACAAGTATTAGAAAATCACGAAAATTTTCAGATTATCTTTGCATGATGTGGTGAACATGCGATAAAATTTTCAATTAAATCCAATATATTTTAATATTTTTTTATAAAATTAAATTCAATGTACTTAACGTGAGTGTTGAAAAAAGTCAAAGTCGATAACGGAATCATAGTACGAGGTTCGGTTTGTTGGTGTTTTTAGTATAGGAGGCTAACTGAAATTACGGGTTTAGAGGCTAACTGAAATTACGGGTTTAGTACATAGTTAAAAATCGATAGTTTCCTAATTAGTAAAATGTTTATTTAATTGGTTGTTAAGATTTAATAAATTTGAAAATTTAATGAACAGATTCTCCGGTATCCAACTTTCCTTCTACATTTTTAGAGGTTTTTCCTTTTGTTTATGCGCCGATTGCATGTAATTAATCTTGCTCCGACGGCGTGGGTCCACCGACGATGGCTCTCATTCAAAGCCCCGTTACCCTCGATTCCCCTCAAGAGCATAGATGGACCACCGTCTCTTCTGTTCCCTCCGCTGATATATTGCACGATCGCCACCTCTTCCTCCGGGATTCCAAACGAAAATTCGACGATTGTAGTCCTACCTCCGATGGGGAAGAAGAAGACGACGACGTCGGTACGTCTGGGGTAAGTTCTGTCAGAACGAAAAATTTTGAAAGGGAAGGATTTGGCACTCGCCTCGATCACATGCTTTCAGATGCCCGATCAACGACTCTTGCATGCGGCAGCCGAACTAAGTGGACTCACTCCTCTTCTCGGTTACAATTTTTTGTGAGGATGATGTCCGAATCTCGTACCATGGTGTTTCAAATGCACACTGCTGATACAGTGAGGTGGCTTCACCATCGGATTGAAACTATCACAAAAATACCAGTTTGTGAGCAGAGATTAATTTATAAGGGAAAGCAGCTTACAGTTGGAACATTCTCTGGGCGAGTGTAAGATTCAAAACGATGTTGTGCTACAATTAGGTGGGTCGTATGCGCAGCACGAAACACCCTCTAGCATGGCAGTTAATCGAAAGCATGGTTTTCATGCTTTGCCGGCTCTGTAGGGGAGAATCGATTTCTTTCGCTTCGGATGTTATAAAAGGTCAGATGACAGATTTCTTGCGTTTTGCAGTGAACGGAGGATTCAAATCTGCAGCTGAACCACTTCAGATTTTCTTATTCTTGTCCTGCCCCGGCAGCATTGGTAATGCTTTATCGGTCTCCAATTAGCGATAACGAAGAATGTGCAGCAGATTTAATTAAGCATTTTTTGAGTTTGTTGCGTACTGATGTTCCCGAAAGCTTAGTTAATCATTGTGGCTCTATAGTTATAGAATTTTGTAAGCTACTTAGAAGAGCTAGTTGTGATGACCCTTTATATATATCATGCCGGAGTTATCTAGGGTCACTTCTGGACAAGCTTGACGTTAGGAATGTATCGAACAATTCCAATATGAAACTTTCGGAAATTGGAAGAAGGGCATACATTTTAGTCGAAGAAATTTTACCTTTTATAGTTGATTTGGCAGATAAGTTGTCCAGTGATTTGGAGTCAACTCTCCAATCACCAGTTAGTGCAGGACCTTTGATGACGGATGTTTGTGATTTTAGTGCATTCTTGCTTCTTTTGCGGAACATGGTTATTATGAGAGTTGATACCGACACTCTCGTTTCTCTGTCACTGCTTGATAGTTGTCGTAGACCTCCATTCAATGGGAAGGAGATCGAAGTACTTTATAATATCTATGACAATTTGCTGAAAAAGATGGTCGAATGTCTTCTTAAAATTGAAGAGCACTTGAATGACAAAGGAAAAGTAATATCTGAAATATGTTGTGGAGGATGGTCCCAGTATCTTCCTATTCTAAGGGAGTTACATAGTACATCGGAACTTTACGAGGGTGCTGAGGAAAGGTTTTGGACACTTATGAGGCTTAGAGGGTCACAACTTAGTGCTCTAATAATCCAGTTTGCAAAGCAAGCTGATGATTATCAGTGGATTCTTAAGCATAAGGATGTGATCGATTTTGAAGCCAGGAGGCATTTGGCCATGATGATGTTTCCTGAGGTCAAGGAAGAGATGGACGAGTTGCAAGAGATGCTGATTGACAGGTCTCAGTTATTGGCAGAGTCATTTGAATATATTTCACATGCAGATCCTACGACTCTACAAGGTGGTCTATTTATGGAGTTTAAGTATGAGGAAGCTACAGGTCCCGGTGTCTTGAGGGAATGGTTCTTTTTGGTATGCCAGGCTATATTCAATCCACATAACGCACTATTTTTGGCGTGTCCTAATAATCCTAGACGATTTTTTCCGAATCCTGGTGAGCTATTTTTCTGGTTGAATTGCAGTTTTTTTGGATTTTTTTCCTTCTTGCCGCTTTAGTTTCGCGAAGAAAGGTGATAGGAATCCGGTAGAATTTATGAAGAGCAAAGCGAGAAAAATATTACTAAACGAAGTTATAAAGATAATGCAGACCTTCGAGAAGTTACAAGTTCTCCACAAAATATAAATCCCCCCTCAGATGCGACAATCTTCTCTTTGAATAATTAACATCTAAAAGAATACTAAAAGATATCATTAAAATATTATCTAGAGAATCTTAAAAGATAATTTAATGACACTCATTCATCCTAAACTTTTATCTTCCTATCACACTACAATAATGACATGTTATTTTTAAGATATTATTTTTTTCTAGAATAAGTGCACTTCATTAGAAGTCTATCAAATGGTTGATGAAGTTTTGATTGTTTCATCGGATAAAACATTTACAAACTCCAAACATTTACAAACTCCAAGTTTGATGTACCTGCAGTTCATGTCATTGGTGCTTCATGGTTGGTAGGGGGGTTTAAAACTTCGATAAGCAGCACAAACCACTGTCTGTGGGTTGGTTTGGTAAGACAGACCAGTTTGGTTTTGTTTAGAAATAAAGGACAAAGCGTATGATTTGGTTTGAATTTACAGTTTCCAAAAAAGATTCATTAACTCAAGGTCAAGTAAAGATTTTTTTACTAGAGTTGCTCTATGAGATTCTCACGTTACATGAAGATAAACTTTTTCATATTACGTTTTTTAAGTCTTTTTTTTTTCTGATGACTTTAATTTAAAGAGTGAAAATAGAGATACTCTATTAGTTCACTGTGATTAACACTGTCAATGTTCGTGATAAGTTCTGTTGATCAACTTTGCAAAAGAAAATCAAAAGAATTCAAACATTTCCTTGAATTGATGAACTTTAGCACTAGTTACAGGATTGAAACATCTACACCACTAAGCTATTTCCCCCTGACTGACTTAGTCTGAAAACTCCCCTTACAAAAACACAAATTCACCTATCCTTTCGTGGAACTTCCCCTTTTCTATATATGGAACTTTCTTTATTTGCCTTACAGCTCCTTACTAACAATTGAGTAACTGACACTATTAAACCATCTTCAACTTCCCCTTTTTAACTTCCTCTTCTTTTCTGTTTCGTCTCCTATAAGATCAACAAAATTGGTGCCTTATCAGGTTGTTATGATTTTTTTATTTGAACAAATGAAGAAGTGACAAAGAGGTTTTAGCGAGGAGGTATATCATTACTCTATTTTGAATGTTACATTATGTTAGTGCTAATATTATAGTAAAGAAAGAAATTGAGGTTTGAATTTCTCTAGTTTCTTAGAATTTGATATGAGCAATATTCTATTTTTATTTTGTTGGTTGATTTGATTTAGTCTGCTTGATTATGTGGTCTGGATTGGATGATATGATTGATGTTCAAACTTTTATTATTGCCTTTTTGTGTGAAAAGCTGCCCAAAACTGAACCATTATACGTGAGGATCCCTGATGGTTGGGGACTTGTCAGATGTTCAACTTTAAATCATTAACTCCTTTTACAAATTGTTGTGTTGATTCCATAAAGGAGTTGTGCAGGCCATAATCTTACAAAATGCTATTTCTTATCACGCTTATTGTTTTTCAGATGATTATGAAAGGAAATTTGTGTTATTATTCAGTATTTCCCTGTGATTGTTGAGAGATTTTCTTGAATTGACTAATCATTTTTGTCGATAATTTGTAGTTCCATCTGATCTCAGATTGTACGTTATGTGATACAAATGATCCTTCTTATCTTGTGGGCAATTATGTTTGTATTTATCCCCTTTTGTGTCTGCAGCATCTAAGGTGGACCCTTTGCACCTCAAGTATTTTAGGTTTTCTGGTCGTGTTATTGCATTAGCATTGATGAACAAGGTGCAAGTGGGTGTTGTTTTCGATGGTTTATTTTTCTTGCAATTGGCTGGAACAAATATTTCTTTGGAAGACATAAAGGATGCAGATCCATGCTTATATAGTAGTTGCAAGCAGATATTGGAGATGGATTCTGACTTTATCGATTCAGATGCTCTGGGACTGACATTTGTGAGAGAAATGGAAGAGTTAGGATTGAGGAAAGTGGTGGAACTATGCCGAGGAGGCAAAGACATTGCCGTGAATAGTAAGAACAGGGACGAATATGTGAAGTGTCTCATCGAACATTGCTTTGTCACCTCCATCTCTGAACAGGTATTGCATTTTGCAAAAGGTTTCGCTGATATACTTGGTAAATCAAGATGTCACGAGGCCTTTTTTCAATGTCTGGAGCCCGAAGATCTTGAACAAATGTTGTACGGAGGTGAAGGTGCTATTTGTGTTGAAGATTGGAAGGAGCACACCGAGTATAATGGCTACAAAGAGACTGATCCTCAGATTTTATGGTTCTGGAAGGTATGATTTCAGTTTTACTTACAAAAGCTTTAGGTTTCTTCCCTACTTGACTAGTAAAGCTGTTTTTATTATCTTTTATTACTCTCCCACTTCACACGAGGATCTAGTGAGTAGTAAAATAAAGGGTAAAGTGCAATTTAGATAATAATATTTGGCGCATTTACAGATTAGAAATTAAACTATTTTTTTCAACAAATCAAAGTTTCATCTTTTAGTTATCAACTGTGAACCTTGGCGTTAATTTATCTGTTAAATTCAGTACGTGTATATCACTTTCCTTATTTAAAGTTGTTTCAACTTGATTTCTAACTCTTACGGTGATTTTTAACTCGATTTTGAACTCTCACACGATTGATAGAGTTCTAAATTATCAAATACAAGATTGATAGAATTCGACATGAGATTAAAAATAAGCAAAAGAGTTAAAAATCGGGTTAAAACACCTGCATGGTACACATGTGCTGAATCTTATGGATAAATTGATGGTAAAGTCCAAAATTGTTGGTGGATTAAAGTTGAAAGTTCGATTTATCCAAACAAATAGTTTATCATCTGATTTATAAATGACCCCAAACGTTTGGATCAAATTGCACTTGGCCCTAAAATAAATGCACTAGGAGAAATAACAAGTAAAATGAAGATTACAAATGTCATCTTCTGTGTGGGTAATATCCATGTTTTTAAAATCTGCAGATTCTTGAGGGAATGCCAGCAGAGCGGAGAAAGGCTCTTCTCTTTTTCTGGACTTCAGTTAAGTGCCTACCTGTTGATGGCTTTGGTGGTTTATCTTCTCGGCTTTACATATTCAAGACCTCAGAACCATATACCCGTCTTCCCACTTCGCATACTTGTTTTCATCAGTTGTGTTTTCCAGCTTATCCATCCATGGCCGTCTTGAAAGATCGTCTTCAAGTTATCACCCAAGAACACGTTGCTTACAGCTTTGGAAATTGCTGATAATCTTGCCTGCATTTTGTACATCCACTGCCTAACAGGACTTTGACTACTGTGCAGATAGATACGTTTTATGCGAAATGTAAAGAAAGATGTCGTCTTTATTACTTTTTGGTCAAAGGTTAGCTTTCATGTTTGCTTAAGTGATGGGTTGGTAAGGATAGAATCAATAACTATGCTGGAGAAGGAACTTTCATTTTGTCTGCTTTCATGGATTTCTAGTTTTTAGTATTTTGTTTAGAGATTGACACTGCCAGTGCCAGAAAACACACAACGACTGTGCAAATTCTTGGTTTAAGTTAATTCCAGGTTTCAATTTAATGGACGTAATATAATTGTGAGTTAGTTTGTATTTGTTGCGGTATCCGTGGAGCTCTGTTTTTGATCCATTCCCAACTGCATTCGCCCCTTCCATCAACGTAAAATGAAAATCAAACAAATAGATGCGAGCAAGACTATACCTGATATACAAAAAAAAAAAAGGATATTACGTATCCTTTTAACCCAAGTTCCCGCGTCCAACTTATGGCCAAAGATGCATTTGCCTTGTCTGCCACAATGACAATTTGAATGTACGAGCCAGCGGTGGCTTCAGAAAAGAGGAATATAAGAGATGAAGAGGGGAGTGAGAGTTGTATCGAAGAGATAGCTCAAGGTGCTTCTTAGTTGGTGACCCATTTGTCAAATAGACAAAGGAAGGATCAAGTTGAAGAGGAAATAAAGATCATGTTCAAATGTCTTCCTGTGTTCACTGTTAAGATGTCAAATGCTTCTTCGAGATCACCATTCAACATTTGTTGTCCATTTTGATCATTTATTTGAATGCCTGTTCAATTTTATTTATACACCTGAGCATTAAAAGTTAAAAGTCTCAATAAATACTACGGGCAGCTTCAATTTGAAAGAGAGAGGCTTTGATAACGCTAATTTTAGCAACCACAAAGAGCGTCTAGTTCATCAAATACATTATTAATCCGCATCAGAAAGAGAATTGCTAATCACATGTATCAAATTATCACTTTGACCATTTCAAATCTGATGCCGATGAGAGAGATATGACAGTAAAAGGCAGGAACCTGAATTGCCAATAACATTGCTCTCAAGGAAGTGAAGGAACAATCTTTCCCGAGCACGTCCCAAACCCAATTTTATAGTCATTTCCCTAGAACAAGTAAAATTATTTCATTCATCATCATATACTAACTGTAAGTACGACGATACACCAGATGATTATGACATGCTTTGGAAAATAAAAACGAGTTTAGACAAATATTCTTATGCAGTACCTTGCAGCAGCCAGTAAAGATCACTTCATCTCCATCTTCCAGAAACTTGCGGGATATTCCATTCAAGGATAGTGGTTTTTGCCCATTCCACGTTAACTCCAATAAGCAACCAAGAGAATCCGGATCCTGTTCAAAACATGCTCAATTTTCCAAAATGTTTCTTCGATGGCTATTCATAACACTTAAATGGAATCACTCAGAAGGATAATAAAAAACTGAAGCCATACAGGTCCACTAATGGTGCCAGTTCCAAGGAGATCGCCTGGTCTCAAGTTGCAGCCATTGATAGTATGGTGCGCAAGCTGTTGAGTCAAAGTCCAGTATCTGTGGTGGTACACAAAAAAGCCAACTAAAAATGTGTAGGCAATACAAAGGATAATGTTTTCCTTCGTTGTAGTGACAATAATGAGAAGATATTTAAAGTATATACTAGAAGCATATCCAACAAAATGAAAAACGTCCATCAAAGAATTGGCTTTGCTTGGTGCAAGTAAATTTGTACCGTTAAAATTATCATATTCTATGTTCAAACAAATCTTGCTTGCAAGTAATTTTGTACCATTAACATTATCCTATCCTATGTTCTAACAAATCTTCTAAACTCAGATTAAGAAGAATTAGAGCGTGTTTTTAGGTTTACTAATAAGAATATATTTATATATCGATGCTTAATGTTTTCTGAAGCATAAACTCCTTACAAATGGTTAAAGTTACTTCTCGTCACCACATGCGAATCTTGTTGTCCGGCAGGTTTAATTTGAGCCTAAAAGCAGCAAGGACATTGCTTAAACATCTCAAATAGAATTGAAGATTTGCTTCTAAGAAAAATAACACAGAAATATAAATAAGAGAAAAATATTAGTGTAATTTTCAGAGGTTAGGATAATATACATAGAGAACAAGTACAGTAACAAACACATAAATTACCCGTTACTACCTCTAGTGAAATGTCATAGTTCCGTGATATCTTTTCAGCTAAATATGGCAAAGGATTTGGGTCCTGCAATTAAAAGAACAAATTAATATTGTACATTAAAAATTTCCATAAAATAGTTAAGGAATAGAATAATGCTAACATGAGTTGATACCTGCTTAGGTGCATCACAAGCAAAAGGTTCTAGAGCTTCAAGTGTTACAATCCAAGGGGATATTGTAGTACCTAGAATCACTTAATAAAGTAAGAGTTCTGGCTTAACAAGCCAGAGTTTATATATAAAAAAAAAGTAACAAAAAAGAGCACATAAAAAGAATGAACTGTCTTTTTCACCAAAGTAAAACCTAGCTTCATCATCCGAATTCTAAGGAGTGAAATAATTATTTGTCTTTCTTACCAAAACTCTTCCCAAGAAATGGTCCAAGGGGAATATATTCCCATGCTTGAATGTCCCGCGCTGCCAAAAATTCAACATTTGAGTACATTGCATTATACTTGGACAATCACATCATAACTAACGAAAATGAAGTTTCTATACCACTCCAATCATTCATCAACACCAGGCCAAAAATATGATCTGCTGCTGCATTAACATCCACGGGTTTTCCCAGTTCATTTCCAGGACCCACGACAGCAGCCTGTGGCCAGGTAAGAAAATCAGGTGAAATGATATTTTGTTAATCATGAATAAATAAAGAGATTACCGAAAGATTTTAAGTCTGTCAATGTCCAAGTATCAATATTACAAACCATTTCTAGCTCAAAGTCCAGTTTCAATGATGGACCAAAATATGGTGGAAAGTTACCAGCTGGGGGACCTTGACCTCTGAAACAGAATATACACAAGAATTGAACAAACATTAGACTATTAACTGAAACATCAAACTTAGAATTGTCTATTCCCTACTACCGCCTCGAACTTTGAAGACGCATAAGGAGAATGAATACCAAATTATATATTCCTTTTTTTACCATCGACAGACAGCAAAAATCCTGTGTGCATGCATTTTTTGCATGATATCTTACTTAGAGTACAATTCAAAAACTTTAGGATAGAGTCAATATGATCTTAGTATAGACCTCGGTCGTCTGATGTCTGTTCCAGAGATAACAATAGATGATGCCCGTCCATGATATGCAATTGGAAGATGGAACCTGAAAATATTAACCAAGGCTTCCCAAACTTGTAAAGGAAAAAAACATGGATTTCCTTTCTATATCTTTTAACTGTAAACATACCAGTTGGGTGGGATTGGATTTTCAGGTCCACGAAATATTGTCCCACAATTCTTTGCATGATGCATAGATGAAAAGAAATCTGTATAGTCTCCTATAGCAATTGGGATAAGCAACTCTACCTCGCTCTATATGTTGAGGAAAAAATTGGCATCAGAAATGCAAGTACTATAATAATTGCAAATTGAGGAGTATGACAGCTAATTTTATTACCATTGGCAGGAGAGACTTGCTCCTCAAATTCGCATTATCACGTAAGGCTGGTTCAGTAGCTGCATCAAACGTTTAGAAACTTCGTAACAGTCGTTATGCGAAGCATATCGTAATGTATTTTACTATATCAAGCTACTGATCAGCCTGAAATGGTAATGCATCCGAGTTTCTGGTACTAATAAATGTAAATACATGATCAGGAAGGAACATACAGGATAACAGCTTTTGAAGTGTAGCACGAGCTTCTTTCCAGGCAGGCCGTCCAAGAGACAAAAACTTGTTCAGATTAGGCTGACAACAAGACACATCGAATCACAAAAGTTTAATCACATTTTCGGCCTCTAAATGTAATTATGTAAATAGAAACGAGCTTGAATAACCTCACGTGAACTTATACACGGGAAGCACGAAGCCAAAAAGTAAAAGAAATCCACCAGAAACAGAACAAGGAACTATGAATGTCAAAAAGAACCTGATGAAAGCAATCGGAGTTGCGGAGAAAAGGACCGTCGAAGAGGCCGGCGGAAGAAACAAGGGAGAGATCCAAGACGTAATCGGCGATGGCGACTCCGGGTCGGGGGAGGGAGTCGGGAAGAGGTTTGAAAACTCCGAAAGGTAAGTTGTGAATAGGGAAGTGAGAATCAGGATGGACAGGGAGAAAAGATTGGAGAGACATTGAGAGGAAGAGGGGAGGTTGAACGCGAAGTGGAAGCTGAAACGAGAGAAGCAGAGGATCTCTGACCAGTCACCAGCTTATGACTGAACATAAAAGAGAGAGAAAAGAGTGAGCGAAGAGGGTGGGTTAGGTGGAGGTTTTACCCGATTCTTGATCCCCCGTTCCCCACCTATCCTTCAAAAGAGGACCGGCTATTTCTCCAACTGAAGGCCCAAAGGCTAGGCCCAGCCCATACGGTAACGACGCCACAAATATTAATGGTATCAAAGCCTCTATCCAACCAGAAATGTAACCGACGAGGACGTCGGGCTCTTGAAAGGAGGGGTGATCGTGATGACCCAAGAGGAGGTTGGACGCAATCTCATATCGTTTGGGGGGAAGATGAAAATGTTTCATATGTAAAGAATGTCTCTCTTAGAAAGTAAGACGCGTTTTGTAGCACAATTGCACCGGATTCCATCAGAATTTCGAAGTTAAGAGTGCTCAGGCGAGAACAGTACCAAGTTGGGTGACTATTTGGAAAGTCTTCGTTGAAAATAAATTCGTGAGTAATATTGCAGGGCAAACCTCGAGAATCTAAGTCCGAGTATAGACAAATCTAGGAGCCGAGTATAGGTAAATTCCAAATCGTTACAAGGCAGACAATATCTCACTGAAAAAAGAGACTGGAACTAGATTCATTGAACCTGGGCATAGAAATGAGCATAACAATCTTAGTCAAGTTTCGAATTTAATTTCCCATTTTCTCCCAACATTATTAGCCATCTTCTCCAACAGCTGCCAATCTGACGTGGATGCATCCAGCAGGGAAAATTAACCAAAACATGATGACTTGGAGAAGGAACTGCGTCGATTAGCCACGTCCAGGTCAAAGTCAAAATTACTTGGATAAAAACGACAAAGCATAGCGTCGTTCTACACTCTTTAAACTGAAGTCGACCCAACGCGACCCACGTGAGTCCCACGTGCAACATACGTGTCTACCTCCATCTACACGTTCTTGAAAAAAGGGGGTATGCATTGGGTACGTAGCGTGATGGAGCCCATCTACAATTCACCAGGCGTCGCACGCGCCGTTATGGTCTGATACTTATCTCAAGCACAGGTACATGAGTCCATTATTGCGACCGTATGACCACATCGTCCCTTCCAAATCCCATAAATGCATTTCTCTCTCTCTCTCTCTCTCCAACCCTTTATATAACCAATCTCTCTGAGTTCTCTGCTTCATTCTCTCACTATCTTCATTTCTCACAACCAAGCGAGAAACAAAGGGTGGAAAACGAGGGTGTTTGATCAGCCATGTGGAAAATTCCGGTGAGGTTCGAAAGGGTAGCGGCGGTGTTCGAGTACGGAGGTCGCGTGAGTCTCTGTGAGAGCAGCGGCAGCGAGAACTCGCCCCGGGGAACTCTGGATTTGTCGGACCTCGTCAAGTCATTCATTGAAAGAGACGACGGAGTTCAAACTGAGCGAGAAAGTGAAGGGAATGACGGCGCCGAAATGGACGGCAACTGTTCTTATTCGGAGATAAGAGAGTCTTTACGAAGTCTGTTCGGATCTCAGGACAACAGAGACGATTATTGCGTAAGGAGAAAGATTAAAGCTGGGGCAGAATACGCTTCTCGGCTTGTCGAAGAAAAGCCTTCATCTCCAGGATTTAAACGTAAATTGATGGCTTGTTTGCGCGGGAGGGGATTGGATGCAGGTGAGAATCCATTATTTTCTGATTAATCTTCGTAAAATACTATTTTTGCTACTACCCAAACCAGTGCGTCATCATTCGGTTCATATGCGAAAGCTATCATCTTCTGATTAAGAGATTAATGTTGTCTATGCACAGGCCTTTGCAAAACACAGCGGGAGAAATTTGGGCGATATCCAGCTGGGAATTACGAGTACATCGACATTAATGCCGGCGGAGAGAGATACGTAATAGAATTTTGTCTGTCAAGAGAATTCGAAATAGCTCGGCCCACCAGGCAATTCACCTCGCTGCTCGAGCTGTTGCCCCAAGTGTTTGTGGGCAAGGTGGAAGAGATGAAGCAGGTTGGTAGACTGATGTGTGCAGCCATTAGAGAGTCTATGAAAAGCGAGGGCATGCACGTACCGCCTTGGAGGAGAAATGGGTACGTTCAGGCCAAGTGGTCTGCTTCTTACAAACGGACGACCAATCTGATTCAAGCTAAGAACTTTTCTGAAGAATCAGCTGAAGTTTCTGAAGGAAAGCGATCTGTTGCCTTCGAACTGGAGGCATTTCCTGCAATATCATTTCATTGCGCAGGAGATGTTGCCAGGAATTGTACTCATAAAGTTGGGTATTTGACAGCTGCCTTCAATGGCGATGGCATAGGATTGCACTAGCCGATGAACCTGTAATTCCTGTATATTTAATCACAACATAATGCAGAAAAAATATGCACTTTTTATTGCTTAAATCGGGGATTCTTGCTGTTCAGTTTACTTGAAGTCACGAGAACAGCCCTCAATCAGTTGCATTAATGTCTGAGAACAACTCCAATCCAAACTAAGAACATGAATTACAAGCAATAGTAATTTATGAATCTTTTGCAGCGGCTGTTTTCTCCTCTGACAAATAATCATGCCTGACATTTCAGAATAATAAGACACGTGATTTGAAGGGAATTTTCCCATCTTCAAGGATGGAAGATTTTCAAAGAAGTAGAGATTTGAAACGTCTTACTTTATTTTGCGTGTCAATTGATAGATACCAGTTGCTGCCATGGCCACATTGACACTGAAGAGGTTCCAGTTCTTCTGCATTTGGAGGGGGTAAATCCAAATCCACTGTAAGTAACTCGAGTTCCTAATCTAATAAACTTGAACATATGTCGAGGATACTCGGCCTAAAAGCTACCTGATGTCTCCGTTACAAAGCATACACAATCACATCGTATTTAACAAAGAAACATCGAAAGATTGAATGATTTGTAAAGCGGACGACAACAAACAACGTACCGGAGTTATGACAGTGCTGTAGCGCGACCAGACAACTCCGGTGCAAGTAACGGCTGGGGATGGTGCAATACATAGGTGAGAAAAATACAATAAATCCACATCACACAGTGAAGAATTCTGCAGACATTTCTATAAAAGGGTTAAAGAAACCAGACCCAATTGCTGAGGATAAGATAGTTTCTCAGGTGGTTTTGAGAAGTCAGCAACGTTGGCAATGCTAATGCCCCATTTAAAGGTCGGTGCCCAGAAGTGAACTGCGGTGGAAGAAAGTTATAATGGATTCATGGAACAAGCAGAGATGGGAAATCCCAATCAAACAAAACGTCCGAGCAAGAATCAACAGAGCAAGTTATAGCCTACAGATGGAATCATGTATATCTTCATAGTGTAAATTGGCTCAGTTTCTGTTATTCATTAGTGTTTTCCGATGCTTAGCTACTGAAAATGTTCTTCCTTTCGCTTAAAGTTTTGATTCCTCGCATTATCTCTCTTCGGCCCAACAAGTTAATCCTCGATATCTCAAAAGGGTTCCACTTGAATCCCTAAAAGAGACGCAAGCAAAACCAAAAACATAAAACAATCAGCAAAAAAGGGCAGAATGTTTGGAAAGAGTTAAAATTGCCCAAATCTCGAGGAATTAGATCTTCCCCAATTGATGAAACAAGTTAAACGAGGGTATAACGACATGAATAAAGATGAATCTACAAAACTAACAAGCAGCAGTCGAATCGACGAACAAGAAGAGATTTTTATCCAATCACGTGGAGAATCGAGACAGAGAACACGAGAAACATTCATCACAGAGAAGAAAACAGACTGGTTTTAGGACCGGCTGGGTGGTTCCAGAGCGATTGAAGCTTCGAAGTCGCCATAATCTAACAGATTACTTTTCAAGGAGGAAGAAGAGGACGAAAAGCTTGTTCAATATACCCTTCTCCGGTTAATTCGGTGGCGGTGCGAACGGGACAAGAGTAAATAATATAAACAAAAAAACAAGAGTTTCGTTATTAAAATCTAAGTCCAAATAAGAGAAGACAGTCTCAGGTGGCGTGCTGTTAAATATTGTAAAGTAGATGCTTCCTTGTTATTTATTCTTATAAAACTAATCGTAGTGAATTTAAGGTGCATTTCTCTCTAACATCTGTCATGACTGCAGGCTTATTATCCAGGCAATGGGCGAAACTGTTGAATGATGATGGATCAGGAGGCGTGTACAAAGTTCTTTTAGTAACGTTATCTTAGTTCAGATTCTCACTCTGACCCGTTGCTTCTTTTGGCTGGGACTGGACTCTGGAGGGGGGTTGATGGGTTAAGTTGGAGTTCAGGTTTACCAACCAAAGTTTTGACCTTTTTGCATATGGCCTCAGGCTGCGTGCTCAGTTAAGCTTTTACCCGAGAGGGAGAGAGACCAAGTCAATCAAACCATTCATTCCACAGACTGACTATGCTTTTGCTTATGCTAGGGGACGAAGAAGAAGACCCATTTGCCATTTGATAGGTCCCATCCCGTCAAATCATTACAATCACAGCACAAGCTTATTTATTGTTTACTCGTCTGCCTCGTCAACTCCGACGCTCTCTCTCTCTCTCTCTCCCTCCTCTCCTCTGCCCTCAGACTTCAAAAGCTATCTTACAAAAGTCTAACTTCAATCTCCCTCTCTCTCGCTCTCGCTCTCGCTCGTCGATCATGAAGAAGCTCTACAGGAACGGAAGTATTCATCCATCGCCGCCGATCAAACCCGATCATCTTTCCTTCTTACCCGCCTCCATCCTCATGCTCGCGACTGCTCTCTCACCTGACGAAAGGGAGGTTTTAGCTTATTTAATCTCGTGCTCCAACGCTAACACCTCCTTCCCAATCTCTCACGGCTGCCGGAAAGCAGGACAGAAGTTTCCCAGTGGAAAGGCGGGGTCCGATCATCTGGGTCTGTTTAACTGTGATTGTTTCAGCTGCTACACGAGTTTCTGGGCGAGGTGGGACTCCTCTCCGAATCGCCACCTGATTCATGAAATTATTGACGCCTATGAAAACGAGCTAGCTCAGAATAAAGGCACAAGAAATAATAGGAAGGAAAGAAGGAAGAAGAATAACGGGTCGGGTCAGTTTAAAATTGCAGAGATTGCTCCGTGGAAGAGCGAGGTGGATACATCGGGAGAGGCTTGCAATCGTGATTGTGATGGCGGCATGGGGAGCGGTTGCGGCGGATGCGATGGCGAGGAAGAATCACAGAAGGGGTCGATGAGAAGGTTGGTGAGTTTTATAGGTGAGAAGGTTTGGGGCACTTGGACTCCACAAATTTAGAAGATTAAAAACAGAGGTAGAAGCCTATTTAGCGTTCATCTACATCATCATCTTCTTCTTCTTCTTTCTTCTGTAAGACCAGAAAACTGAAACTCTGTTTTCTGTTATCTTGTACAGTACTTAGTAGTACCCTTTTACTATCTGCAAAAGAATCGCCATTAATCTATTGCCTTGCATAGCAGAACTTGTTTTCATGTGTTCAAAGAAAAAGGAGATACGCCATTAAACTCTCCTAAAGTTTCAACTATGCTTTCGCCATCTTGGACACCCATTTCAGGGGAAAAAAGAAAGATCTTCTGGTAAGAAAAGCGACGATCATGGCTATTACATTTCACCTATTACACGTCAGTCTATTTGAGTGAACAATAAAAGGTTGCATTTTTCCGAAAAGACAGAAGAAAAAGGACAAGATGGGTTTGTCCGGGCGGAGCTTGCTGATTGGAAAATGAAAAAAGCAAAGGATTTCCACTGAACACTTGCATCCAAAAGCTGCCCCCATTGCAATGGAGCATCTCTTCTTTCCCATCAATGTAATTGTTAATTATGTAAAGAAACGTTAATTAGTAATTAGTGCCAACACATATTTTCAAGGACATAACAAAAAAGCTAACGGGAATCTTGGGATGGTGGCATGGGAATAATAATTAAAAAGATTGGTTAAAATCAATTTTATCCTTAAATTATAGGTGTAGTTTGAAACAATTTCTAAATTAAAAATCTTAACTATTAAAATTTTAAACTATAAAAAGTGTAACAGATCAAACCCTAACAGGTGATCGATCGCTTTTCGTTTTGAATTTACGCCTAGAATGGAGTCCGATGATCCCTTGTTCTTACTAGTGTGAGTTATTAGATTGTGAATAATTCGAACTCTGACGTTCAAATTATTGGATTTTGGCTTCACGAACCCTCTGATGCTGGCATTTCGATGAATTCCTCTAAAGAAGTCAAATTTTTTAGCCGATTTGAAAAAATCAAAATCTCGGGAAACATAGTAATATCTTTCTACCTCATTCTCTTCTCATGCAAACTCGAACATTTCATTAACCGTCTCTGGAGGTATAACAATCTTTGTACCGATGATGTACATTGTCAAACGTCTTGACGTCCCAGTAGAGGTCAAGATCGCATAAAACAAGCGAACAATTATATCGCGGCTATCGCCTCTCAATCCGTACACTCCGTGTATGGTGATTCTGTCGAACATCTCCTTCATCTTCAATGACTACCAACCTCTAAAGTTGGCATTCTGTGCATGAATAACCGAGTCGCTTAACATATTTCGCTCAAGCTGCTTTTTATATATCTAATTTTGAAATTCATTTGAAAAATACCCAGTGGGCGGTCGTTGCGCTTCACACGAAGCACCTTGTAACGACCGTGATCGGTTTGTCGGACCCTTTTGAAATGGTCTTCATTGTGACATAGATGGACGATTTGGCATAGGTTGTTCGATAGGGCCACCTTGTGACGGGGTAATTTTTTGTTTAATCATCAATTTAGGTGTCATTTAAGGGAAATTTGACGATTTAAGTTGAATTGGAGATTTAGATGATTTAAGGCTCAGATTTGTGAGCTTTTTTGATGATATTGGAAGGTAAAGATTAGGGATGAGAAAATCAACACGATAGAGGCGTGAAATAGTCGAATTTGGTGTTGGAATCGTGGTTGGGGTCGAGAGGAAATTGGATTTTTCAGCAATAGAAGATGGAAGGGGGGCCGATTTTTTATATGCTATAGGGGATCGGCCCCCCTTCTAGGGCAATGATCACCCGTTCTCAGCCCTAACTTTAAGAATGGGAGGTAACCGCCCCTGTTCTCCAACCCTAATTTTGAGAACGGATGTTGGTTTTAAGGCAGTAACTCTGCGTTCTCCCTCCAAAATATTAGGGGGTGCGAACGGGGAGTCACCGTCCAGAAACGACCCCTCGTTCTCAAGAACAATGTTTAAGAATGAGTGGTCGTTTCGGGGCGGTAACCCCATGTTCTCATCCCTAATATTTTTGGGGGAGAACCAGGGTCATTGTCCCAAAACCACCCGCTCGTTCTTAAACATTGTTCTTGATAACAGAGTGTCGTTTTGGGGCGGTGATTCTCTGTTCCTGAATTCCTCGAGGCTAGAATTGAGGTCGTTGCGGGGCGGGGACCTCCGTTCTCAAATCACGTGCGGTGCACGTTGGACAAGGGATCCCCGACCCAATACGTCCAGTGCCACGTAAGCACTGGACAAAACGGGGTTGATCGGCCCCTCGTTCGCGACGTCAATTCAAAACGGAATGTGATTGGGCCTCCGTTCTAGGCGTAAATTCAGAATGATAGGTGATCGGCTGCGCACTAGGGTTTGATCTGTTACATTTTTTATAGTTGAAGGTTTTAGTTGTTAGAATTTTTAGTTTATAAGATGTTTCAAATTAAACTCATACTTTGAAGTTCAAATTTGTTTTAATCCTAAAAAGATGTACGCAAATTCCTTGGAATTAGAATATATGTGAAATAAGTATATAGATCTGAATGACACTTTCAATTATTCTAACACAAAAAAAGGGTTGAATGTGATAGGCATGACCATGAAGATTCAAGAGGTGGAATTGATTTAGTCAACGATGGTGATCTTATTTAAGAAATTAAACACTGACCGGGATCAGAATACCTCAACCTATTCCTTCTCTTTCTTTCGTATTCACCGTTGATTTTTCTGTTCGAATCAGTTTTGAAAATCAACCCATTGGCATTAGCCATGGACTTTTAGAGGGTTGGTGACATAAAAAAAAAGAAAAAAGGAATGAAGATACTCCATTCGTCGATGAACAGAACGATCAGTCTCGGACCTGTCTACGAGTATTTGATCAGCTGTAGACTCACCAGATTTACTCTTATGTTTTTGGTTTTGGCTAAACACAATGAATTGTTTCTGAGTCAGATAAGACTGGTAAATGAGTCAACGCAATCTTGCTGAGAATGTTTTAAAGAGGATAACTAGAAAGTGGAAATAGCCAACCTTTCTAGGTTGACTTGGCTGAGATTCTCCCCCAACAAATCGAAAAATAACGCACTAAAAATAATACGTTTTCAGGAAATCAAGTCGTCCGACCGGCGTATCTGCTCCGACCATCTCCGAGTCCCAAAAGTAATGGAAAACCGAGTAGAGGGTGATTGGACTCATCAAACGAGGCTGGAGAAAGTTGGAAGGAATACAATCACGGTGAGCAGAAAGAGGGCCGCTACGCTAGAATCAGACAATCGAGTACGGGGAGTGGAGGTCCTTTGAAAGGACATTTACCACCCGGAAATGGAATTGCCAGAAATGCTCCTCATTTCTTACTTCATAGCCATACCCTGCCTTCCTAAACAAGGTTGCCTCAAATTGAAAAATTGACAGTGGGGAGAGGTCCTCTGCGTTCGTGTAATCAGACCACCATCTCCGGGGAAGAAAAAAAATCATCGTCTTTCGTGTATTGATAGGAAAATAGCGAAATCCCTTCAAGCTGAAAACCAAAAACGACTCAAAAAAGTGCAAGATCAGGGCTTTTATGATATTAGGTTGTTTGTACAAGAACAAGAGAGGTGCAGTTTGGTTTGGTTTGGTAAATCACCTTCTGGACAATGACCGTCTGATTGGGATAGAGAAGTCATTGATTTTTTCTTGTGGCCGGAGAGATAAGGAATAATTGAAATGGATTTCAGATCTACCATGGGCATGGCGATGGGAGAGAGGAAAAAAACAAAAGGGCCCACCTACCGACTAAAAATTAAATTTGGGATTGATGTGGATTGGACTATGGGGATTGAGGATCCACGCATTCCACCGCCTGAATCTGTTTTTTCGAGAAAAGCTCGTTACTTTGCAGGGTAAAATAATGAAATGAAGAAGAAGAGAGTGAAATTTAAGCTATGGAGTGGTGTTAAACTGGTGATTAGGGTTGGGCACGGGCCGATTCGGTCCGGTCCCGAGTCTGGACCGAATCGGCTTAAAGGGTTTTGAGATTTTAATCACGAAATTGAAATCGATCCCGGACGAGACTGGAACCGACCCAGGACTGGACCGAAATTGCCCAAGGTTTATTATTATTAAACGAAAAAATTAAAAAAAATAATAATAACACTTACAGTAAGGAAAGAGTTGAGCAGTGAGTTGTGATTGTGAGGAAAGAGGTCGCAGGGAGCACGGAGCAAGGAGGTCGCAACTCGCAAGTCGGAGGTCGGGTTGTTCAGAATTCAAACTTCGGAGGTCGCAACTCGCAACTCGGGGGTTAGAGTTCGGAGCACTAAGCAGGGGAGACCAAAACTCGAGGGTCGAAGTTCGAAGCAGGGGAGATCGAAACTCGCAGGTTGAGTGTTCGGAGGTCGGGACTCGGTAGTCGGTTGTTCGTGAAATCGGAGGTCGGGACTTCACGTTCGCCTGTTGTTAGGGTCAGGATACTAGGATAGCACAACAGTCAGCAGAGGTCGGGACGAATTTGGTTTAAATTCGGTCCTTTAGTCTAGTCCCCGTTCTTCGGGAAATCAGGCTGTGGACCGAGGACTGGACCGACGGATCACGGTTCTAGAGACATCAGATCTCGGATCGGACTGCGGTCCATCACCCGACACTCAGAGACCAAAACTGGATCAAAATTGCCAGTCTAGTTTGATTCTCGATCCGTGGTCCGGTCTGACCACCCTAGCGGGGATGATTAAGAGTTGATTGGGTGGGAGAGAAGGAATCTACCCTGACGGCAGACACTGCAGTCTGCAAGTGTAACGCGACGTCGAAGAAAGCGAGGGATACACGAGCTTTATAATACAAAATCCTCACCCTTTCGTCTCTTTGCCGACACTCTCCCACACATTCTGACTCCTCCACCACTGCATCAGCCGTTCACTCGTCTTCTCCACTGCCACTCACACTACCCACATTTGGAGAAATGGGAACTCGGATCCCGTCGCACCGGCTGAGTAGCGGCCTCTATGTTTCGGGTAGGCCGGAGCAGCTAAAGGAGCGGCAGCCCACTATTGGTTCCCGCGCCGTACCCTACACTGGGGGCGACATCAAGAAATCCGGAGAGCTGGGTAAAATGTTTGACATTCAAGTCCTCGATCCCTCCTTCGACACTACTCCTCCCTCCAACCTTTCTCGTCCATCTTCTTCCTCTCAGGAGAATAGCGGATCCATTCAATCCGGCCCAAACTCCGGGCCAATACCTAAGCGTTCCAACTCCGGTCCCAATTCTAAGAAGTCATCCGGTCAGTTGCAGCTCACCCCCACCGGGCTTATCACATCGGGTCCTCTAGGTTCCGGTCCGCTTAGCGGTGGAGGACGGCGGTCGGGTCATCTAGAGCAGGCCCAGTCGATGGGAAAGGCAGTTTATGGTTCGTCTGTGACAAGTTTGAGCGAGAAGGTGAACATTCGAGTTCGGGTCTCGAAGGTGGCAGTGTGGGTGTGTTTGGTGGTTTTGGCAATGGGATTTCTGGTGGGAGCATTCTTAATGATTGCTGTCAAGAAGCCGGTGATTTTAGCGGCGGTGGCTGCCGTTCTTGTGCCGGCGGTGGTTATCATTAGTTGGAATCTTATTTGGGGAAAAAGAGGGTTCATTGAGTTTGTGAGACGGTACCCAGACGACGAGCTCAGGGGAGCCGTTGATGGACAGTACGTCCAGGTCACCGGGGTACTTTCTCCTCCTCCTTCCATTTCGCTAAATTTTTGCAAATTCCTTAATTTTCTTGATCCAAAACTTCATCTTTCTCCTGAATTACTTCCCCTCTTCTTCCAGCCTTAAATTCTGCAAATTTCTTAACTTTCTTCGTCATCTTGGAACCCACCTCCTTAATCATTGAAAATCATATTATATTGCGATTTATGCTTATTTTATACTCATGAGTTGAAATATCATAGTTTTCTATGAATTAAAAATATCATAATTATAATGATGATGTTGATGTTCAGAGTTTGATGGCAACAGCGTAAGCCTTTTGTATATATCTTTCTTCAATTCAAATCTAGGATTAGCTAAAAAAAATATTAAAGAAAAGAAGCAAGTAAGAGGAATAGAATCTGTATTAACTTTTGAGAATTCATGTGTGTTCTGGTGAAATTTGGCTTGGTTTTAGATCTTTTGATCATAATATTTTCTTCCTCAAACTCAAATATCACATCCATACTTGATGTAGGTCGTCACTTGCGGCAGCATACCTCTCGAATCGTCCTACCAGAGAGTAACTCGTTGCGTATACGTCTCGGCCCAACTGTTCGAATACAAAGGATGGTGCAGGAATTCTGCAAATACAAAGCAACGATGCTTCTCCTGGGGATCTACACATTCAGAGGTTTGTTCTGCGTCCAATTAAACCTCTATGTAATGATAGTATTTAAAGATAACAATGGGTCAATTCCTGTTTGCAGAAGTATGTGGGTGATTTCTATATATCAGACTCCCAGTCTGGGTTAAGAGCTCATGTAAAAGCAGGACATGGAGCTAAGGTTGTTCCATTTGTCAAACCAGCTACTGTAGTGGATGTAACTAAAGAAAACAAAGACTTGTCTCCGGGTTTCATAAGCTGGCTGGCTGATCGGAAACTCTCAAGTGATGATCGTGTAATGCGCCTCAAAGAAGGGTATTAAATCGACTGAAATTGAACTCTTAGACTTGGCAAATTATGCCCTGTTTTAAACAGTGTTCATCGCTCTATTCGATTAGGTATATAAAAGAAGGAAGCACTGTGAGTGTGATGGGAATCGTTCGACGCCATGCTAACGTGCTCATGATAGTTCCATCGACGGAGCCAATTTCAACGGGTTGCCAGTGGGGCAGGTGCCTCCTCCCAAGCTACGTCGAAGGTCTAATTTTGATATGTGACGAAAATCAGAACGCCGATGTGGTGCCTGTGTAGATACGTATATGTGGATGACATAAATTTGTAAAGTAGAATTGGTATTTCTTAATCTCTCCGTGTAGCGCGCTCGCACACACAATACACGATATATTTCACAGACCAATTGTCTTGTTGAGAGTCCAGAGCATGAGAGCAAGCTCAATTGCAAAAATGGAATGAAGCCACGCTCTATCCACCACGAATCCGAACACTGTGATTCCTGCTCTGTTATTCTCCAAATATGTCACTGCAACACCACCAAACAATGGATTCAAACAAAGAAAAAAACACCTCAAAACAATCATCAGCCCAGAATAAGACCAGTACCAATTGCTTGCCTCTTCTGGAACGACACAGTGTTAGTGTAAATGGGCATCAGCAGCTTAGCATCGTCCAAATCATCCTCCTCTTCTCCATCATCTGAATCCCAATTGCCCATCACCGGAAAGACTTGACTTGTCCCAACCTCGGTCGTTGCCGATTCACTTTCTGACGCGTCAAATGCATTGAGGGTGGCGCAGGCATGCCACTTGGCTGCAAGGCCCGTGATCGACTGTGCTTTGTGCGTGATCTTGGTCGCACAGTGTAGGCATATGAAAAGTCCTGTCAGCATGCTAAAGGACCACACCTGCAAATGCTTCCTATCACACTTCTTCAATCTATCCAACATTTCAATCCAAATCAACACAAAGATTGACAAAAAATACATACTGCAAGCTGCCCCGCCTTCAAAATATTGAAAGTTGCAGTGGACCTCAACGTCATGATAAGAGAACAAATTTGGCTCGCCGTTACGAAAAACAAGAATGACAAGATGATGACTCGAAACCGATGGCTTATTATTCTTAGAATCCTTCTTATTCTTAGGTGTTCTATCAAGATGAGGCCCTCCTTAGCTTGTTGCTGGAAGAATTGCACAAAATCTTCCAGCCTGAGTATTTGAAGATAGCAAACAAGCCGGCAAAGAACACAGGCAGAGAAGAAAAGTGATGTTCTATAAATCCACGAACACAGCTCCAATGTGCATGAAATAATGTAGCTCGCGTAGATGTTACCATAATACGGTACTTCGTTGGCTCCTGAGACGTACCACCATATCTTGTAAGCAGACTCCGCCGCCAAACATGAAATCACTAATATTAACGTAAGCTTTGTCGATTCCTGAAAATTAATAAGTTAGACGAGGTTAGTAGAAGCAAGTCTCCCCTGTTTTTTACTTCCAGGGTCCCCTGTTTTTATTCCAATCTGGAAGGGAAAGACAGGGGATGAACTTTTTGCTTACTATTTAACTTTAACTGTAAGTTTCAAGCTTAATCTCTAACTATCTAAACTGAGGAGCAAGAATATCTACCCTCTACCAATGCAATCTGAAAATAGAAAAAGAAGAGAGCAAATTTGAACTGGATGAATTAGAAGATAGAAGTGATAATGGAAAAGGGCGTTCTAATCTAAATTGGGATTAAATAAAATGGGACAAACCTGAAGCTTCTGTGAGTAGCCATTGCGAACCTTCTGGCCCGCATCGTTGAATCGCTCAAGGAAAAGAAATTTCCTCAAACCAAATTTTCGAGACCATTGAGAGAGATAGATGAAGGAGAGGATGGAGAACATAGACAGAGAGATCTGCACTTCAACGTGATAAGGCCTTCGATGGTTTTCGTCGCAGCTTGGGCAAGATAGAGCGAAATGTGAAAGAATAGGAACTGCAATGGCAAGGGTGAAGAAAATGGACCATGAGAGACAAACTCTCCAAAAAGAGGACTGATCTATTAAAACCCATCTCAGAAATGAGTTGAGGCTTCCGAATTCCGGTTCTTCGTGGGTTGCGTAGCTTGAGAATGATTTCCCTCTACCTTCCATTGGGTTGGAAACCTTCTCATACGATAAAGAGGACCGCTTGGAGGTATTCAGAGGTTTCACCTTCAAAGACAAGACAACTAATCACTGTAACCCTAGAGAGTCCACATGTAGAATCCACATTTTTTTACATTATTTAATCAAAGTTTTTGTCTTTTAAACGAATCGTGAATAATATGGTTGGACCCGTGAAACAAACGAGTTCAGTTAATCTCCATCATCACGGATGCCATCGGGGAAGGAGATATTTTACTACCCCATCGTTGAGAGGGGTGCATATGTAAGCCATGGCTGCCAATTTTTGATTTCGATGGAGACAGTTAATTGATGAAGATGATGAAAGGAAAAGAGAGAGAGAAAAAAAGACATTGTTTTCTAACAAGAAGGAGAAGCGCTGGGGTCCCCTTTACAGATGAAGAAGCTTTGAGGTTGATAGCGATGGAGATCTACCAAGTACCTACCATTCCAGAAATCATTACTAATGAGCTTGAGAATTGAGAGGGGAAGCTCGGCCATTAAAGTAGATTTGAGCCCAGTCGTGATATTGTAGATGGTGCTTTGTGGGTCAAAACTGTGGGAGTCGATTCGGATTGTCATTTGGTACATTCGGCCCAGCAGAGGGAAGGAAAGGGACGAAAAGCTTCTTCATCTGTTTCCCTTGGCGCTTCGTACTTTCCATTCCTCCATTGCTAGTTCAGAAATCTCTCTCTCTCCGCCGCCACTGGGTTTTATCACCGGGTATGCTATTTCGTCTGTCAATTGGAAAACAAAAAGCTTACCAGTCATCTTCGTCGCAAGCACCGCGCTTCAATCTGCAGGTACATCTTTCTAAATCTTGACGCTCTTGAGGTTTCTGTAAATAATCATTAAAGTTGAACAACCCATGAACATTTTTGTTACCGTAGATCCTTTCACCTATATACTCTTCATCTCATCATATCAAAAAAATCTGTTGAATCTGCAAGTAGTTGTGAAGAAATGAAACACTAATTTTGAATGTTGAACCAACTAATATGGAAGGTAAGCCATTGCAAGACTAGTAATCTATTTGAAGAGGCTGTAATCAGAAATGAAAGATATTAGCTGATACTGCAATTGTTATGCGTAATTGGTGGAGAAGAACAGACTATCTGAAAGTGCATTTTACCACTTGTATGTAAGTTTTCAATGTAGATACTCCAGTTCTCGCTGTAGCATCTGTTATAAAACAAGTGTTAATATTTCCATGATTTCATCTAACTATGATCTACTTTCATTGCATCTTCCTGTAGATTACCTTTCAGAGTGTCTGTAGAAACCCATGTCTTTTCAACTTATGACAAATTCGTCAAGGACCAAGGAAGAATCAAAAACCATATTTCTTTTGCTTGTATTATTTCTATTGTCTGTAGAGGAGTTGAAAAGGTCACTTGCTCCTTGAGATTGCTGTAAAATACTACACTGGAGGAGACTTGTATTTGTTTGGTTAGTTTCGCTTTCTTAATCCGACCCAATTGGTTTCATCTCAAGTATAAAAAGATAACAATGGGTCGATTCCTGTTTGCAGAAGAATTACGTGGGTGATTTCTATATATCAGACTTCCCGTCTGGGTTAAGAGCTCATGTAAAAACAGGATATGGAGCTGAGGTTTTTTCATTGGCGTTTGATGCAAACTGTTTCTCCAATTGATGCTATTCTATGATATGCTGAAACTCCAAGAGGATGGCCTCACTATGATATATCAAATATAAAACTGACAGAGGAATGAGCTCCATTGATGGTTGGAGAAAGCTCTTCACCTCCTCTCGGCATTATTGCCCCTTTTCAAGATAGGAGCTAATTGTGGAAATGGAAGAGAAAGAAGGCAAGGTGGAAGATAGTGACAGAGTGTTGGTAGTCAGTTACAGAGATGAAATCTGAAGGGATCCAAGCCATGAATCCATCGTTGGCTTCCCGTGGGCCAAGTTGTTTACCTCTTACATTGATAAACCATTCTAGTAACCCCTTCTTTGGTAACTTACGTGGATTAAGGTTGGGAAGTGTGAAAGCTACTTACCATATCAGCTATTACTTTAAACTCTACTCTAAACAAGCTCACTTGCTTTTGCTATAAATAAGGCGTAAATGTGAGGTTGAAGAGGCAGGCAACAAGTTAAGGATGGAAAACAAAGTGATGGGTTGGTGTATTTTGGCCCTCGGAATGCTGGGTTTTGCTGCCAGTGCAATTGTTTCTAGTAATGATATATCTTGTGGGCAAGCCCTGACCTATCTGCTGCCGTGCGAAAGCTACTTGGACAGAAGTGGACCAGCGACTCCGTCGGCGGGGTGTTGTCTAGGTGTGCAAAAAGTGTTGAGTGAGGCTACGAGCACTCCCGAATAGGAGGAACCTCTGTGAATGTTTCAAGGAAGCTGTTGTAGCCCTTGGTATTGACATCAGTCGAGCTCAGGGTATTCCTCAGTTTTGTCAAGTCAGCCTTCCTGTGCCTCTTGATCCCAACATCGATTGCAGCACGTAATTGCTCGCTCGCTCTTCTCTCTCTCTATATATATATGCTTCTAATATTTGCTAATGTATCTTCTGCAATTTACAGAGTTTCACCGTAAACAAAGTCGAGGGAGGCCCGAGAAGCTATGTTGCATAATGCAGAACTCTTATGTTCTATACATACACAGAAATATGTAATTGATATGGAGTGATTACATGAATAAAAGGATTCTCTAGTTTGTTTTCATTTCCCGTGTGGTTCTCATACATGTCATAGCATGGCAATTCATTGGCTCCTTAGGGGTAACGCCAGTATCACAATTGCATGCTCCAATCTTAAACACAAAATCTACTAAATCTAACCAAAGACGACTCAATGAAAGAGCATCAACTAAAATATTGAATTTTCAAATCGAGATATATCGAGAATTCTCACTGTTTCTTAGATTCATCCCACTCCACAACGCATTGCTTTTAAAAGCTATTTTTTCGAAGCTTACACATATTTAAACGTAGGAGATCCCCACATAAGCTAAACACCCAACTAGATTTGCGCTTGTAAAGGAAGGAACAACACTCAATTTAAACACTTTAAAACTATCTGGCTATGTTTCGGAGTGAAGAAGTCATGCATGTGGCAATTGGGTCTGAGTTAATGGTGCGTTCGATGGCCTTCATGGCTTCAAACCTTGGCTCCTTTGCTTGAAATTTGAGGCCAGCGTAGAGCTTCATGTAGTCCTGCAAACACATATTTGAGGTACAACTGCCCTACTCTCCTCCTCCTTTTCCAGCAATGCCGGAGCTGGATAGATCAAGCATCGCTTCCTGGGTTGTAGAACGAAGCCAGTGACATTCTGTTGCCGTCTGATTGAGCTATCACTCGGTGCACAACGCTCTTGTATTTCCCATTTGTAATAACCTTTGCACAAAACAAAAACAACAGAGTTTCTCTTTCTATCACTAAACAGATGCCGCTCGTTCTTGAATGGATAAAGGAACGGTTTTTGTTTTCTTACCTCAAGTTGGTCCCCCAAGTTGATTACAATGGAGTGACGCAGAGGAGGAACGTCGATCCATTGGCCGTCCTTGAGAAGCTGGAGGCCGCTGACCTTGTCGTCTTGGAAGAGGAGGATGAGGCCCCCGCCGTCAGTATGGGCTCTCAGACCCTTGATCAGTTCTGGTTTTGGACAAGGAGGGTAGTTGCTCACCTTGGTTCCGAAAGTTGGTCCCTTTGACCCATCAAATGCTTTCTTCAAGTACCCTTTCTCTAACCCAAGATTTTCGCATAGCAGCTCCAGAAGTTTCTCTTTCTATCACTAAACAAATGCCGCTCGAGAGTTTCTCTTTCTATCACTAAACAGAGGCCGCTCGTTCTTCAATGGATAAAGGAACGGTTTTTGTTTTCTTACCTCAAGTTGGTCCCCCAAGTTGATTACAATGGAGTGACGCAGAGGAGGAACTTCGATCCATTGGCCGTCCTTGAGAAGCTGGAGGCCGCTGACCTTGTCGTCTTGGATCCAGAAGTTTCTCTGCAAGCTTCTCCAATTTCAACGCAAATTCCTTCATTGCATCCCTGTTGTTTATATATGCTTGAAAACGTCATTTTTAACGTGTGATGTTTTGCATGAATCAAGTAGACTGCTTCATTAGATATATTTAGACCTGTAATCTTGGTCAAGGTCGGGAATATCAGAGACGTTGGAGGAGGGAAGATGGCGCAAGAAGAATGTGCTCTCCCAGTCTGTGTCGTGAACTTCAGATTCGGCGACGTCGAGGCCTTTGCTAGCCACCATCTCCAGAAATTTATGCTCCATGAACTTTTTGTAGTGCTCCTTACTCAACCTCTCCACTTTGTCCATAAAATCATGGCATATCCCATGATTTACCAACTTCAAATCACATCACTCAGTAACGTTTGTATAACAGTTTATTATGTCTACGCTATCAGCAAAATTAAGAACGTAAAAGAGAGAAGAAAGAGATTTAACCTCAAAGAATCCCCAGTTCTCGCAGGCGTCGTGTATCTTCGCCATTACCATTCCTCTCTCTTCACCATTCAATTTCTCCATGTCAATAACGGGGAAACTCTCCATCTCTCTCTCCTGCTAGGCTGATCTCTTCTGATAGTGATAATCAACTCTGTCGATGGAAAGGAATTGTGGGTCGATGGTATTTATAGACGGAAATGGTGTAAAGATGCTTAGAAGCAGAAAACAACGTAAACAGTGCAACTCCGTCGAAATTAAAACTTAAATCAGAAAATCTTACGAAGAAAATAGATAAGGGTTGAATATTCCCAGCATTGAATATGATTACAGATTGATTCTGATTCGATCATGGATTTGAAAGGCAAGGAGTGGGAGGAATCGTGTAGTACATGTGCAGACATATTGTGAAGGACCCATACCATCTCCTTTTCTGCTTGAGAGCTGTAGCTGTAGCCATGATCTGTGTTTTGTTGAGTTGTGATCTTACTTTGCTGGGTCCCATGGACGGGGACCCGCCCTTCTTTCTCATTCTTCACTTCATCACTTTGTTGCTGCGTCGTCTCCTGTCCTCTGCCATGACTAGTCCCACATCATGGGCTGATGACCTACTCCCTGTCTTCTTCTGCATCCAAACCTAACTTCATTGCATTAACTTCTCTTTCTGTTCTACTGTTCATACCCGTAAATCCTGTCTACATTTTCTATATCTTTCGTTGCTTCTTGACAGGTGCCTAGAGCAAGAGAGGAGACCAGGAGAGCCTGACTGTGAATCTAGGAGTACTCTCAGTGATAGGGTAGGTGGAAGAAAGCTGATCGTCCAAACAAATTCAGTCAGACTTTAAATTACTTTTAGCGCCAGTATACTGGTTTAGGTTTATTTACTGTTCGGGAAACAGTATTCGTTAAAAAGCTAAAATAACAGTAGCCAGCTGATCGGGCTGTAAGGAAAAGAGATCAACAACGAATATTATAATTATCTGATCAAAGTGGTTTTTTTTTTCTTAAATATGGCAAGAACAGATCAACATCATGACATCTTTCGTCGTCTCCTACTGTAAATCATATGCTTCTTATAGAGACCATGTGACCCTCTTTAATGGCCCTTTCGGATCGTGGGATTCCATGAAAGGACTCCTTCAAATGCGCTTGTTCTACTGGATTTTAACAAACGGAAATTAAGAGCTACGTAGAGTTAGAATTTACAGAGATTCCATGATCATGGGGATGGAGTATTCCTCTTAAAACATGTTGCGTGGAGGACGACAGGTCTGGGTAAAACGACAGAGATGAACATTCATCTCTCACTCGTGAGTCATCCATGTCCAGATCTGGAATCTTTGTCGCGTTTAGGGGAAACGAGGAGGAGAAGAAGAAAAAATGGAGTAATTTATAATAGGATTTTTTAAAAAAAAAAACCCTAATTTTTACTGTTCAACGAAAAAAACCTTCAAGTTTCGAAAATAGGCGAAAAAAACCTTCTAGTCCGGATTAGGTACTTGCCTGCATAGAGAGGCCGGCCTCCCTTTTTTTTTCGCTAAATGACAAATTGATTTTAAAAAAATATCAAATGATATTCAATTTACTTAAAATTTTTACCACATATTCATCACATTGTGAGAAGATAATGTGAATAGTTTCGTGATTTTATAACATTTGTACGATTTATTATAAGTTTAGTTAATTATTTTATAAAATAATTATAATAAATCGTACAAGTGTTAGACAATCACGAAAATATTCACATTATCTTCTCACAATGTGATGAACATGTGGTAAAAATTTCAAGTAAATTGAATATCGTTTGATATTTTTTTAAAATCAATTTGTCATTTAGCGAAAAAAAAGGGTGAGGCCAGTACCCAGTCCGGACTAGAAGGTTTTTTTCGCCTATTTCCGAAACTTGAGGATTTTTTTCGTTGAACAGTAAAAGTAAAGGTTTTTTTTTAAAAAAACCTTTACTTTAGGTTTTTTTTTTTAAAAAAACCCTTTATAATAAGAGAGTTCAGCAGTTGCCTGGAACTTTTATGAAGGGAACATTCAAAGTGGATAAAAAAAAAAATCAGCCTAGAAATCAGCGCACATGACATGTTCGGAAATTCACAAGCATGTGGCAGCTCAATCTCAATCTCTATTCAGTCAATGCCATTTTTGTTTTCTTTTAGTTTACATGAAAATGATTCGATGGACGCCATGGAAGACGAAGGCCATTGGCGTTCATTTCAGACTTCATGGAAGACCTCGACTATAATGCTATAGAATTCTTCTTCATTCATTGAAACGGAGTGATTCAAAAGACTTGTTACATCTTTCGGATCTTCAATCCGATTCGACATAATCATCTCCACCATACTCTCCCTCAAGTTCTCTTAGAGCATTTGATCTCTTCTGGACACCATTACAATGACCTCTGTTCCTCCTTTTTTTCTTCCTTCTCCTCTCTAGTCTGCTTGTATTGCCTCTTCCCGCTCTCTAATCATTTCGTCCAGCTCTCTCTTGAAATGGAAGCCAATTTCTCAGAGCTTGAGCGCTCTGCTTTTACTGAAGAAGACACACAGCCTGCCACTGCAGCTGCAGCTGCAACTGCAAGTGCAGCACATGGCCTGTATTCCCTCTGTTGATGGAGCTCCCTCTTCTCATGATGCAACCTGTGCACAACACAATTAGGGAACCCTTAACAAATCATCTTCACAGATGAAGTGATGCAAGAGTCTTCAGCACGCTTCTCGCAAATTGTTCTGTTTAATTTCACTCCATGCTTGATGATTATATCCTTTAAGAGCCCAAGTGGAAAAGACATCTTTTTTTTGACGCCGACGAGAAAAAGTCGTTGCATTTCTTTCTCTAATCTCAGATACAAAAGTTGGCATTGGAAAGTCCTTCACATTTTCATTCTCTGGTGAGAAGTTTTAAGTCCATTTGTCTAATCAAGGGATCCTTGGGATAGTCGGGAACTTCAAAAGGGCCTTGTTGCTGCAGGTGACTGAGAGATGAGACGACATGGCTGTTTTTTGATCTGGGTTGAAGCATTTGCAGATGTCACAATGTCCTGTACTTCGTAGGGTTTGGACAGCCATGGAATCTAAGTATAGGAATCCAGAATATCCACCGCAGCCCACCTACCGCAAAAGGGGTTGTTGCCTGTTTGTAAAAATGGCAGGTAGGCCTAGCTACCAAAAGACGTTCTCCGCCCCTTCTCCTTGCTACTACTCCACTCCCCAATTTTTAGTTTCCATTTAGCGTACCTACCATCGGCGCCTCAGAAACTTCTCTTCCTCAGATGGCTTCTTCTTTAGTGCTTAACGGTGATTACTCCGCCGTCAAGTCCGTTGCACCCCTGGTGACTGGGCGTGCGGCTTCTGTCTACAGCGACGTCCAGTCTAGTCGCATTGACAACGCCCTGCCTCTCCCTTCTGTGCTCAAAACCCATTTTCAGGTTGTCGATGGCCCTCCTAGCTCCGCCGCGGGCAATCCAGGTCATTATCTTCATTCATCTATCAGTTCGATCCCTCGTTAGTTAATTCATTTTCGTGCAATTTTATTTTTCTCGATTGATTCACACGATTCTGTTCGGTTTGATAGATGAAAAGATCTAGGAAAATATCCATGAATTAGTAAATCATACAATCACCTAAACTCAAAAAGTTGTTTCTTTTGGGAATTCTTCAGCATTGATCAAACTGTGGGTTTATGAGACGGAGCATTTGAACTGTAATTTTTGCGCTCGTTACAGATGAGATTGCGAAGCTGTTTCCCAATCTTTTCGGTCAACCATCAGCAATGCTGGTCCCATGCGATTCCCCTTCAGATCTGCCTGGTAAAAAGTTGAAGATTGGCGTCGTTTTGTCTGGAGGCCAGGCACCCGGAGGACATAATGTGATTTCTGGAATTTTTGGTAGGATTTCTATTTGCAGAACTATCATGCTTGCCTGCAAATATGGTACACAGTCTTTATGATTGTTGACATGTGCTTCTGGTGATAGATTACTTGCAGAATCACGCCAAAGGCAGCACTTTATATGGGTTCAGAGGTGGGCCTGCTGGGATCATGAAATGCAAATACGTCGAACTGACTGCAGAGTACATTTATCCCTACAGAAATCAGGTGCATTTTCATAGGATTGTTTTTTCCAGTGGACCAAAACTGATAATATATTAGACACTGGTAGAAATCTAACAATAACACGTAAAAGAAAATCAAGAAAACAGGACATCAAGCTTTTCGGATAATAACTATGCACAAATGATAAAATATCACTATTAATTCAAAGCATAATCACGAGTTTTGTAACTTTAGCTTACATAAATGTATGAAGGAAAGTAAAACCCTAAATGAAATTGTTATACATCGGCCTGATCCAAAAGAATTGAGGTAACCCTAACAGACTCCTATACGAAATGTGTTTTATCTGCATGAATAGTTATTACATAAAGTAACTAATTTGTGTTGTGGGAAAAGACGGAAGTTCGCATATTTTATTGATTTTCGTGTTACCATATATATGTGTGTGTGTGTGGAATGAACTTGTTGATGAGCTTACTACATATCCAAGCATAATAGGTGGATATTGACACATTCGTGCATCATAGACCGAAGATTTTAGTTGAAGAAAACTGTTGTTGGTGTAGATATGCTAGTTTTACTTGATTTGCTTTGTTTTTCAGGGTGGCTTTGATATGATTTGCAGTGGAAGAGACAAGATTGAAACGCCAGAGCAGGTGAGACTCTTCTGTCAGTTTTCAGAGAGACTGATAATATGGTTGTATAGTAAATGGGATGATTAATGTTAGGGGTCATCTTTTCCAGTTTAAACAAACTCAAGAAACATCTCTGAAGCTTGACTTGGATGGGCTTGTGGTGATTGGTGGAGATGATTCCAACACAAATGCCTGCCTCCTTGCTGAAAACTTCAGGTATGGTGGAAGGACATCTTGGATGATGGGTGATGCACTATAGCTGCCAACTCCTGTTTCTTTTAGAAATGGGCTAAATTTTCATAATTTCATGTGTGTTGATACTAATTTTAGTTGCATTTGCATTTACTGGTCTTCTAAATTTTGTCTGGCCTTTTTGTGTTGCTAGGGGTAAAAATTTGAAAACTCGAGTGATTGGTTGCCCAAAAACAATTGATGGTGATTTGAAATGCAAAGAAGTTCCCACTAGCTTTGGATTTGATACTGCTTGCAAGGTGACTAATAGCAAAACTGTATTTCGTTTGTCTACTCCATAGTATATTTATTGTTCTGAATGAAGTCCATGTGGCGGAGTATGGTTTTCAATGCATCGTCTTGAGTTAACGTAGGTTGTTTTTTAACCCTGATCTAATTTTTCTATTGAATTTGATGAAATGAGATGAGTATTTCAGACTTATACAGCCTGCCTTCAGTAGTACTGAATAAGGTTTTAATGACTGCAGATATATTCTGAAATGATTGGAAACGTCATGGTAGATGCCCGGTCAACTGGAAAATATTATCATTGTAAGTTATTTAGATTTGATTTTTGGTTCAAAGTGTGAACTGAAACATTACAAAGTAATGCATTCATCACTGTAATGCAATACTGATTGTTGTTCTTGCTCTATTTTAAAGAGTTTAATTATTGATATGGTTTCTAGCATTGAAGTGCTGAACTGCTTAGGATCTGCATTTTTTTCCTTATATGTAGTGCCTTTTGGAATTAAAATCATGGGTATGAGCATATTGGTCTTAAGTAAGATCATAATGAAACATTTCATAACATAATACATTTTCTCACGCAGTTGTTAGGCTTATGGGGCGGGCAGCGTCACATATCACGCTAGAGTGTGCACTACAAACTCATCCAAACTGTCACCATTATTGGGGAAGAGGTACCTTGAGAGGCCGTTCTCGTCCTGAGATTCATTAACCTGTAAATGTAGAGTCAGCCATGATAATTAAATATTAAGCTGTAGATGTAGTCAAATTTTTTAAGCTTCAGAATCATGGTCTGAAGGTACTTGGGGAGACAGAATTGATCACTTCAAAGAAAATTTGTGTATTAAGCTTGGTTTGGATTTTTTTCTCTGAAAGAGTCCCATCTATTTGTAATCATCCTTCTTTTTGTGCTGGATGCATGAATATGTGCTGTTTTACTGCAGGTTGCTGCCAAGAAACAGACCTTGAAAAATGTTACAGACTATATTGTTGATGTAATATGCAAGCGGGCTGAACTGGGTTATAACTACGGTGTCATACTCATTCCAGAAGGTTTAATCGACTTTATTCCAGAGGTATCATTAAGGGTTATAACACTTCTATCCTCCGAGATATATGCCAAATATGTCTCCTTAATGTGTATTTACCCCTGATCTGCCATTTACAGGTGCAGCAACTTATTTCAGAACTCAATGAAATATTGGCCCATGACGCTGTTGATGAAGCTGGTTTGTGGAAAAAGAAACTTACTGGCCAATCCCTTGAGCTTTTCGAGTTTTTGCCTGAAGCAATCCAAGAACAATTGATGCTTGAAAGGGATCCACATGGAAATGTGCAGGTGTGAACATAGTTCTACCATCATATTTTTCCTATTTGGGTGTTTTTTTTATGATTATGCTGACCTTATTTTTGCCATTAGGTTGCCAAGATAGAAACAGAAAAAATGCTTATTCAAATGGCTGAAACTGAGTTGGAAAAAAGAAAGCAAGAAAGTGGATATAAGGGCCAATTCAAAGGGCAGTCTCACTTTTTTGGGTACTCTTTCTTTTTAGCCTGTGCATGTTACAGTGGAGATAGAGAATTCCCTGAGTATATGCCTTCCATATAGAACTTTTAATGTCAATTGATAAAACTGGATTTTACTGATGCTGTTGGCTCGTGAAATCAAATAGTCGATGCACATTGGCATGAGTTACACACAAAAAAAGAGGATTAATGTTGACCATATTGGATTAAAACTTTATAGTGGCTAATTTTTTGAGGTCACAATCATTTTTGTCACAGATACGAAGGTCGATGTGGTTTGCCTACTAACTTCGATTCCAACTATTGTTATGCTCTGGGTTATGCTGCTGGAGCTTTACTTCAGAGTGGGAAAACTGGACTAATATCTTCAGTTTGTGCTTTGTTTTGCCCTCTCTATCTTAAGCATCGCTCCTAACTGTCCATATGTCTGTTAACAACAGAGTTGTGTTTTGTTTGTGTGTACCAGGTAGGGAACTTGGCTGCTCCCATTGAAGAATGGACAGTTGGTGGAACTGCATTGACTTCATTAATGGACGTGGAGAGGAGACACGGTACAGTGATGATGGCTACTCTTGGATTTCATTTACTGCTTATCATTACAATTATTTCAAGTGAGATGTATATTGTGGTGGGGGAGTATCTTAATGGGTAGATTACATAAAGCTGATTTGACGAGGAGCTGAGGATCTTTCTTGAACCTAAGCATTTCAAAGTGTTGCTACTTTTTGAGATCTTGCTGAAAAGTCAGCTTCTTTGGCAGGTAAATTCAAACCGGTGATCAAGAAGGCGATGGTGGAACTCGACGGTATGATTTATTAAACTGAATTAGATCTCTTGTAATGTCATCATTCTATATGTTTGAAACATTTGTGTTCGATCACCAGGCGCACCTTTCAAGAAATTTGCGTCCATGCGAGAGGAATGGACCGTCCAGAATCGCTACATTAGTCCTGGTCAGTAGTCCTTGGCTCAGGCTCTCCATGAAATCTTTCTCTTCCAGCAGTTGCTAAGTTTGTGAAATCTTTACTATCCAACCTCATTGTAGGTCCTATTCAATTTGTGGGTCCAGCATCAAATGCTGTTAATCACACCCTACTGCTGGAGCTCGGAATTGAAGCTTAAACAAGAAACAAACCTCGTTAGTGCTAGTTCGTTTCATCTACATTTGTTTAGACTGATGAGAGAAAGCTTTTGTGAGCATAATGGCCACTACTGTCACTGTTTTTTTCTGTAGTTAGTGGCACAACTAGAATGATCTATTAGGGTGGCTTCACACCTACACCATTAATGAAATAATGCCCGATATTACTTGCACTGGACATAGCTCATCATATTCGGTGTTGATAAATTATACCCAGTTTGATGGAACACCATTTGAGTTGATGAAGCAATGAAAATCGTAGGTGGTCGGAGTTGCATGTTATGCTTGGAAATTGTGGTAAGTCATCAAAATATATGTAATTCTCTCCAACATTTATTACAGAAGATGGTTTATGTGACTAAGTATGTTAGGCTGGCACGGGGATGGATCCTTGAGAGTCTGCAGAGATGTGGATGAACCTATCAATTCAACAACTGAATGCTTGTATCTTTAGCTTTGCCTTGGTTTTTCTAAAGGGTTTCTGGGTAAAGCTAGGGCCCTGTATTGGATAGTTCAATGCAGATTTTAGGACATGTATTATCAGATCCAGTGATTGGTTGATGGTGCTCTTTGTTCACACCACCCCTTGAAGCATCTGACATAACTCCTTGCTATACGCTTCATTACTCACCACCCCACGCTAACCCAAACCATTGCAGAGACTTGATATGAGCACCAAGGCGTCAAATCATGCTCTACCAAATCCAAAACTCATTGAATGCATTCCACAATAATATCACATTGTAAGTACTCTCTCTCTCTCTCTCTCGGCACTGGTTAATTTTGTGAGAGTTCCAATAATTTGGAGCCCACTGCAGTCCAAATCAGGCTTGTGTTCATTCCATTTCTGCAGATAGATTTAAATTAATATAATTAAGTGGAGAATTGTTGGCTTTAATGGAGGATAATTACAATAGCATACGGTGCTGGTGGGGCTTCCATCTCTGACTCTGTGGCGCACAGACAAGTGAAAGAAGAAGTATGGCCCATAATTCACCATTAATTCAAACTTAGATTTCATCTTTTGTTCCAAATCTACAAGTTGACTTCAATCTTCTTAAATTATATTATCTTTCTTAGTGTTCTTTGGCGACGATTGGTTAAGGAAAAACCAGTCATCATTCGATTGTTTGTCGTGGCATTTCTTTCCACTGCGGGAGACAAAACTTAAAAATCACTGATTGGGGAACATGCTGGCAAAGATTGGATTGAAGAGGTTAAGCAAGTTTAAGTCTTGTTAAATATAGTGATTAAAGGAGGAGTGGACAATCCGAAGCAGAAAGGAGGGTTTTTTGTTTTTGTTTTTCTTGATTATTGTTCGACTGTTGGACGTGACTTAAAGCGAAGGAGAGGAGAGCTTTTGGAGAAGAGGCCTCCTCCCTAGGGTTTCTGTCCTCTTTCTTAGCTCTTCACACTCCTCACAAGTGACGTCCCCCCCTCTCTCTCTACTTTTTCATCTTTGCTTTGCTTTGCTTTTATTCTTGCGCTGCTGTGACCGATTCGCGTACTCTCTCTGCTTCCTTGAAACCCTAACCCTACTCTTATCTGAAACCCCTAACCTACAAACCCTATGGCGTTTCAAATGTTCTAAATCACATCCAAGGATAACTAAGTGTCTCCCCAATCATTCACCACAGCCTAGAAAATTTCTGGAAGATGGTGAAATCTTTTTATAACGAAAGAGCTACTTAATCATATTGATTTAATAAACTGGTTCGTCTGTTGCAATAATTTATGGTTAATCATTGGCTCTCTAAGCTATGAACTGATTTTAAAGGAGGAATTGTCATCAAACATGGGTTTAAGCAGGCATGAAAATCGAGAAAAAGGGTAGAAAAGAAACCATTAAGAAGTAGCAGGTGGAGAGCGAAGGAGACAATGTGTTGAACACAGAGAGGGAACATCTTTAGAGGAGGGTTTTCAGAGGAGAGAGTGAATGTGAAGCTCAGAGTCAGGGGCAGGGGCCAGGGCCAAGCCACCACCACAGTGCGAGAGATTAAAAACTAAAACCCTAAGTTGACAGAGAGTAGGGAAGTGAGAGTGGAAGAGACATTCGGACTGTCCCACAGCCTTTACCAGCTTTTTAGCTACAAAACCCACCTCTCTTTTTCCCCCCCCATCGAGAAATGGTGTGATATAGAGAAAGACTCGATGAAAACAGAATTTTAACAGCTATACGAGAGAGTAGAATCATTAGTAGTATGCTCTACAGTTGAGGTGACATAAATATGTATATTAATACGTAAGGTTGTATCCTCAGCATTTGCATAGCGCATATCTTATCTTGTATTCTTGTTATTGCGCACTGTAAAATCCAAGAGATAAGAGGTGAAAATGGGGTTCCATTGTGATTGAGATGGAGAGAAGAAGACAACAAAAGAGCGAATATTAAATGAGTGGACAGATAGATGTGAAATGAGTGAAACCCCAGTTGTAGTTACAAGAAAAGCAAAGCTCTTAGCTTACACAGTGGGGAGAGAGAGAGAGAGTCATTCCGTGCTCCAAAAACCTTTCCTTCCCCGCCATCCGTTGAGTGAAACCCCAGTTGTAGTTACAAGAAAAGCAAAGCTCTTAGCTTACACAGTGGGGAGAGAGAGAGAGAGTCATTCCGTGCTCCAAAAACCTTTCCTTCCCCGCCATCCGTCACACTGAAACAGGTGATTTCCTTGGTTCCATCCTCGATTTGATCGGGCCTCTTCGTTTCTTTCTCTCTCTATCTTATTCTCTTCCCATAATGGCAGTGTTATCAGTAGCAGTGCCAGAAAAGTTGGAGAGAGTTTTCATCGGGAAGGTAAAGCTCTGAACCAGTGAAACCCTTTGGCCTCATCTCTCACGTCTCTTTCCGTCCCTCCCCCCACCCTCTCCCTCTGCGTGAATACCGTGCGTGTGATCCCTGCTCTGCCCTTTTACACTTGAATGAATTTTACCTGTACTGTTCAACTTCTCCGCGATAAAGAAACCTAAACGCAGATTGCGACTTGAGAAGAAAGTGCTGAACAGGCTTTACGAAGTCCAGCCGAGAGAGAAAAAAGGAGATAATCTCAATAACACTGACCCCCGACCACCGGCCACTATCACTGTTAAAGGATTTTCCTGTAAATAGCCTGGAAGCTGTAGCATAAATCTCGGGAGCCTCTTCATCACTCTTCCTTGTTTGTAGCTAAAGGGTTGATTACGTATGAGAGAGAAATAGGGTTCGTCCGTATCACAACCATATAGCAGAATCCCACCCAGGTTCAAAAACTCAGAAAATTTTGAGAACAAAATCCATAGTGAAGAGATAGAGACAATGGATGGTGGGGCTAATGGCGCCACTGGTCTGATGGCGTTTGGAGAAAACAGTAGCGGGCTGTGTTCAATGATGACGATGATGCATGGTATGAGCGCCCATCATACCCATCATCATCCTCATCTTAACTCAAACGCAGAGACCAACAGTCCATTTCTTCCGCTGCCTTCTTCGACTACCAATAATCACGACCAAAATCGTAATAATAGCAGCGGTTCTTCTTTCATGGTCGAGACCGTCAAAACAACAGCTCTTGGTGTTATTTCATGGACAGCCACAATAATGCTGAAAACAACTCGTCTTCTGATGTCAAGGCTAAGATTATGGCTCATCCTCGCTATCATTGTCTGTTAGCTGCTTATCTTAATTGTCAAAAGGTTAGAAAACAAAAAAAACTGTTGTCTGCTCTGAAATAGCAAACTCGAGCACTTCTTTTGCTCAAATCGAAGACGATTTACTCATGGATCTGAGTGTTTCGTCAGTGTTGAAGTATTTTCTTATATATGGCTACATTCTTTCCATAGCTATGACAGTGAACGTTGAGATAGATTGTTTTTCTAGAACAATACTCACTCATGCAAATTTCTAGAGCATCACAGGTAGGGGCTCCTCCGGAAGTGGTGGTTAAGCTGGAGGAAGCTTGTGCTTCAGTGGCGTCAATGGGCCACGCCGGTACAGGGATGTCTCGGTGAAGATCCAGCGTTAGATCAATTCATGGAAGCCTACTGTGAGATGCTGACCAAATACGAGCAAGAGCTCTCAAAACCCTTCAAGGAAGCCATGCTTTTTCTTCAAAGAATAGAATGCCAGTTCAAGGCTCTCACCGTTTCTTCAGACAATGGTAGTACCCTAATCTGATGTCAGTGTTTTTCTTTCAGTTTTACAGATCTTGTTGTTTTAACTTGTTTAAGAGGAGTCTGTAGTGGGTTTGGTTTGAACTGGCTGTTCATGCTCGGTTACGTTTCCAAGAAACTTGTAGGTTTAATGGTGATAGAGGAGGGAGCTTGTTTCCCTCGTGGGTGCCCTTGGCATTCTTCCCTTCTTTTCTAATATAAATTTATATTTCCCTTAAATATTTGGGTTATTGTCTTGAAATTTCTGTCTTTTAGGGCATTAGCATTTGTATTAACATTGCTTAATACAAATGAGTCTTGCTTGGTTTCTTTTCTTTGATATCTGTGCCTAATGTGAGCTTTGCGGGCTGCTAACGCGACATGCTTATATAATAAGTGGAGGAATTTAGGTATTGCTTTTATAGAGATCATGTTTTCCACCCCTTTGTTCAAATACCAAGGTCAAAGTTATAGATCTGATTAACATATCTTTCTACAATTGTGTTGTTTTTAAATTTACACAAGAGTGAAGAAGGTGCATGGGAAAGAGGAGCTGTAACTACGTTTGTAATTCATATGTATGGTCAAGTTGTTTCAATACTCTATGCAGGTTGCGAGGGAGGTGAAAGGAATGGATCATCAGAAGAAGAAGTGGATGCAAACAACCAGGGCATTGACCCTCAAGCAGAAGACAGGGAGCTCAAGGGTCAGCTTCTGCGCAGGTACAGTGGATATTTAGGAAGCCTGAAGCAGGAATTCATGAAGAAGCGGAAGAAAGGTAAGCTGCCCAAAGAGGCGAGGCAACAGCTACTGGATTGGTGGAGCAGACATCACAAATGGCCTTACCCTTCGGTAATACTACCATCTACTTTCCTAACTGATGTCGATCAAACGATATTATAGGAAAGGAAATATTATAACCGGATTGTGTTGTTTATGCGCGCAACAGGAGTCGCAGAAGTTGGCTCTTGCGGAGTCGACCTGGTCTGGATCAGAAGCAGATAAACAACTGGTTTATAAATCAAAGGAAAAGGCATTGGAAGCCTTCAGAAGATATGCAGTTTGTGGTGATGGATGCAGCCCATTCCAATCCCCATCCCCATCCCCATCCCCAGTATTTCATGGACAGCGCCATGGGAAATCCTTTTCCCTTGGACATCACACCAGCCTTGCTCTGAACTACTACTTTCTTAAAAACAATTCATGTAAACCTTTGAACATGTATTTTAAGTTATCATGCATGCCACATTCTAGTGTGTACTGCTACTATGCTACTATCTATATATATTGCCTATAAATGTTAGCTGTTCATGTTGCCAAGCTATGGTGGCCGCTGTCTTTTGCTGACTTCAGTTGCTTGCCTTCCCTCCCCATACGATTACGATGTGCCATTTTCAACCAAATTTTCTTATTTTTTATGGAGTGTTTTACTTTTACTGAGAAAATTAAAATGTGATTTACAATTACCAACATTGGTGATCAAATTTGAAGGATTAAATTAGAAACTTGGAAAAGTCCACCTTCATCATCTTCTGTATTTGTGTGTATAATTTTGAAAATGGACCAGTTATGCATTTACTGTATTATATTTTGGGATGCAATTAGAATATTATTTTGCTTAATTTTTAATTATAAATGTGAAGTCGTTCGGTGCTCTCAGTATAATATTGTTCATTTTAAATTATAATTCGCGCATACTGGATCATTTTTATCTTAACTTAAAATGATCAATATTATACTGATCCAGTATGTTCGAATTACGTCGTGAATTGCCGTAATTATTTTCTAAAATCTCATAATTATAAGAATAATACTACGTTGATTTGTTATGTTATAAAATAAATATTAAAAATAATAGAGGTAGAGTTATTTAAATTATAATATATTTCCAATTTTCCTTTCGGGGCAATGTGGGGAATACCAGTTTTGATTGTGGGTATATTGGTCATTTAGCGGTTCACTATTTCCATTCTTGTTTTTACCCTGTGAATTATCATATTCCCAGGGAGGTCTCAATAAAACCCTTCAACAGCCCAGCCACTCTCCCCATTCCCATCTTACGGCGTCGCCGTCTTCCCCCTCCCCGCTTCTTTTTTCTTTTTATCTTCATTTCTCGCTGCACCTCTTCTACTTCTTCTTCTTCATCTCTTTCTTCAAATTTTTCTCGTGTTTCGCTGCCTCCAGGTTTGTATGTTTTTTGTTTTTTTTTTTTCTGCTGAGCACTGCTCTGTTTCAGCTACAAGTTTTGGCGCATCCGATCTAATGCTGATATTTGTATCCATTTTTTTACGGCAGTGATAATTACGAAACTCCAGCAGCTTTGAGCTATCTCCTACTTCGCGACGGCCAATTTCGGAATTGCCGCCATTATCAGAAGTTCGTTGAATAATTAGTTTGTGTCTGCCTTTTATTTCATTTCTTTTTTAAGTTTTAGAAACAAACTTCGACGAGTCTATATGAATATGTGTTTGCTACCATTTTCCCACTAGAAAAAAAAACTTCCAGTCTTTAAAACTTGAATAAAGTTCAGCTTATTAATGTGAATGATCAGGAATGTTGTGTTGAATACTCTTTGGTCAAATTTGTGAGGATTTTCGCGAGATGGCTTTATCACTTTCCAGACGACTGTCGCGGTCTCTAAGATCTTTATCTGCATTTGGCTACTCTGATTCTTCAAGTGTAATGTACAAGTCATTTCGTGATTCTCTCGGTAATGCGATCTTTGTCATCCTTTTAGTTGTCAATTATTGGTACTCATAGTATCTTGTCCTGAAATATTATCTGTCAGCGATTGAATACAACTCTTATAAATTGCTTTTAGTTAATTTGCAAGGTCATATTTCTACTCAAGACTCATATTTTTCAGATGCTGCTGTGCTTTCCAAGGTACATTGTCGTCGATTAGTACAAGTATTCTCTCAAAATGTGCCAGATTCTTAGTTTCCCTCGATGTATGATAAAAAAAAAATACAAAATGGAATTAATGTGACATGTTTATATTCCAATGCAAATTCCCTTCTTGTGACCCACTACTTTATAATCAATATGATCTGTTATTTTTCCACTGTCGTATTGGAATTTTGATTATAAATCTTCATATTGTGTAATTCAATGTAGGTCGGTGTGTTCCCTTCTTGTCGGAGGATTTCCTCTTTGATAATGGGTTCTGATTTATCATCCACTAAGTCGGAGGCGTCAGATAAACGCACAATAGGTGGGCGAGAGTTATAAAGCTTGGTGCATCAACTTTTTATGAGCTGCTTATGAGCATGTTACACTCATGATTTTTTCAGTGTCTTGCTGTTTGCGTGTCTATTAGGGCTGGGAGGTGTCTGATTTTATCCATATGTTTTAAACTTCCACTAAATTTACTACTGTCAGTATTTTTATCCTGGGAGTTGAACTTGTTACTTTTTTCACGATGCATTAAACGTTGGATTTTTCAATGGATTATACACTTTGAATGTTTTGCATTTGTTCATATTTTCTACTTTATCTGATCGGGTAAAGTTTCATTTGCTGTCATTTAGCTCTTCGCATTTTCAGTAACTTGTAAATGCCAGTAATTATCAATTCATATGTTTAACGGATGTAGTGAGGCAAGTTTACTGATAGAATCAATTGTGATTTGTGAAACAGGACTTTTTCAGGACCTGGTAATACCAGTTACAAATTTTCATAATGAGGATAAGGGGTTCATGGTCTTGGCTGGTGATGTTTTTGACGTTCCTATTAGGAAGGATATTATTCACCGTGTCGTCCGGTGGCAGCTTGCAAAGCGACAACAGGTAATGAATGAATGTTTGGTTGCATGGCTAGGAATGGAGTTATCCTTGTGATCATTATGTCAATTTGTAGGGGCAGCTAGAAAATTGCATTAATTCACAAAGGTGCTAGATAGCTATTGATTGTGGTCTTTGCAAATATGACTCAATTATTTTTTTTGTAAATGCTATTGCCTTCACATTCAGTACTCAGATCTCTGTTTGAACATTGAAAGAGGACTGCGGGACTTTTTTTTCCCTCTCTCTTTAAGTGGCCAATTTCTTACTCTTCTTGTGGTGCAAGCTTATTGTAGTCCGTAGAATGTTTTTGTTTGCTCATTATATTGCCTTGAAAACCTTATAGGATAGAAGAGTATTGTGGTCGTAAAATTTTTCTTAGCTTATTATATATTGCCTTGAAAACCTTGTAGAATAAAAAAATAGGTAGTTATTCCACAAAATATACATTATGGAAACTTCTTGTGCACGAAGTAGAAGTTGGACTGTTGGACTAAGCTAGAAGTCCTCCACAGGGAACACATTCAACAAAAACAATAAGTGAGGTTAGTGGAACTGGAAAAAAGCCGTGGCGGCAAAAGGGTACTGGTCGAGCCAGGCATGGCACTTTACGTGGGCCTCAGGTATCCACATTTATATACTAAAGATGAATGTTACTATTGTAGCTTGAATGAGACTAATAGTTTGATAATTGGATTACAGTTTAGAGGTGGGGCGACGATGCATGGACCAAAGCCACGAAGTCATGCTTTCAAGGTTAACAAGAAAGTCCGACGATTGGGTTTGAAAATTGCTTTGACGGCTCGTGCAGCAGAGGGAAAGGCAAGGGCTCATTGTCTCTGTCCTTGCCAAACCTTGAAATAAATAAATATAAGATGAGTGAGCGGGATTGACATTTTCTTCATAAATTTGCAGCTTCTTGTGTTTGAGGATATGGAGGTTCCTACCCATAAAACAAAGCAAATCGTGAATTACTTCGATCAAACAGAGAATGTTAAGAAACTTCTTCTGGTCGATGGCGGCCTCATAAATGAGAATCTGAAGTTAGCCACCCAAAATCTACATTACGTGAATGTTTTGCCTTCAATTGTAAGTGTCCACTGCCCACTATCTGTAAATCAAATTCCTATTATATCTGTTGGTCATGATCAGTGAGTTTGATGCTCCAGTCAACCCCCCCACCATTCTCTCTATTTGCAGGGTTTGAATGTGTACAGCATTCTTCAACATGACACACTGGTGATGTCTCGCAATGCAGTGGACAGAATTGTCACGCGGATGCACACTCCAATAAACCATTAAAAAAGAAACCGTACATCATCGAGTTGAAATTGGAACATTGTATTGTTCCGCCGCCGCCTTTACGATTGTTGTAGAATTCAAATCAGATTATTAACACCCGTGCAGTCTTTACTTGAAAAAATGAAGTTGGTTTGAGTTTACTCATCGTCCATACCAATGTAGTGTTGACGTTTTGTTTTGATGACGGTCCCCAATTGCAGCAGTTCAATGCGATTGCTATTTCCTGATTGTTCTGCGCATTAATAGTTTTATTAATTATAATTGTTTATTCGTAATTAATGAGGCTTAAAGTAATTAATGACGCTTAACATAAAACCTTACAACTTGTTAGTGTTAGTTTTTACTCTTTATGGGTCAACACCATACCTAGCGTTAAGAGCGTCAGACTCTCTACTCGTATTTTCGTCGTCCCTGTCGATGCTGGCGATGGTCGCCTAGGGTTTCTGTATTTCTCCCCATTTCTGGTGTTTTCTTCTCCTCCGCCCGCTGTCTTGTTTTCCCCCTCTCTTCTGCGACCACTTTAACCTGTCACTTTTACCATTTTTTTACGCATGGCCAAAACTAGACCAGGGAAGAAAGACTTGGACTCCTACACTATCCGAGGCACTAACAAGGTTGTCCGAGGTAAAATTTCTCTCTTGCTTTCTCTTTCTATCCCGTGAGATGTGATTTTAGTGTAATCCGGACTTTTGTTTTTGGCTGTTTTGCAGCCGGAGATTGTGTGCTGATGCGCCCATCAGATACCTCTAAACCACCATATGTCGCGCGCATTGAGAAAATCGAAGTTGATAATCGGAACAATGTCAAAGTGCAGAGTGAGGTGGTACTATCGACCTGAGGAGTCGATTGGTGGGCGGAGGCAGTTCCATGGAGCCAAGGAACTTTTCTTGTCCGACCACTATGACGTCCAGAGTGCTCACACAATTGAAGGGAAGTGCATTGTTCATTCCTTCAAAAACTACACCAAGCTTGAGAACGTCGGTGCTGAGGATTACTATTGTAGATTTGAGTACAAGGCTTCTAGCGGAGCATTCACGCCTGATCGTGTCGCTGTGTGAGTTTATGTTCTCCTGTTACTGCTAACTGTCTTGCTTCTTTGCTAGAGTTTACAGGGTTCTTTTTTCTTGGGGCGGGATTTACTTTGTAGGTATTGCAAATGCGAGATGCCTTATAACCCGGATGACCTAATGGTTCAGTGTGAGGGCTGCAAGGACTGGTACACTTTTATGCAACTTTTTTGATTGAATTTTTCTTCAATATGTGCTAAATTAAACTTTAATCTTTTTGATACAGTCGTTTTCCATGTTAAAGGCTTGTGATTTCTTGCTAGTACATTATCATTTGAAAACCTTGGACATCGCATTGAAGAAAACAGAGCTGTATCTGTAGATTGTAGCTCTGTTCCTGCTCTTATTGACTTCTAAGGAAAAATCATCTGTAAAAATTATGTTTTTTTGTTAAACTTAAACATCGATATTAGTTAAGTGCTAGCTCACTGGCAATATATTATAATCATATCTATGATGTTTTAAGTTGAAAGAAGTAAACTATTGTTTACTGTTTTGAAATCACACTTCAGATTTCCTTACTGTTTACTGTTTTACGTTTTCTTGTAGGTATCATCCTGCTTGTGTGGAAATGACTATTGAAGAAGCAAAGAAATTGGAGCACTTCGTCTGTTCAGAATGTTCATCAGACGATGACATAAAGAAAGCGCAGAATTCTTTTTCAGCTTCACCTGCGGTCGATTCTATGGTTTGTTCTTTAGTGCCCTTCTTTACATAATTGGAGATAATTACTCGAAGTCTTGGTTGCCTCATTCAATTTTTTTTTTTTTCCTTATAAGAAATCTTTTCCTGGTTAAAACTAGTTGTCGCGTTGTCAATAATTATACAAATAATGAAATTAATGGCAATCTACAACTTAAGTTTTTGGAATTAATGGCAATTTATTATGGTACCAAAGTAGGATATCCTTATCTCATTTAAAAAGAATTATTCACGTGTAAAGATCAATAAAAAAAATTAAGGTACGTGTAATGGGACATGTTAAGAAATATATAAATGTTTTAAATTAATTTTAATTCAATAGCTTAGCATTTTAGGATTGGTGATTATTTCACAATATCAAAATAAAGATCTTGAGTTTGAATTTCTGTTTTGTCAAATTATCCCTACGAAATTAAAATACTCACTTGTAAGACCAATTAAGGAAATTAGCATACACATGAGATGACATGTCAACAAATATATCAATAATTAAATTGATCTCCAATTAACAATTTAAGTTTTTGAGATTTTGGATAATTTATGATTCATTAAAGATTGATACTTGATAATAAATTGGTTGTACTAATCTAAACCTACCAGTTAAAATATGGTATCATCAACTTTTCTCTTAATATGGTAATTTGCGAAATTGTTTTTATGACTGACAAAATAAAGTTTAAACAACCTATTGAATTAGTTTTCTGTCTGTGGTCATTTTGCTTGTCTTATCCTTTCTGTACTTGATATTATTTGCGATTTTTGGCATGAATTTCCTTTTCCATTAGCTGTTGGTTGATTGAACTTGGGTTGGTGCAAATGCTGATGTTGTAATGCGCATGTGTATTTGCACGCATACAACTTGAAGGTCGTAGAACCTTCAGAAGCAACGTACATGTAAAGATTACTTTGAGAATCCATGGTACACTCACTAGTTTCTTAATTGTCTTTTGTGATTATGGCTAACTTTTTTATATTGGGTATAAAAAGCAACTAAAACACATGCACAAATCTTAGGAATTTTAGACGCTTTTGACATATTTAAAATTTTTAAATATGATCTTTCTTGTCTCTTATGGTTATGTTTTGCTGTGGTTTTGGTTTTATTTTGCATAATCTTTTAATATCATCACTTATTCAAAATTATATCTTAGTTTCTTTATTAAAAACAAAGTTCTTTAGAAATGTGTGCCGAATAGATTTTTTTGTGCTCTGCTCGAAGCATTGTTTCTTGTGGTGAATCTGCTTTCTTCATCATTAGTTAGAGAGAAATGTTCTTGATTATAATGAATAATGAAGTTATACGACCCATTTGATACTCTTTGCACATCGTAGCGTTTTAGCTCCTACTCAAGATTAGAAGAGAGAAATAGTCGCATAGGGAGATGGAAAGTGTATGCAGGTTAGGAAAGTAGAAAACTAGAGAGATATAGACCAATTAGAGATAAATATGTAATGAAAGGAAAGTAATGAATAGATATTGTAAAGGAAATTTTCTGAAATAGAAAACCATTTAAACTAAAACTATATTCGCGATGGAAAAGAATAATGATTACTAATTAAAATACCAAGTTTTGCAATTTCCGAATGGACTCTCAACCACAATCAACAAAAGGTTGTCCGTCCTTCTAAGTGACAAGTGATTTATGCCAAGTTTGAGTAGATGCTCTTCTGCCCTGATTATTTCTGTTTCAAGTGATGAAACTTATCAATCATCCATACATTTAACTTACTAGAATTCAAAACTTCGTCCATGGATCAATAGTCGTAATGGCGTTGCTCTGGTAATGTCCAAAATATGCACTTCGTACAATTGAACTTAGTAAAAAACATTGTTTCCCCTTCAATTAATTGCTTGCTTCGTGTCTTCTTTCCATTTATCTGTTCCATAATGGAATTTAAGCCATTATGCGAAGGCTGATACAGCTAAAAGATACTGGACTTATCTTAGTCATGCAGTGAGTCTGAATGGTAGAAATTCGCAAAGTAGGAAAAAATGTGAGAATTGTTCGGTTTTAGGTTCTATTTAGTCTTCACATTTATAGCAACATTATTTAAGCTATGCAAGTCTGAATAACATAGAAATACTTTCATTTCAGGTGGAGCCCAAACGGAGGAAGAGATGATGATTTTAGTTGCAGGCTATGATGTTGTATCAATGTAAGATTCAGAAGCCACACCTTGTTGTGATTCTCTTAAATTGTTGGTTGTGTGGGTTGTACAGCTCAGACAGAAGGGGGCATTAGACTCGTAGTTAATATATTTTCCAACCCTAGGACCAGTATCTGGAGTTATGACCAGGAGCAATCAGGTTTAAACTTAATTTCCTGTATCATACATGGAAGTTTTTTCCTCTTGAGTTCTTGTTTTAATGACCCATTAATGAGATGATCTGTGACCAATTGTCTGAAATCGGTGAAACTGCACCAATTTATAAACACAGAAAATTATACATACATATATAAACCTACAAATTCAGGGACATCCCACTTTGCACTGTTATTTATTGCAATAGAGAGATGGGCAAATCTAAGTACACATCATCATTGTTTTAGATAGAGAGCTTCCTGTCATCATTTGTTTGCTTTAGTCAACCTTGCCTCTTTATGGTTGTATACAAAATAAGAGACTGGGTTTTACAAATTGAATTGCTTAGAAGGAGGCGTCTATTGCGTCGTGATCTGGGGTCTTGTATGCGAATCCGGCTTCATCGCTGGGATGCCTTTTCATAACACTTGCCCTTTGAACTAACCGGACCAATGCTTGAACAACTTCGGACATGGGAGGCCGAAATTCTGGCTCCGGCTGTACAAGAAAACATAGATGAAGCAACCAGAATAATTACAGGTCAATTACTTTCAGCAATGTCAAGTATCTCTACCTGGACACACAGGGCGATAATGTCTGCAAATCGAGAAAGTGATTTTGCAGGGTACATCCCATTCAGAGCAGGATCAACCATTTTTGCCAAGGCGTCTATATCGTGAAGTTGAGGAGTCGCCCATCTCACAAGCGATTGTTCTGATCTGGATCTCGAACTACACACAAAAATGGTATAAGCAGAAAAAAAAATAAAAATGCAGACAAACATTGAAAATGAGTTGTACCTATCCAATGGTTTCCGACCAGTTAGTAGCTCTAACATCGCTACCCCGAAGCTGTAAACGTCGCTTTTGACTGTGTATAATCCCGACAAGGCAAATTCAGGAGCACTGTAACCAAAGGATCCAACTAGCTGAGTGGACACTTGCCGCTCAGTGTTGGGTGTTAAAGCAGCTAAGCCACAATCTGACAAGTGGGGATTCAGCTCCTCATCAAGTAATATGTTTGCTGACTTGAAATTTCTATGTACAATACAAGGTAAACACACCTCGTGAAGATACCTACAAGATCCCATCAAAAAAGTAGGATTTAGACAGCAAATCGAGAGATTGATGAAATAAGTTGCCGTTTGTCTAATTAAACGTACTCTAAAGCTCGTGCAGTGCCGAGGGCGACTCTAACGCGAGAATTCCAAGTGAGGGTCTTACAGCCATCTTCAGTATAATGAAGCATGTCATGAAGACTACCATTTCCAAAATATTCATAGACTAGAAGACGTTGTCCGTGCTCTGCACAATATCCGATGAGTGTGACAATGTTCGGATGCCTCAATCTCGACATATTCGAGACGGCTTCAAGAAAATCATCTTCCTCCTGCATTGATAGTGCTGCATTGTCGACCTTTTTAATCGCCATCGTCTAAATCAAGAAAAAATAAAAAAAGAAAACAGTTAAAACACCAGCATCAACTTCAAAATCAACAGATGGGTAAGGAGTCAAAAAATGGAAGCTAAACAACAACCTTTCCATTAGGGAAGTCAGCTCTGTAAACACGACCGAGCGAACCTTCACCGATCAGATATTCTTGGCTAAAGCTGTTTGTGGCTGTTTGGAGAGAAGCAACCGTGTAGGAAGTGGCTGTAATGGGTGACTTCACTCTCTTGACAGATCCATTTTTCCCATGCAAACTATCCACCGTCAGTTTATCTGCAGGAGGGGGCTTCAGATCTGCAACAGCTGCCGCGCTCTTTATCCTCTGCTCTTGTGCAATAGCAGTTACTGCTAAAACATGGACCAAATGAGAAGTTGAAAACAGATAAAACAACAGCCAAATATAAGGATTATCTTATAAAACAAAAACCAGTGCTCAAATATTCTTAAAGAAACTTCCACTCTGAGGAATCCTTCAGGATCGACGCCAAATGAGCTGAAGACAATATAAAGTTTCTTTTAATCTGTTTCATATAATTTACCTTCAATGCATGACCCTATAAGAATCTGACTGACTCAGTTCATACACTATTTATGGAGAAGAGAAAGCAAACAAAAGAGACTACCATTGTTCGACCCAACATAGAGACGTCCACTGGAAGTCTTTAAATCTGTTTTCTTCTTTTTATTCTTCCGAAAGCAGATGACGAGCAAAACCAGAAGAATTAGTGAAACAACCACAGTCCCAACAATTATGCCTATTATTACCCCAATTGCCAAGCCACTACTAGCATCAGAATGTGGTGTACGGGATCCAGCTTGGTTTGAATTGTTACGAGGTCTTCCCGCAGGTGGTGTGCTAGATGGTGGCAGAGGCGGGGCAGGACCATTAGCAAACGAATTTCCGCCGTATCTGGTTTATTTGCAAGGGCTAAGTAACATGGCAATTATTGATAAGAAAGAATCGAAACACGGCCCATAACACTCACATAAAGTTGGGGATTGAAAAAAGCTCTTGAGGTATCCATCCACTGTAATTGTTGTTTGCAATGTTTCTGTTGTAAGCAAATAGATGAGTAAAGCAAATTATACAGATAATATAACGACCATCATCGCTGAAGGAGCTTACAGAGTTGTCAAAGGTAACCGTTGTGAGCATATCAAGAGAACCAGTAAATTGGTTATTCTCCAAATAGCTGGGGAAATACAGATACCATTGGAGTCAAATTCAGTGTTTAATGATTAATCATTTTTTTTAACAGTAGTACAGCAGTTTGAACTCACAGCGAAGAAAGATTGGACAGCGAACTGGAAGAATTAGGAAGACTCCCTGAAAAGTTGTTGAAAGAAAGATCTCTGCAATCGAAGAAGTTATGCTTAGAGGAACAAAACTTTAGAATTCACAGATCCGTAAAAAGAAATGAGACAGACGTCGAGTTAATGAATCTCACAAGGTTGAAAGGTTGGCAAGGTTGGAGAAAACATCACCGATTGGCTGGACGAGGGAATTACGACTAACATTCCTAAAACCAAAAATTTAGAAGTTAAAAAGGAGCTTTCCCTTTGTATTACAAGATCTTCTTCGGTATAGCTACTCACATGTAATTAAGAGAAACCATGTTGTAGAAGGAATAAGGAAGATTCCCGCTTAAGTTATTTCCTGCAAGATTTCTGTACAAGACATTCGATCGGATGTTATTCGATTGTAAACATGAACACCGACTTGTACAGAGAATACTTAATAAATATACATACATGGAAGAAAGATTTGGAGGCAACTGATAGGGGATTGAATCGTGGATACTGTTCTTGCTCATATCACTTGCAAACACAATTAAAACAAACAAATCAAACAGTCAATCACAAGTATGAAAACTTTAGCGGCCTATATCAGCCAAAGAACAACAAATACAAAGTTTTCTCACAGTTTCTTCAATGACAATAGGCTTGCCAGCGAATATCCCATTGTCCCATTGAGTCCTAACCCAGAAACGTCACTGCAAAACAAAGAATAAGAGCAATTGATACAAATGAGTTGTACTAATAAAATGGCAGTAAGGTTCTGGTTTGGCGGTAATAATTTAGTACCCACATGGAAACAACAGCTGAACCCGCACAGGTTATCCCTTTCCATGACTCTCCACAGGGATCACCGCCGCTACTTTTCCAGCCAATGAGCTCAGGGAGAACTATTCAATGAGCTGTACATAGCTTGCAGGGCTTGAACTGCAATTGAGACAACAGTATTTAGAAACCCACATCCAAAATTTCCAGTGAAACAGTACTTTGTGATAAAAAAATATCAAAACTTGTTTTTTTCTTTGTCTTTATTCGATTTCAAAGCAGCCAAACAGACAGTAAGAAGGGATCTTAAATGGGAAATGTCTGGATTCATCAAAAAGGGCACTGCCATTCACATACATTTGTCTCTATTTAGATCACAAATTCAAAGTACAATTTTTTCTTTTAAACAATCCAGACAAATGAACTAATAAAAGCCCAAAAGAGTCCGATCAATGGAAAGAAACGATATTTCAAAAAATACCATCGGAAGGGTCAGTAATGGCCAGAGCGTAGCGGGAAGCAGAGATCAACGAGATAAATACAAACCCAATGAGCCTCGCACTTGGAGAAAGAGAACGAAACTCAAGTTTCACAGCCATTACGATAGTCGGCGCGGTAGTCAGCTGTATTCCAAAAGCGAGGTCTGATGAGGCTAGGCGCATGCAAAAGCACCCATGAAGTCGCAATCGAAGACGAAGGCTAAAAATTGGAAAGTAGCAGGAGTTGAGATCAAGAGTTAGTGGCCATTAGACAAGGCCATTAGAGAAAGGGAGGGAGAGAAATGGAAGATTCAAAGCTTATTTGCAGAGTAATGGAAGAGAGAGAGAGCGGAAGAGTGTGGAAGTAAGAATGTGTCGGCGAAAAAAGGAGGTGATTAAAAACGAGAAAAGTGGGTGTAGACAGAGAAAAAGGTGAAATGGGTTTCCACTGTCTTGCTCTTGCATAAGCTATGGGTTGGACGGGACCCGTTCAAACTTCTGGTACATGGCTCTCCCTCTCCTCCCGCAGTCCCTCTCCACCTTCTCCATCTTCTTCAACACCCTTCCTTCCTGCTCAAAAATGGAGTCCAAAACATTAGCTGGATCCATTGGAGCTTCTCGTACAACTCGATTTCTCACTGCCTAGATTTACGAGAAACTGGGGTCATAGGTGTGACGAGGCTGACATTGACCTGAATTTCAGATTCACTATTATTTATTAGTATAATGGTCGGCAGGCATTGGCAATGCATTATGAAGAAAATATTGCCTTTTTTTTTATGAGAGAAATACGAAAGTTTTCTACTTTCTGGCGTGACGTCTTCGTTGTGCTTTCGTCAAAATGAGATCAAATGGGCTTCTCTCAAAATTTATTATTTATTTATTTACTGGGTTATAGAACAACCTGGTATTGACTATTCCAACCTCCCATTGAAAGCTATGGCAGGACATGTGTGTTCAGTGACTTAGAGCTTTAAACAAAGTAATTAGCAACCGATGATCAAAGTTGTCAACTTTTATGGCCAGTGACTTTGTCGTTCTTACAATTACGAGGAAATAGAACAGACCATAAAAGGAGGACTGGATCTGAGGGTGGGTGCAGGGCTGGGTAGGTGCTGAGTCTAATCCATTCAATTATTTTACCAGATCAGTAAACTAAATTATTGAATCCCTGCGTATCTGATTAACAGGGCCCCTGTTTTATCTCTTCTTTCTTTCTGGGTCATGTGTAAAGAGAGAAGCAAATTATGAGCAAGTAAAGAATCTCCAGAAATGCTTTCTTGGGTTTCAAGTAAAATGGACTCCCACTCCCTTTCTCTGCAACTTCGTTCTCAAACACAAGACTTGCGTTGGATTCATCCACCATCTGTGCTAAAATCACACCAAAGTCGGAGAATTAAATCCTAGAGAGAGAAAATAGAGAGAGAGAGAGAGAGTCCAATCCAGGTTGGCCAAATACGGAAAAGCTTGCGTGCACAAGGCTGAAACTTTGATACCAAAATCCGATCTTCAAAAAAATCATCTTTTTGAGGCCCAAAGCCCAAATCCCAATTTTGTGTGTATAAAGAGCTGAATTCCTCCGCAACCTCGGTCGCCTTCACTGTTGACTGGCAATTCAGGGTGCGGTCTCGTGTGATCCTCCTAGTCCTAATCGAATTAGGAAATAAGAAGGTAAATCTTTCGAGTTTCGCAATTCTGAAATTGTATCTAATCTTGGCAGTCAATTCAGCGGCGCCCATTAATTTTTCCCTCCACTTTTTTCTCGTCATTCGTTCATCCTTCAGCCTAGTCCTTTCCTTTTTTTTGTCGATTATCCTCTTTCCTTAATAGATGCTACTAATTTCTTTCTTTCCTTCCGTAAATTACATGTTTCTTTCCTTCAAGTTTATTTAAGCTGTTTGTTTTATTGCGTCGCTGAATTCACTCCTGGATAGTTGTATGGTTTGTGGGTCGAGTTGAAGAGAACCAGCTCTCTTCTGTTAGTTCGAAAAACGCTTGCTTTAAAGAGTTTTTCTCATGTTTTGTTGCGGCGATATTGATGGTGTAGTGAAAGCTAAACAAGTTTGAAAATTTCTTCAAATTTAATGATATTTTATAGGAGCGAATGTTCAAAGAAGGGATAATGGCAATCAATCAGCCGCCATTGCCAGCAGCGGAACCTTCATCAGTCCATTGACAATTGTTGTTTTGGGCTTTCATCTGAGAAAAATATCCGACAATCGTTTGTCCATGATGACTGTCGTTCTGCGTTTACGCCGGAGAGAAATATCCAACATCATGTTGATCTTGATATTAAAACTGTAGAATCTGGAGGAATAATGGAAGTCAAGCAGCTGTCTTTAACAGCCACAGAACCTTCCACTGACACAGGATATGAACAGGTGAATCGGGGAGAACATTCCCTGCACGTGCTGAAGCGGCATAGGTCATCCCGAAGAGGAGGATATCTTTTGATAACTTATTTATGGATTTGGATTTGGATTTGGATGACGATGATGAAGAAATCATGTATCTCTTGAGGGCGAAAAAAAGGAAGAGAAATAGAAGGTTGCTTTCTGAAATGAACACTGCAAGTGCTGAGAGAGCCTCTCGAAGAGTGGATAACAATTTCAAAGAGTGGCATACTTCGTCTCCTCCCTCACCGTTGTCTCCTGTTTTTTCTACCTCAGATTATGACAGTAACTCATGCACTCGGAAGAAAACTAAGGTTCCTTACATAATGTCTCTTTTAATTTCCTCTGAAAATCGCAGGGATGGTCTAAACTTTAACAAAATTCAAACAGGGTAAACCAGAAGTTTGCTTGAAATGCCATCAATGCGGGAATGGCAGAGGAAAAGTTATCTCCTGCAACTGGTGTAAACAGAAGGCCTATTGTATCAACTGCATCAAACAGTGGTACATACTCTTCCAAATTCATGGTCTATACTTTCATTATAAAGTTGTAGAATGATTTTAATTGCTGGTGTTTTGTTTTCTTACAGGTACCCTTCTTTGTCAGATAAAAAAGTTGCTCGACGCTGCCCGTTCTGTCTCAACATATGCAACTGCAATATTTGCTTACGATCAAATAATATCATCAAGGTGCTTTGTCTGATGAATGTATTCTTAGATTCTTTCTTTGAACAATAATTTGATGCTATTGGTTTGAAATTTTCAGACATTAAGAAGGAAAATGAAGAACTCCGAAAAGATTCGCCATCTAAAGTATTTGATTCACTCACTGCATCCATATTTGAAAGATATTTGTGATGAACAAACCTTAGAGGTAGAGAATGAAGCTAGTATCAGAGGTATGTTATTTTTCAGCATCAGATTATAGATCTTTTACCATTATCTTTTACTTCCAAATTAATTGCTTGTCTTGCATCCCATCTACTTAAAGTCCACCGCTTAAAGTCTTTCAGTAAATTACACTTCTATGTTCTAGTTAGCTGCTTTAATAAAGATTGATTTCTCAGGAGTGTCCTCTCATGAAGTGGAAGTGCCACAGAGCTTTGGCTACATTGATGAGCGCGTCTATTGGTAAGTTTTTTTTCTTACCATGTAGAATAAAAGTAACCAACCTAGCTGGTTGGAAATTTGTTATATAATTAAGATCGAGGTACTAATTCATTTGATATTTTGGGCATTGAGCAGTGATCATTGTGCCACTTCGATTGTAGACTTTCATCGATCCTGCCCTAAATGTTCTTACGAACTCTGTATTTGCTGTTGCCAAGAACTTCGCTGGGGAAATCTGTCATCCCTTTCTGAAGTAGAGGTTCGATACATAAACAGGGGTAGCAGGTTATATTCACGGAGGAGATCCTCTACCAGAATCTTGTCTCTCGGAGATTATTGCGACCGATCATATCGATCCGGTGACTAAGTGGAAAGCTATGGTCAATGGCAGTGTTCCTTGTCCTCCTAAAGAAATGGGCGGGTGCGGCAGTTGTATGTTGGAGCTCAAACGCATGCTTCCACAAGGGTGGATTTCACAAATAGAAAAGAGAGCAAAAGGCTTGTTGGGTATTTATGAACCTGAACCCAAGCACAAAACTGTTGGAACAAACAAAGAGATGTTAAGAAGAGCAGCTTCAAGAGAAGGTTCTGAAGATAACTTTTTGTACTGCCTATCTTCAACGGACATGGATGAAAAGGAAGGACTTTCAAACTTCCAAAAACACTGGGCTAATGGTGAACCTGTTATAGTTCGAAACACACTTCAAAAGACAGCTGGTTTGAGTTGGGAACCAACAGTTATGTGGCGGGCGTTGAGCGAAAATGTCGATTCAGACTTCAGCTCTACTCTATCAGAAGTGAAAGCAACGGATTGCCTCGCATGTTGTGAGGTTTATACTTCTTTTCTCTTGAGAATTTTTCTCTGTTTGTTCCCTTCTTTACCTGTCTATCTGCCAAGAATATTGCCTCAAATCATATAAAAAACTTATACAAGAGTAATGCTACGTTTATTCTCTTATTACTTATTTATTACATTAATTTGCACCGATTATTATTTAACACGTTAGCAAATGTATTTAGATAATAGAATAAGAGAGTATAGGGAACATTATTCCTTGTATAAATGTGTTCATCATGCATCATTGATTGGCATAACTTCTGAATTTGTTGAAAACAACAGGTGCAGATAGATCCTTGTCAATTTTTTGAGGGATATAGGGAAGGGAGAACATACAATAACTTATGGCCAGAAATGCTTAAGCTAAAGGACTGGCCTCCCTCGGATAAGTTTGAGAACCTTTTGCCGCGTCACTGCGATGAGTTTATAAGTGCATTACCATGGCAAGAGTATACAGATCCAAGGAATGGCATTCTCAACCTTGCTGTCAAGTTGCCTTCAGGCATTCTCAAACCAGACTTGGGTCCAAAAACATATATTGCTTATGGGATAGCAGAAGAACTAGGACGAGGTGACTCGGTAACTAAGCTTCACTGCGATATGGCAGATGCGGTATGGCTTTAACTCCCTCACCTTTATTTATTTCCTTTTGTCTTTGTTCTTTCTGATCCCTTGGTTGTGCACTCACCTCCATCACACATAATAGTTAATGCTTGAGGCCTTGATGATAGTTTAAGCTTTTGCTCTTCACCTAGACTAAAGATAGTCTTCTGGATTAGTGTTTTTTCCACTGTAAGGATATCCAGAAAATCTAATGAGAGCTATAGATCCTTGAGGATGAGATTGAACTCTGCAATTTTAGGAGGGTAAATTTTGATTTAGTTATTACAGATGATCTGGAAGAGCTAATTTTTAATGGAATATTCAAACAACTAGATATTCCTTAATATGTTCAGGAAGCTCTTACATTGAGCGGAAGAGAACATGGGGGATTTGGGCCAACACGAAAACACCGGATCGGGTGTAACCTGTGAGTGGTGAGCTTAAACGAGTTAAACTGAGCCAGATTGCTAATCAGCTTGTGTAAGCTCTGTCAAGGTCGAGCTCCCGAGCCCAATTTTTGGGTTTGGTTCGTTTAAGTCAACCAAGTCAACTCAACTTGTTAATTTAACAACTCGAGCCGGTAAACTCGTTTGACATCTCTATGGTACTCGAATACAAAACAAACTAAACTCACTGCCGTACTTGGTGGAGAAGAAGCAAACAAAGGTGTGCTCGCGTCCTGGCTTGTTTTGTGCTGCAAACTAGGATCACTCACTAGTCATGTCAAGATTTGAGCAAAAGGGTTTGATAAAGGACTACCCTTATTCAGGGACAAAGGGTGGAAAGACCTTTGAATCTACGTGTCTAATTCGTTTATTCTTTGGTATACCTCTGATGAAGGGACCATTATGACAAATGAATATTACCGTACCGTAATATAGTTGTAAGTAGAGCATTGTTCTCACAAGGATCAAGCTTGGTAAGCTTGGAAGTTGTGATAATTCTAATTTTGTTTGAACAATTGAAAGATTTGGTTTTTATTATGAAACTTGTTGAAGTAATTGTGATATAAGCATAAGTAACATATTGAATGAAAGTCTAAGATTTTCAATTTAGCTTAAGATTAGTTCTATTTAGTTTGCATAAACTAATGGAATCAATGTTTGTTTCTTTTATTACTTACAAATTCACATAACTAGCTTAGTTTTTCTCATTAAGAATCACATTTCGATTAGCCGGTAGACAATTCTTGATCTCAACTTCCTAACAACTGACCGTCTTTAGTTTGGTCGTTGCCATCTCCAAATTGCTTGGACATTTTTCTCTTGTTTCAACTCTTAATATTTGTGTGCCTCAACGCCCTCTTAGTCTTAAAGCCCCTCGATGGCAGAATCAAAATCAAAAGATGTGCAGAAAAAGATGTGCAGAAGATTGGGTTTTGTTAAAAAAAAAAAAAGAAGAATTATCGATTTGAATTCTGTATTATACACATTTTTTCAATTCAGCCAATGTATTAAAAAAATCGACAAATCGACTCCTGTACTTTGATTTTGTTATCAGTTTGGACATTCTATCAACAATTTCATTAAATCTTCAATGAAAAACTACCAAACGATCGTAGATTCAGTTGAAAGTTTTACCACATATTCATTACTTAATGAAAAGAAAATTCTGAAATTTTCGTACTTTTTTAACACATCTACGATTTATTGTAATTTTATTTTATTGTTTTTTAAAAATATTATAATAAATCATACAAGTTTTAACAACTTTTGTAAATTTTTCTATTATTTACCCATAATATGGTAAACATTTAGAAAAAATTTCAAATAAATCTAATATTTTTTAAAATTAATCTAAGTTTCTTTTTACTTTATAAATTAATTTTAAAAAAATACTAAATAATATTTGATTTATTTGAAAATTTTTTTACATGTTCAACTTATCATGGGTAAATAATAAAAAAATTTTGTGATTTTCTAAAATTTGTATGATTTATTATAATATTTTTATAAAATGTTAAAATATAATTTCAATAAATCGTACATGTGTTAAAAATCAAGAAAATTTTCAAATTATCTTCTCATTAAATAGTAAACATGTGGTAAAAATTTCAACTGAATTCAAGATCTTTTGTTAGTTTTTTCAATGAGAGTTTAATGAAATTGTTGATAGAAGATCAAAACTGATAACAAAATCAAAGTACATGGTTCAGTTTGTCGATTTTTTTAGTACAAGGGCTGAATTGAAAAAACGTGTATAGTACAGAGTTCAAATCAATAATTGCTTAAAAAAAACTTAACCAGGTTGTTATGACTCTCTCGGTGCCACCTAAGAGGGTGCGAGACCTATCGTACTTTTGCCGAGGCAATGGGACCACCACTTCATAGCATAGAAGCAAATCCCCGTATTTCTTTTGGAGAACTCATAATCATTGCAAAGCAAATGAAAGCGATTATTTAACCATAACGAATTCGGTTTAGGCGTGAACACCTGTTCAAAAGTTTTTGCAATTGAACCATGCATGATGGAATCATCAAACATTTGACATTTTTTCGTGCTGGGCTCAAAGAACAAGAACAAGCAAAAAGGATTGGATGAAAGAACTTCCAAACATCAGCACAACGATGCTCTCTTGGATTTTTTTTGCTCGAAACTCTTCATGTGATCCACATGCCCTTCCTTTGCAAAATAAACATAAAAACCACGGTAGAAACAAAAATAAAGTTATAACTAAGAAAATATTAGTTAAAGAATATCAAATAACATCCACTTATCAAGGATAAGTAGTCAATTATGAAAGGACTTGTTCACATTCAACTGCTGAGTGTTTAATGTTTAGTGAAGAAGCACAAATGCTATACTGTCATACTTGTTCTTCCATTATGAAATTCTCACTGCTATCTGATGTGTTGCTAGCATTCATTTCCCATGAAATTCTTTTTACTCCCTTTGTAGGTGAATATACTTACACATGTAGCAGATGTATCCCTCACCGACGAGCAGCGCTCAGCAATTTCGAGGTTGAAGAAAATTCACAAGGTCCAGGATGAGAAAGAGTGTTCAGATAGGAAAATTGCACAGAACCATGATAGACTCTCAAGGCATTGGAGGACTAGGAACCAAATGGATCTGACAGCAGTTGCATCAGCTGCAGATTCTAACATGCAACTATCTGAGAGTGGAAATTTGGAGGGCATAACAGAAGAGTCATATTTTCCTGGATTTTCATCCGGTGGAACTGAAGAAGGTGGTGCTTTGTGGGACATATTCAGGAGGGAGGACGTCCCCAAGTTAGAGGAATATCTAAGAAAGCATTGTGTTGAATTCAGACACACATATTGCTCACCAGTTGAGCAGGTAGGTGACTGCAAGTCTCCCTTTACTTTCAGCTCTATCAGTTGTGCTTCACTGCTCAGTGTCTGACATCTGTTTTGCTCAGGTCATTCATCCAATCTATGATCAAACTTTTTACTTAACTGTGGAGCACAAACGCAAGCTGAAGGCAGAATATGGTTTGTTTACAGAAATGTGATTATTTCTAGGCAAAAATCTTAGAGAACTAAACACTGACTATTGTTTCCAGGTATTGAGGCATGGACATTTGAGCAGAAGCTCGGGGAAGCTGTATTTATTCCTGCTGGATGTCCTCATCAAGTGAGAAATCTCAAGGTAACTAATCTCAATATTTTCACTGCTACTTCCCTTGTATTTTAGACTTGTTATAAATCTTTGCTTCTCAATATCAGTCATGTACAAAAGTTGCCGCCGACTTTGTATCCCCTGAAAACATCCATGAATGCCTCCGTTTGACTAACGATCTTCGCAAACTTCCCAAGAATCTTCAAGCTCGAGAAGACAAGCTCGAGGTAAATTATGATGACAAAATTACCTTAAAAACGGCTACTTGTGCGTTTCCGTGTCCTACCAGTTCTAATATACTTGTTTTGTGGTAAACTTGGTGTGAAACAGATCAAGAAAATGATTATTCATGGAGTTGATCAAGCTGTCAAGGATTTAGAAAGCTTATTATAAACCCTGGAGTAGAACAATTTTGCAGTGCAGGTCTATACCATTCTTGTTTTTTTAATTTTAATTTTGATGGGGGAATGAAGGTGCTTTAGAGGAGAAATTTGTAATGGCGGAATTTATCTTTGGATGTTTTTTTTTTTGAAATTTCAAGTAAATATAACAATAAAGCATTTCAATAGCTCTTATTCTGTGTGTCCTATGCTCTATAGTTTCTTGGGTGACATAAACTATAGAACACTAACATTAAACTATATACCAATCACCTGATATTTACTAATCGGTAACGACATCTGGAACTTCCATGGCGCTTCTAACCTGTCGCCGCTTGCATCAAAACCAATAGTTTGGCCCATTTTTGCTTGATTCAAGAACATTTTTCGAACTCGGTTTTTTCTCCAAGATCTAACCTTCATGATTCTAATCAAATATGAAATATAGTTAAAGTCAAGTTCCATGATCCTTGCTTTTTAAATCGACATAGAGAAGGTAATTGAGAACATGCAATAAGACATAAAAATTCAATCATTCAACAATATATAGCAATGAATTTAATTTTATGTTATAACAACTAATTGGTGTACTATCCATTCAAAATTTGCCACTATTCTTTTCACTTCATGCCTTATTTTGTTTATGGTTCTATAAATATAATTATTATTTATCTGTAAATTTTTTAAATAATGATATTTAACTATTTAATTTTTGACGCTCTTTATTTTTCTCTTTCACTCTTGCTTAAAATTTTCATGTACTTTAATAATTAAATATTATAATTTGTCTAACAATTAAAATTGATAAATCGTTTTAAGAAATTAATTCACCAAACATTTGATTTTTTTTCACAGCAGGTTATTTTGAAAGTACAACCAGAAGTGATTATTAAAAAAAAAAAAAGATAAAGAGCAATTTAGTTCCCAAACTATGGTAAAATGACAAATTTCACCGTAAACTTTGATAATGGCAAAAAACAACCGTAATGTATGGATAATGAGCAATTCACACCCTACCGTACTATTTTCTGTTAAAATAATATGTTTTCGTCACGTGTCCTATTTTACTACCTGATATGCTCCTGCCCCCATCCGCGAAGAGCTCATTCGACGGTAAGATCTCTCCCTCCTAAGCGTCCTCAACGACCATCTCTCTCTTGTATGGCCCCCATTTCCAAGTTCACCTCCCTGCCTCTGAAGAAGCGCTTCCTCTCTCAGATCTGGACTCCGGCTACCACGACTCAACCACTTCCCTCCTCTTCCACTCCCCTCATCCTCTCCTTTCTCAACCTCAAGTACCCCTTTTCTCTCTTTCTTTTACCTGTTGCGGGCTTCTTTTATTTGGGGACTATACCATCTTTCCTGCACTCCCTCTTATGGCGATTATAGTGAAAGATGGTGGAATTTATTGTCCGATTCTGATCAATCTAAATCTGAGATTAAGAAAACTTAATCAGGGATCAATTGTAGACGGGTCACTAAATTCGAAAAGTGAAACTGGGTGTGTAAATTTCCCATTTCTCTTTCCTTGAAGCTGAACGGAAAAGAGAGGCGAGGGTGAAAGGGGAAGCTGGTGATTCAAAACTGAAGTAGTATAAGGGCATATCAGGTAGTAAAATAAGACACATGACGAAAACATGTTATTTTAACAGAAAATAACACGGTAGGAGGTGAATTGCCCATTATCCATACATTACGATTGTTTTTGCCATTATCAAAGTTTACAATAACAATTGCATTTTTCCCTATAATCTGGAGCCAAATTACACTTTACCCAAAAAAAACAATAATACCACACTAACCTTAATTCTTATTACTTCTAAAGATGAAAAAAAAAAAAAAAATCATCTTATTCATGTTCAAAACCTAAATCATGAAATCTCTTCTCTCTCATTTTTTTTCTCTCTTTCCAGCTTAGAACACACACTTCTTATAGAGAGAGACCATTTCACACCTTAACCCTACATGACTGGGAAGAGAAGATTCATATCTCTAAGTTCTAGTGGAGAGAGAATCCCTTGATGACTATTCTTATGATCATTTCATTGTAAATTTGATAAATTTAACTGATTTATTAAATCATCAGTTGAATAGATTCAAAGTGCAAATCCTTTCTCCTCCCAAACAAAAAAAAAAAAAACAGAAAAAGAGAATGAAAAAAATCAACAAAAGCAATATCTTACCTTTTCCAACCTTCAACAACTTGCCTCCTTTTAGAGCCGTCTCATGCGAGGAGGAAGAAAGGAGATGAGCACTGCGTTTATATAGGCAGCAACATCTCTAGGGTTTCTTTGCTGGTGAAATGACAATATTATCCTCTAATGGGCTTAGTGGTAGGCCCATTATAATGGGCCTAAAGTAAGGCCCACAAAATGTTGTACTTCAACGGCCAACAGCAGGCTGCATCCTAATCCCATTATCCTCCCCCACTCTGACTCCACTCTCTTCCTGCACCAGCTGCTGCTCTAGTTCTTCCTCTTCCAGTTCTTGGTTTGAGACATGAATGTGCCGTATGTGCAACTCCATGTTCAAGCTTCCCCGCCTTCTCCGTTTTGCTTCCAACTTTTTTCGTCTCCTTCGAGAAGGGGAGTTCATTTTCGAGGATTCTCTTCTACATCTATCAGAAATGGTTTTCTAGCTCTTCCATTGCGTAGTGGGAACTTCAGCAGTAGTCTTGGAAGAGTAAGAAGCTCGGTGGCTGAAAGTATTAGTGGAGCGGAGGATCAAAAGCAGCAGCTGGTGAGAAAGGCTTATCCTTTTCACCGAAATTGAGCCTAAATGGCAGCGCTACTGGGAGGAGAATCGTACTTTTAGAACCCCGGACGAAATTGATACTTCCAAACCCAAGTTCTATGCTCTTGATATGTTTCCCTATCCCAGGTCTCTCTTTCTCTCTCTCTCTCTCTCTCCTCTCAAATGTTATCTCCACTGCAGTTTAACGTCGTTATGGAACGAAAAACACCACTGCATTTAAGTTTTGTGGATTAACATGATGAAATTTTCTTCTCTTCTCCGCGTTGACGTTACAGGTTTGAAGAATTCAAGTGCTAAAGAATTGGCAACAAGTTTCTTTCTTAAGTTGGAAGTTTTATTTTATGAATTCAATACTTATAATGATTTCATTTTGATGAACTTCTGTAGTGGAGCGGGGTTGCACGTTGGCCACCCTCTAGGATATACTGCGACAGATATTCTTGCGAGGTTGAAGCGCATGCAGGGTTACAATGTTTTGCACCCAATGGGATGGGATGCATTTGGATTGCCTGCCGAGCAATATGCTATTGAGGTTTGAATTTAGATTTGTAGCTATATTACCTTTAAGAAATAAACACTACTTGATGGTGACTCAATTATTTCTATGCTCTGTTACGGTTGCAGTCTGGAACTCACCCAAAAGTAACAACATTGAAGAATATCAATCGCTTCCGCACCCAGGTCACTATGTTTCCTTGTTGTTCTACATAATTGATACAAAATGATATTGGCAGGTGTTCATCCAGATTATTTATGCGTTAGCTACGTATAAAAACCTGAATTATCTTACTATGTGATCTGAGCTTCAGATTGTGTTTGAGTTATTTTATGAATTTGACATAAGTCTGATGTTATAAAACTTCATTCCTGAAATTGCTTTGTTAATGTTTTAGTATCATTTGATACAAGAACGGTAAGTTAAAGGAATAATTGGACAGATTAGGCCAAAATAAACATCAAAGTGGTATAAAATACAACCACCGTATACACCACCCATACTAGGACAAATGGATTACAAGCCATCACCACTCAAAGGAATCACAAAGGGATAAAAAGCTGATAATACTCAGTGTCCTAAGAAATGCACTTGAAATATATTGAGTAAAGAAAAATCTCAAACGAGAAACTCAATTTGTTCTTTTACAATTGTGGTACAAACACTCATACTTATCTTAGTTGGATAGCCAATTTCTAAAATTAATGACTAAAATCAATATGATATATTTATGAGATTGACGGAACAATCAATTATTGGTACCTCAGACAAAATAACAAAACAAAAAACACTGTAGAATATTAAAGAAAGAACAACATAAACTTCATGTTCCAGAGTTAAAGAGTAAAAGAGAGTTAATTGTAAGAACTTTAAAATTTCAAAGTCTAAATATCAAAATATTAGAGTAGATAGGCTTAAAATGGCTGCACAAAACCCAAATGCTTTATTTGAAGGGAGAATTTTAATATGGGCCAATTATTTATTGCAGAATAATGCATTAAGAATCTCTAAGTTGTCCAATGTGGGAGAAAGCTACATGTTAATATCTTAGCAGTCAAAATTATTTTTTTAATATTATGGTCTAAATAGAGAGAATAATGAAATAAAGTATTTTTTTTCCTGATGAACGCATGATAGTCTAGTAATGATCTTAAAAAACTTGGTAGCATCATTACAAACACTTCACTATATGATCTGTGCAGCTAAAATCTTTGGGTTTCTCATATGATTGGGATCGTGAAATTTCCACGATTGAGCCAGAATATTATAAATGGACTCAGTGGATCTTCCTTCAACTGTTGAAGAGAGGATTAGCATATCAGGTCTAGTTGATATGTAAGCCTTCAACATTTTTTGTGTTGTTCCTGCTGTAAACATATCATAAGGATTCCTAATGCATTTCAGGCTGAAGTTCCAGTCAATTGGTGCCCTGCTCTTGGCACAGTCTTGGCAAATGAAGAGGTGATTGACGGTGTCAGTGAACGAGGGGGTCATCCAGTTATAAGGAAGGTTTGTATGTTGTATTTTAATTGTGTATGACATCTGTCTAGTTATTGAACCCTTCTCTTTACGCCAAAAGTTTAAGTTGCATCATAGTTTTACATTTTTTCTCTTGGTACCAAACAGCCTATGAAGCAATGGATGCTCAAGATTACTGAATATGCTGATCGGCTTCTTGAAGATCTTGATGACCTTGATTGGCCTGAGAGTATAAAGGACATGCAAAGAAATTGGATTGGGAAGTCAGAAGGGGCTGAAATGGACTTTGGCGTTCTTGATAACAATGGAAAGGAAGGTGACCTAAAGATTACAGTATATACGACTAGGCCAGATACCCTCTTTGGTGCAACGTACTAATGATATACTTTTTTCTCTAATTTAATAAAATTTTGATTTTGGATGGATAAATTGATCTAATGAATGAAGATGTTGAATAATCTAAATGCCGTAATGTATGCAGATACTTGGTGGTGGCACCAGAGTATCCCTTGTTGTCATCAATAGTAATCCCAGCTGAAAGGAGAATATGTAAGGCCATGTTTACTCTGTGGAAACAGAAAACAAAAATTAATGGAATAAAAAGTTGATTAATTGATTCACTGGTGTCTACTTACTCCAGGATGAAATAAAAATGAAATGGGTCCACCAGTTTTTTTATTTACAATAGTGTGTTTCAAAGTTAATCCGAAGGCATATATTTGACTTCGTTTTAAAAAAAAAAAAAAAAAATCTACATTCTTTCACATTATCAATTAAACTATGGTTTATACTACACTCAACTTCGTGGTTGAGGCTATGGCATCTGTATTTGAACTAAGTTTATGGATTTTGTGAGTTTTAATTATTTGACATTTACAAAGAAGCATCATTTATTCTTATTTTAACTACTTATCAAGTAAGTAATGATAATCACATTTATCAAGCATTCTTCATTCTCTCCTTCCTATTAAAAAAGTAAACACGTCCTAAGATGATTGTCTCATTCCATAGGCCTTCTTTCTCCTATAATCATGCCCTAAATTTTTAAGGCAGGTAGATGAGTACAGAGATCTTGCTTCAAGAAAGAGTGATCTTGAGAGGACTGAGCTCCAGAAAGAAAAAACTGGAGTATTTTCTGGTTGTTATGCAAGAAATCCAGTCAATGAGGAATTGATTCCAATATGGGTTGCAGATTATGTCTTGGGGAGGTTTGTCTGGATTTTTCATCGTCTTTGGGTTCCCTAGTACCGTTTTACTTTGCAAATGCATAAATCATGAAGTTTTGCTTTATAGATGAACAGGCCTTAGTCATAAAAAATCATACTTGGTTTGCTTTTTAATGATATTTCATCATGTGTCACCAGCGTTTGGCAGTGATTTTTTTTGGTGAATCATTACAATGTTGATTTTTGTTTCTGTATACAGTTATGGAACAGGAGCAATAATGGCTGTTCCTGCACATGATCCACGTGATTATGAGTTTGCTTGCAAATACAATATTCCTATACGCTGGGTTGTGCTGTCAGATGATGAAAGTCTTAATGATTCCCAAAAGGCTTTTCCAGGAGAAGGTACCCTCATCAATTCAGCAAATTCAACGTCAGGTCTTGACATAAATGGCCTGTCGAGCAAGATAGCTGCTTCCAAAGTAGTTGAGTGGGCTGAGAAAACAGAAAATGGAAAGAGAAAGGTCTGTTTCTCCTTCTGTGGTGGCTTATTTAGACTCATGTGGTACTTTTACATGTATATATGTTATTCTCATCTCATATTTTTATCACCTCAGGTGAACTACAAACTGAGAGATTGGCTTTTTGCTCGGCAGCGATACTTGGGGGGAACCTATTCCAGTTCTTTTCTTGGAGAACAATAATGAAAGTGTTCCACTCCCAGAGACTGAACTGCCCCTTACACTACCTGAATTAGATGATTTTACTCCCACTGGAACCGGAGAACCACCACTCTCAAAAGCTATCTCTTGGGTGTGTCTCCCACTCTGCCAAATCGTACATTCCTTATTTTAATATTTCATAACATTATAAACAGATTCTACGGCATGGTGGAATGAATTTCTATTTTCTGTTGATCAATACTTTTCAACATAGGTTTTTTTTTGGGGATCAATGGTTGTTCAAGGCTGTTTTTTGCTTGAAATGATTGGATTTGGATGTGAGAGAGAGAAGGGAAAGCCTGTAGAGTCATAAAGGATTAGGTTGGACTTATAATGGTTGTTTTAAAACATCAGCTTTTTTATTGCTGAGTTTTAAAGTAATAGACTATGATAAGTTGAGATACTCCATAGATAATTGTCTTACTGTTTCTATTATTATATATCATGGCAGATGTTTGTTTTACAATACTTGTTTTCTTTTTTCATAATCTCCTTAAAGTTCTGTTGACATATACATTTTTAAGCCACAAACTTGGAAACCCGCTGATAAAATTATTTTTTTATTTTATTTTTTCATTTATTCAGATCTGTAATCTAGCTGTGCAATGTTAATTTTTTCAATTAAATTTCTCGAGTCCTTGATTTTACTTGTTAATTAATTTTTATCAGTATTTCTTTTTGCATTTCAATGTCCGTTCCTTTCATTTTCCCTAACAATCTACTAGCATAAGATGCACTTGCTCTAAAGCACCTAAATACTTGTTTTCAATCCCCCTGTATCTATGTTTTAGTTGTTTACCTATAGCATATTCAGGTTAAAACAAAGGACCCTATATCTGGAAAGCCTGCCAGACGAGAAACAAGTACCATGCCACAATGGGCTGGATCTTGCTGGTGATCTTCTGGTCATAGCCTTGTGATTAATGAAAATCTCTTCCAAAGCTCTTTTATACTTAATGCCTTCTATGTCATAATTCTTGCTGGTGATCTTGCTTGACCTCTGTGTATTATGTCTATAAGGTACTATGAAATTTGTGGAGGTTTGAGGATTTTTGGCTTTCTGAAATAATATTCAGGTACTATTTGCGATTTATGGACCCAAAGAATTGCAAAGAGTTGGTTGCAAAGGAAAAAGAAATGTAAGATCTTTCTTGTGCTGACAGTATCGAAAGATGGTTTTTTGAATGGCCATTGCCAGTTTGAGCTAGTTGTAATTCTGCAGGTACTGGGGCCCCGTTGATGTGTATGTTGGTGGCGCTGAGCATGCTGTTCTCCATTTACTTTATTCTCGGTTTTGGCACAAGGTCTAGACTCAAATCTTTCACTTATAGTTTCCTGGGGAAGGTCGTAGGCCTTCTTGCCCAGAGGCACTTTTCTAATGCTACGCTAGAATTGGTTTCCAGTTGCTTTTTGCATGGCTTTTGCGGTAATAATAATTTTATGCTTCTCTAATTCAGGTACTCTATGACATTGGTGTTGTATCCACCAAAGAACCTTTCAAGTGTGTCATAAACCAAGGAATAATTCTAGGAGAAGTGAGTCTTAGATGATTTGAAGCTAATGTTCTCATCCATCTTTATACAGGTCTAATGTTCTGAGTTGTAGGTTCAATATACAGGCTCTTAAAGATCCTGAGGGGAATTGGATTTCGGCAGATTCCGTTTGTATGGATGTCGAATATCAACAAGAAAGTATCTCGGGGGAAAAGGTACCTACTTGATTATAATTGTCTAATCTGGATTCGAACTTAGTGAACAACATTAATTCATTAATTCTTATTCTTTCATTTTCTATTAGTGTTAAACTCTCACGTGTTTTACATGGTCATAATCTACTAATTTCATAAATCGAATATTTAATTAATTACTGAAAAGAACATGTAAGTATTGAAAAATCTTTGTTGATTTAATATTTCATGTTCTATTCAAGAATTTTTTCAGCTAATATGGATTTCAAAAAATATAAATGAATATTTCATGATTAAATTATCTGTTTGTCAACCAAATATGTAGGAAAATTAATGACTAAAAAAAGTTGGGAAAAGATAAATCCTTGTGCGATAGCTTAAATATTCTAACATTAATCTACCCGGAAAAATATTCATTCAAACATGGTGAGAATTTGACTTCTAATTTTTTCTACGTGAGTTGTTTTAAGATTATATCTATCATTTCAAGCGTATAAGAATTTACTTTTTTTTTTCTTTCATTTAGTCTAAAAGTATTCCTAAAGAACGCATCATTTTGAAACTACTTTCAACTTATCGAGTCTAATTTACTTAATTTCAATTAAATAACTCAAAAAGTATAAATTTAAGATATAAGTTACACTGTAGCTTGATTCTATGTAAGATAAAATTAGTTTATACAAATCAAGTTAATATGTAATTTTTGGAAGGTAAGAGAACAAAATTAACCAATGAATGATTCTACATAATTGTTTTTGATAAATTTTTAGTTTTTCAAGACTCGGTTGTCCAATAAATATTTCTTACTTATTCTTCCATTTCATGCGCTATATATTATTGAGATTGTTATTTTCAAATAATTACAATTTTCTTCTTTTAGGTTGCTAGGTCAGGGGATTCTTTTGTATTGAAAGACAACCCCAACATTCGTCTGATTGCCCGAGCTCACAAAATGAGTAAAAGTCGGGGAAACTGTTGTCAATCCTGATGATGTTGTTTTGGAGTATGGTGCAGATTCACTTCGCTTGTATGAAATGTTCATGGGCCCACTTAGGTATTGAATTCCATTTAATAAGTATGATGTGCTTATTAAACATGTTAAATCAAAGAAAGGCCACTAACAGTTATGCATTTCTCTCTAATGCTTGTCTCTTCGTTAATTTTGCTTTCAGAGACTCAAAGCAATGGAATACTAGCGGTATTGAAGGTGTACATCGATTCTTAGGAAGAACTTGGAGGTTAATTGTTGGTTCACCTTTACCTGATGGTACATTTCAGGGATGGAACAGTTGCATCTGATGAGGAACCTACTTCAGAGCAACTTCAGTCTCTCCATAGGTGCATTGCTAAGGTCATATTTTAGTTTGATTACTTCTTCTTCTTGATTATTTTTATTACTTTCGTTTCTTGGAAAGAGGGATATTATCACTCGTAATTCCAAAATTGTGTGTTAGATGCTCACAATCACATCTATTCATCAAGATCGAGCTTTCATCGTCATCTTCTTAATTGTCATATCAATGCATGAATTTCAACAACATTAGTCAATTGCTTGAACATGGAAATGTTCATTATTCATTAAATGTTACGCACACTTAGGTTGTTTTGGCACTTAATACTGGAATAGTTGACTTGAAATGTTTCAATCACGATATGCAAATGTCAATATTTGGAGATATAAGAAAAGTTATGTAGAATCTTTTTATTTGTAGTCAAGATCACACAAAAACTTTAAAAGCACACCATGGTTTCTGGATCTCTTTTTTTTCGTTATCCATTTTTCTATTGCTTGGTCTGGCTCAGCTCATTCTGCTGCTTGAAAGTGTCTGGAATCGACAGTTATGGAATGGGATTGCTAGTTCTTGTTGGTGTAGTTTAGGAATTACACTAAACTCCACTTCTAGTCAATTTAGCCAAATATTTTATTTCGATTTGTAGGTAACAGAAGAAATTGAAGGGACACGATTCAACACTGGAATATCTGCAATGATGGAGTTCATTAATGTGGCATATAAGGTTAGAATTGAAGCTGTTTTAAAAATATTTATAAATTCCCACCTTTGAGTTGATTACTGGGTTCATCCCTATATTGCTGACTTCATTAACTTGGACGCAAGATATTATGTTTGTATGCTTCATATTAGAGCTCTTGGCTATGATTTCCATTTTAAACCATCTCTCACGGGATTTTGAATTTTTTCTTCTAATTTTATTTTCCTTTTTAGGTCAATGTGTTAAACTGACTGCTAATCTTGACCTTTTACAGTGGGAAAAAATCCCAAAATCAATTGTTGAAGAATTTATTTTGTTGCTTTCACCCTATGCACCTCATATAGCAGAGGAGCTTTGGCTACGGTTAGGACAGTCAGATTCTTTGGCATGGAATTCTTTTCCCAAGGTATTTATCTTGGTCTGCCTTTTAATTAATGTTCATTTATTGGTATTCAGCTACCATTTCTAAAAGGTCATATAGCTGAAAGCTTTAGGATCATGCTGATTGGCAGTTTTAATGATTTATTCTGTATATATGTATAGATGTTGGTACCTATCTTTACAAAATGGGGAAAGAGAAATGAACAAGTTAGATTTTATTTACATTTGTCTGGATATGATTGATTTAAGTTCACCTGCACAAGAGAAACGAAACATCCGAGTTGAAAAATATGAAAGATTCTATCAAGATGTTGCAGGTTGCTTTTTCAAGAAATGAACAAGTAAGACATGATTACATTAGTGCGACACGAGATTGCCCAGTCTCTGTTACTATATCATCCTCCAGTAGCATGAAATGTTTTCCATTGCTGGTCTAGACATTCTCTTTTATTATTGTAGCAGTGGCTTGATGGAATAGATTCAATTTCACCGTTTATGTTAAATTGGGTGCAAAATAATTGAGATCATTGTGTTCTAATTAGTGGTTCCTAATTTTCGACTATGCCTTCCAATTGCAGGCAAATCCTGCATATCTGAAGAATTCCACCATTGTGCTACCAGTTCAGATCAATGGCAAGACAAGGGGTACCATTCAGATTGAAGAAACAAGCTCAGAACAAGATGTCTTCACATTAGCATCATCGGACGAAAAACTGGCAAAATACTTGGAAGGAAAAGCTATAAAAAAGAAAATTTATGTGCCTGGCAAGATCTTGAATGTTATTTTGGATTCTCAAAGCTCAAAGGTCCCTCTTACATGACTTGCAAACCCACTTTTTCCAATTTGGATGTTGATATATGCGGAAACGGAAGAATCAAAGTAAGCTTATAAGAACAAACTTTTGTAACGAGTTTTTGTGGTAAGTTGATTTATAAAAACCGCTGTACAAAAGAAGATTTGTGGACGAGGAAACCTCAAACCGGCTGTGTAAATTTGTTTTATGGGAAAGAGAAATTGTTAGTTTGGGAAGCAGGCTGAGTGATGTTTAGACAAAGGAATGAAGAAGTCTAAACAAAATTTTGGTAAAAGTTGAATCATAAATTCAAAAGAGTTCATGTAGTAGTAGCATAGAGTGTACAAAAAAAAAAAGGAAGCTTGTTCGGGGATTGTAGTCGAGTCGAGTCGTGTCGAGTCGTGTGATGTCGTGCCGTGTTTAGTTCAGAAAAGTCTATTCTCATTGCTTTGAACCCCACAAGCTACGGGTGCTTTAGCTCTTACTTTCCTCAGGTACCAAATACCAGCTCCAATGCCCAACGCCCCAGCTGCTGAAACTGCACTTACACTGCCTGCAATCGCTCTAACCCTCTGGTTGTGCTCAGAGTCGCCTGTGAGTACATCTAACAAGAGCCACAGAATAACGTGTTACTTTGTGTAAGCATTTGAAGGGTGAGAGTGAAATCTAAGGAACACCAACCTTTATTACAATAAGCAGTGACGTTCCTCCCGTTGCAGAGGCACAAGAAGGTCTGAGTCGAAGTATCAAACCCGCAAGTTCCTCCGCCCTTGGCCAGATCCTGGCACTGAAGACAGGAAGTGGTCAGAGGAATATCGAAATCAACTCTGATCCCATATTCAGCTACTTGGTCGTAAGGTTGATCGGCTGCGCCAATGCTTCTCCAATGCACGCTTGTATAAGTAGCACAATACTCGAGCATCAGCCGCAACGACTGAGTGGCTTTTGGGTAGTAAGAGCAGCATGAACTGCCACCCAGCGCAGTCCCACACTCCGGCAAGTGCCTACACAGATAACTCGAGCTGTCGCACGAGGAGTCGCACCGCTCCGGAAAGCGCTCGCAGAACATGGGCTTTGGTGCGACTATGACTTTATCCTCACTACAGTTGAAGAAAAGATAGTCATTCTGAGGGGAGAGAGAAAGATGGGTACTGGTGTCGAGGCTGAAAGGCCTGGTGGGACGAAACCTATCTCCGTCTTGGCAACTCCACATGAATGGATCGGTGAGAAGGAGATGGGGATCGGAGTAGCTTATGCTTTTAACTGGATAAGTTCCTGAAGGCGTTCTAAGCTCGAGTTTTTCAGAATCTGAGCAGACGAGAATGTGTCTGTAATAAGGGCTTCCACACCCGTCCTCCAAACCGAACGGGTAACTGATCGGAATGTTGCCACAGAAGGTTACGCATTTTCGTGGTTCGGCTTCTCTGGTGCCCAAAACTGAAAGTGCAATGATGTCTGTGATTAGGAGGAGAAAGAAACTGAAACTTGAAGATGGCATGTCTTCCAGGATGGAAGTTGTGATAGATTTAATGATTTGTGAGGAGGGTTGAGTTGAGTGCAGTTTAAGAGTACAAACGTCGCGTGAGAAAAGCCAAGAACTGTGTGGAGAGAGGGAATCCTCGTCTTTATTCCATTCTTGGTCATGGTTCCTCCATTCCAAATTTAAGAAATCAGATGCATGGACATGGACGTAAAGAAAAGGACAAAGGAGAATATGAAAAAGGAAAAGGAAGTAAGTGTACATTCGCTTTGCTTTTACTTTTTTCTTTTGCTTTTTTGAAACAATTATCTTGGATTGTAGAACATAAATTTTATCAAATTTTCTCGACGTATGTACTAATGATGGTTGACAACATTAACACTTTCATATTCCATTTTTGTTCTGACACGACTTGATCACCCAGCTTAAGACTTTGTTTGTAGAGGAAAATTTGAACATTAATCAGAATGTTAAAATCTACCCAGTGATTACAAATATAATAGTGCGAAAAAGTAAAACAGTTTAATAAAGGTTTACACGTCCATGGTTAAATCCAAATCTAAATAAGAGTTTTACAAACCAAACTAAAGATAAGTCCTCACTAGAAAATAACTAACACTCAAACATAGAAATTAAATAAAGAAAACAACTTTTAAACTCCAACTACTCGTTGTTCTCGTTCTTCCTGGAAAGGGGAGAGGATCGTTGGGATGTTTGACTAACTCAGTAGAAATGCTATATTAAATACATATAAAACTTCTTTTACTTTTTCGTTCAAAACATGAATGGTTTTCAAATCATCATTTTATGAAAACTCATTTTCAACGTTGTACGAAATTATGCTCCACGGACAACCGATGAGACATTAAATAAATCATTGTCGTATACATCGACGATTATATAAAAATAGGTCATAATCGTACATTTCACTTGAAAATCATCTCAGTGAAAAAATAGGGTCGCTCAAGGATCCCTCCGTCACATATACATAGAAAAGACGGCGACCAAAGTCCAGCAACACCTCATGAGTTAGAAAGAAGAATAAGCAACGCGCGATCCGAAGATCCAGCCACATTACCCGGGTTGTCTGTGAACAATGGTCATCTACGAAGCACGCCAAGGAGCACGCCATCACCGCCCTATTACCCATTTCGTGACTTGCATACAATACAACCTTCACGCAGCAGGTGCACTGAGATGTCCTCTTGATACTTTTGACACCAAGACCGTCCAAAGTATTACGAGGATCCTTACTATAGCACAACAATAATAAACCATGCATCAATGGTGAACATGTAAATCATACATATATACATGTAAAAGACTGACGTGCTGGCGACCATGTCCAGTCAGGTTTTTATACATCAAATCTTTGGCTCGAGAATTGTTCATCAAACTGAAGGAAAAAAAACCTACAGTTTTCTGTTTAATTCATTTTGAAGTCTTTGTTGATAATTTTCACTAGTGAAAATTTCGATGGTCAGTTCTCATGTTTAATTCATGTCATTTTTCTTACATAATTTACTCTCTTTTGAGGTAAATTAAAAACTATAACATAAGAGCTGTTTTGAAGAAACTTGGCGAAAATAATATCTGCAATAATATTTGTTTCATTAGTTACCTTATCGGCTGCCATTAATACGTTCTATAATATGATCTTGTGCTCTTTTTGTCATGAATATTTCATCTGTAAAATTTGTATTGAGCATTAAATTATCTGTGTTGCAAAAATGATGCACAATTGAAATGAATATCAATGATTTAAATCTTCCAAATTCTCCACTATAGTTTTAATCTCATAGGTTCACTTCTTTTCAATAAAAATATAGGCGTCGATGTTAGAGATTTACAAGGAGACCATTCACGATTTACTGTCATCAAACAGACCAGATGAGCAAAAGTTGTTGTTCTTCACCTTAAAAAAAATGAGGTATAGAATTCTCACTTGCAAATAAATAAAAATCACAAGAAGTATATCACGTGATGTTGAAATTTTTTTCAATAAGATAATATAAACTCAATAACGTTCTCGGTTGACAACGATTACACTTTCGTATTCCATTGTCGTTCCCTCTCGACTGATGCCTAAAACATCGTGGAATGTAACGTATATGACATAATCAATTTGTTCATGACAAAAAAATTTGAATTGAAAAAAAAAATCGAATGCTCTGCATCCTCAAGTAAATATAGTCAACCTTTTATTGATGTTATTTCAAATTTTTCGAGTACGACAAAGTTTTTCATAAACCCTCTATTGATATACGATATATGTATAAGTTTTCTCTTGAACGTCATTAAAAAATATATATATCAACTCTTTAACATGTTTTTCTTCTCCTAGAAAAAAAAGAAGATGAAACATAAAATTCTTAAGGATTTGCAAACTTACACTATGATGGATAATCTAGAAGATAATCTTTGGAACAAATATTTCAAACTAATCAATTACTTGAAGCTCAATGTTGAAAATATCAAATGTAGGTAAATCTAATAGATACACTATCACATTGTTAATTTGACTTAAAACTTACCAAGTTTCACGTATCGATAAAACAAAAACTCATTCTAATAATACAATAGTTCTGTTTTGCTTCGTAGTCCACACAGTTTTATTCTAGGTTTCACCTCAAAATGGTTAGACAAGTCATAGATAAGCAGGAAAGCTACCCTTCTACACTAATATAATACTATCCTTTTTAGCGATGTAGTTTGAGGTTCACACGTTCCGCATAGCTTTGTTCTTGTGTGTTTATGCTTTTTAAGACACGTTGTACTAGTATATGGAGATATTTTTTTTATTTACTAATTACTCATTTCAACCACAACCAAACAATGTGTGGATGTGCTTATTGCTTTGGGTAAGACCTTTGCAGTTTACCATGATCATGAGTTACTATGATCTCCTATTGTTTATTTATATTTCCTAATTATTAAGGGGTGAGAAAGTAGAAAATGGGACGAAGGATCAAACTCCCATCCTGACTAATAAGCCATATCATTTGACTTTGGTAGCTCAAAACAAAAAACTCGTTGATGTCATCCTCGTCTAGGTCCTTCTCTAATCAATGTCTTTTTCAATGCAACCCACATTTCACTAAAATATTTAGGCTTTGAAAATGAAAATCCCTCAGTACAATCGATGACAAAATGGGACGACTAGAAAAATAATTAAAGTTTCATATTGTCAAGTTTCCCTGGCATCATCAAAGTAGCTGGCCGAATCAACAATCAAAGTATTTTGATAGAATATAAAATTGTGACACCAAAACTATTCTTCTACGTAATTAATTGAGATAATCTTTCTTGTTAAATCAAAACTTGTACTGCATCCCAAACACCCACAAAGTCTACAAACAACCAATCGATGTACAGAAAATTAATATGCATGGCTGACCTCCTAAAGTTTGACTGTGATCATCTCTGCAAAACAAGCATTTTTCAACACAACTTTATGACAAAGCTGAATCATAAAGACTTATTTTCATTCAAGGGTAAAACCCTACATGTTTTTTTTTAATGAAAATTTGAATTTGGTTTTAGAGTTTTCAAGCCTGGGAATGCGTGGAAATGTAGAGAGAAGGTTTGAAAAAGAGAATCACAGATGACTGTTTTCTCAAAACTAAGTTTTTTTTCTTTTTTTCCTTTGCTTATAAAACTCAGATTTCCTTCAATGGCGTGTGAAGGTTTGATAGCATGACTCGCCGGACCATGAAATCAGGGGGTCACCGTCAGATTTCCTAATTGTTTTGAACTTTTTCAACTTAAATCCTGGCTGTGCAACCTAACAGGAGAGCCAACTTTCAACGACAGGCAACTAAGCCACGTGCGGAGTTGAGTATGAACGGTCAATTCAACTCAGCCCACTTCCGTCTTTTTCTCCCTCAATTGACTTGGTCTTACGTTAGCTTTTGAAAAACATTTTTGACATTTGATTACTAAGATAGCGCCATTGAAGAAAAAACTTCGACAGAGAAATGACATGAAGAGGAAACGAAGGGTAATACATCAAAACTCCTCAGAGCTAGAGAGCAATTCCCAAGAGATGTAACTCGCCCCATGGGAGTTTCCTACGTTAACCATTCATGGGTCATCCTCGTCCTCGGCTGGTTGGTTGTCATGGTGTGGAAGAGGCGGGAGAGCTTATCGCGGCTTGTGTTGTTTTATTACTTGAGCCTCCATCGGTCAGCCAACCAGCTCATCGCAGCGAAAAGTGGCAAAGTCATGCCATCATTCAAATAATAAAACTATGTAGATAAATTTCTTAATTGGCTTAGACTTTGAGACTCTTTCGAAGCAAATGCAACGTGCAATTTCAAATATAAAAATTGCAAGTAGCAGCTGCAATTGAGGACCAGTAGACGTCTTTAGTCCTCATATTAGCTGCATTAGCTGAGGTGGATCATTGGTTGACTAATTTACACATAAAATACATTTGAGGAATAGCCTCATCCCGACGAAGATCTCAACAAAGCTACCCAATTACAGAGGGACTAACCCTAATCCATTTGAAAGGAATCTGTGCTGAGCAATTCTGCAAAAGCCAACATTTAGGCCTAGGAGGCAGAGAAATTGGAGAATTTCAAAGTCAAGCAATGGGACGGCGAGAAAAATGATCCCACCGATACGACCGCCGACCTTAGCTTTAACTATGGCATGAGAAAAGTAGTCAAAGCTTTGCCGACGGAAGTTGTTCACAGCTTAAAAAACATAATTCTCAGGCCTTGGTTTCTTACACAATATCCCGTCAACACGATCATCTTTTAATAAATTGTACTTATGGATTAACAAGGCAAGTAAAGATAATATTACTAGTTAACCTAAAGTCAATATTAGAAAGTTGATTGTGATTTAGATTTGAAAAGCAGGGTTAAGGAATGTACATAAACAGTAAGGTCGGGTCCCAAAAGTTGGGAGTTGTTATATTAATGTCAAATAAATGAATAAAGGTGAAGGCCATGCATGCAAACTAACAGCATCGTTGAGAGAAGCGACGGTAAAAAAGGATGAAGACAACTTGGTTCTTTGGGAAAAGCATATGTGAAACGTGATTGGTTAGGTGGGGACCCTAGTTGACGTGGCTCATTTGGGCTTTGTCCACGTGGAGGACCCTATTCGGGGCGGAGTAGGATCCACCGGCACTGACGCACCATCTTACGTAAGGGTCTTACCCTTCGTGATTCAGAATCCATCTCCCCTTTTCTCAGCAAACCTCCTTCTTCTACTCCTTCCTTTTCGCACCCTGTTCCTAACTCCCCTTTCATGTTCGCCGGAATTCAATTCCCACTGAAACTCGGCCGCCTTGAAGAAGAAGCGCACCCGCCCTCACGTCAGAATCCCATGCTATTAGACGAGGTTGATTTCTTCTCTGATAAGAAAACAGTGGTTGAAGACCACCCAGAACTTGATAACTATTGTAAATCCAACAAAGTTATAGTCAAAAGAGAAACGGACAACTCCGACAGACCGCCGTCCGACTTGGATGTAAATGTAAGCAGTGTTTTCATGTTGATTTCCTAATTATATGTCTTGGAATTTGATGATAGCCGACTATCTACTTCGCCTGATTTGAATTTGATATGGGTAGACTGGATTACACCTCCTAATTGCCAACCCTGGAAGCGATCAGTCTACGGTGGATGATGGGATCTCATCAGAGGGCTATCACTGCCATAAGCGAGCTAAAAATGAGGTGCGTACCGGTATAATACGTTTCATCGTTTGGTCTTCTCTGGCTTCTCAAAGAAGGACTTCATTTTTTTTTTTTGTCGCATCAGCTGGTTCAATTGCGAGTGGAACTTGGACGGATGAATTCAGAGAATCAAAAGTTAAGAGAAATGCTCACCCAAGTTAGCAACAACTACAACGCTCTACAGATGCATCTTTTGACTGTAATGCAACAGCAACACATCGACCTCCCTTCTGAAAATGGAAAACATCATCGAAATCTGGTAAAAATATTAATTTACTCCTCAAACTGTAGCGGTTTTAAATTCTTGAGAAAACTAACATCTTTTTGGTATCAGATTGTAGAAGGAGAATCGGGTGAGAAAGAGGAAGTTCCGGTGGGAAGAGCTGTGGTGCAAAGGCAGTTTATGGATCTTGGACCCAGTGCGGCAGATGATCGAGTTTCGCAGTCTTTATCTGATGAAAGAACGGTTTCTGGGTCGTCTCTGAACCAAGCAGAAGTTGGTGATTTAAAAAGAAGCATAAATGAGAGTGGTCCAGAACAGTCTAATGCGAAGGCATGGAAAAGAAAGGAAGGCAGCCCTGATTCAAATAGTTACGGTCCTAATAAGTTGAACTCGGCCAAACCACTTGACAACCCGACGACTGAGGCCACCATGAGGAAAGCCCGAGTCTCTGTTCGAGCTCGATCTGAAGCGCCCATGGTAACAACCAGACCATTTCTGATATTTGCTTAAGCTTTTCTGCAGATTGAGTTGAGTTCATATGTTGTGTACTTGTATTTTTTGCAGATAAACGACGGATGCCAATGGAGAAAGTATGGGCAGAAGATAGCCAAAGGAAACCCATGTCCTCGGGCTTATTATAGATGCACTATGGCAGTCGGATGTCCAGTTCGAAAACAAGTAATTGAGCGCTCCTTAAAATTTTCATTACAAAAGTTTTAATTTTGATCGTTGATTGATTGTGAACGATTATGGAACAGGCTCAACGCTGCGCCGAAGATCGGACAATTTTGATAACCACGTACGAAGGAAACCATAATCACCCTCTTCCGCCAGCTGCTATGGCTATGGCTTCCACCACAACTGCGGCTGCTACGATGCTACTGTCTGGGTCCATGCCAAGCGCAGATGGCTTAATGAACCATAATTTACTCGCAAGGACTATTCTTCCTTACTCATCAAGCATGGCTACAATTTCAGCTTCTGCTCCATTTCCGACTGTTACCTTAGACCTCACTCACTCACCAAACAACCCAATCCAAAGGCCTCCCACCACCCAACTCCACCTCCCATTTCCGGGACACCCTCATCAAATCCCTCCTCCGGTTTTCAGTCAACCGCTGTATAATCAATCTCAGCTCTCCGGTCTTCAGCTCTCCGGCCACGAAGTCGGTTCTTCTCGGTTATCCCACCAAACTCTACCGCCTCTATTGCACCAGGCTCCTCTAGCTCCTTCATATTCCGACTCATTGAGTGCTGCCACAGCTGCCATTGCGGCTGATCCAAACTTCACCGCGGCCCTTGCCGCGGCCATAAGATCCATCATTGGCGGCTCTCAGTCAAGCAACGGGCACACAAATATTGCTTCAACCAATAGCAACAACAGCAGCCAGAAAGTTAATGGCCACGCAGAAATGTAGAAAATAAATTTTTTATTCATTAAGGTAGGCGTCTTGAGTTTCACCCTTTTTTTTCTTCATAATTATTAGATACCAGGAAAGGGGAAACATGTTCATAGTTTTTTGTTGTTGTAAAGGAGGAAGATTTCAAAGCAGGAGCTTCAATATTCTTTCTTATTATACTAGTTTTTCTTTGAAGGGTTAAAATTAATTTGTACCCTTAAAATATGAATTTAATTTAAAATACCCCATAAACTAAATAACTAAAACCTCACGGATCAAACTCTAACGGGTCGCATCGACTCCTGAGTCCTGACCTAATACGTCTAGTGCCACGTAAGCACTGGACAGAACGAAGGGTAATTGACTCCCTAATCTCTGCGTTAATTCAGAAAGAGAGGTGATCAACTCCTTCTCGGCGTAAATTTAGAACGGGATTGATCGGCTACCGGTTAAGATTTGATTTGTTACCTTTTCAATAATTTAAAATTTTAGTTGTTAGGATTTTTATGGGTGTTTCAAATTAAAATCCAAATTAATTTTAACACTTTCTCTGAATAACCTCACTCACTCCTTATCTGCCATGTCAGTAAATACAATGAAAACTAGTTTCACTGGTCTCCTTCGATTTGTTCAATACTCTTGACCCCCCTCTGTCTCTCTCATAGTAGACTAAGAGAGGGAGGGGCGTGGACTGTAGAGAGAGAAACGGAAGAATAAGATGCTTGGTTGGACCTGGCGTCCGCATATTCCGAGTCAAGAAATTCGGCGTCTCAGTCTTACACACGTAATGCATTATTGAATATAAAAGAAAACGGTCAACTTGAGAGAGAGATTTTCCAGCCGACTACGTGGTTTAAATGACAAGAACAGAAAAATGAGATAAAAATTTCTGGAAAGGTTTGAAAGGACGATAAGCATCTTTGACTTTTGGGGATGATGAGGTCAAGAAGAAGGGATTTTCATAATAAAGAAATGTTAAGACTCGAGCAATAATTTGGAAGACGTGTGGTAGCCGTACCTTATCTACCGTACAAGTCAACGAGTGTTGTTGTACCATCAAAAAAAAAACAAAGAAAAGTCTTCTTAACTGGTATCTATCAACCCCCACGTGGGAGCAGGTGAGCCCTTTGTCAAAGTAGAAAACACCCAAACGAGGAACAGGCTTTTTCAGCCGGAGAAGAAGAAAACCGGCGGCTGCTAGGTGCTATGGTCCAGAACTAGGGAAAGTGGATGTCTTTTGCGTGAAAAATAAGAGACTTTGCACAAACCGTGTGTCACATTCAGAGTGTTGGATAGATCCATCCGAAGCCATGAAGTGTCTTGGCAGGAAAAAGAAGAGACTTGGCGTGGCGTAGAAAGAAAAGGATCTGACACCCAATTGCTACGTTATTTTAATAATTTGTACCTCTTAACCCTATCCGTGGCTAAGGCTCTTTCTTATAATTACTTGTCCTCTAACTCAACCCTAATATTCCGCACCAACAATGCTTGTCCTAACCCACTGTCATTATCATATCGGTGACCCATCGTTTTCCTCCCCCCTGAAAAATGGAATATATGCTTCCCTTCTGCTTCTCCACCCATCAGTCATTCATCTCCGATGATGTTTTGATCCACCCTTCTAGGTTCAGCTACACTTATTTACTTCGTTTTTCTTCGAGGAATTCTTCTTCTCTCGTAGGTTGATTTTAATCTTCTCCCACTTTACCAAGGAATTCTTTTTCTCTCATTAGGCTGCTTTTTTCTGTGTTGCATTTGGAATTGCTAGGTGGCGATGGGACTCACGGTCAAAGATCTTGTATTGTCTCTTTTTCTTTCAAACCTCTTCTTTTATGTAGCTGCCTCTTTGTCCAATGATGGCTTGGTCAGGATTGGGCCTCAAAAAGATCAAATTGGATCAGAACTACCGGTTTACTGCACAGTTCGACTACAAGGAAATAGAGTCTTTAAGAACAACTGTAAAAAAGTCGCCTCTCCATGGCAATGTTCGAAATCCGGGAGATTCTCATATAATTGCATTAAAGAATTACTTGGACGCTCAGTACTACGGAGAGATTTCGATTGGTACTCCTCCTCAAAAGTTCACAGTAGTTTTTGATACCGGCAGCTCTAATTTATGGGTGCCATCAACAAAGTGCCGCTTCTCGGTAATCCCATCAATCTTCTGTCGGATACATAAACTTCAAGAGACAGCATATCAATTATTTAAGAAATGGAAGGTTTCTTTTGGCTTTGTCGCAGGTTGCTTGCCATTTTCATGCCAAGTATAAATCAAGTCAATCGTGTACATACAAGAAAAATGGTTCGTTAGTTTATTCCTTATCGATGGCTTCCAAAGTTTACGTCATTATGTTCTGCTTCTTACGTGGATTGACTGTCATTGTTCTAAGAGTCCCTTCTTCAGCTAATGTTGAGCCTGTTTGCCTCGCAGGAACCTCTGCTTTCATTCAATATGGTACAGGATCTATTTCTGGCTTCTTCAGTTATGACACTGTCAGAGTTGGAGACATAGTTATAAAACATCAGGTAATTGTCTCCATCTTTTCCTTTTTAAGTAAGTTGGTGCTATCCCCGACAATATTATTGTATTACTCTTCGATTCTTTCAGGAATTTATCGAGGCGACTAAAGAGGCTAGTCTGTCATCTACAGTGGCAAAGTTTGATGGCTTGTTAGGACTTGGATTTGAAGAGATTTCTGTTGGAAGTGCTGTTCCAGTGTGGTATGGAAGTGAACATTCAATACTGTTTGGTTTTTTGCAGATAAATTTTTCTTTCTTTCTTTTATTTATTTGATGTTGGAACTGAAGCATGGGTGGATCTCTCAGGTATAACATGCTTAAACAAGGGCTTGACAAGGATCCAGTTTTTTCGTTTTGGCTTAACCGAAATACTGAGGAGGAAGAAGGGGGGGAGCTTGTGTTTGGTGGGTTTGACCCAAAACACTTCAAAGGAAAACATACTTATGTCCCTGTAACGCAAAAGGGTTATTGGCAGGTCAGTTGTAAAAGGTCTACAGCCTTTGCTGCTTAATTTAATTTTCCTACTATCTTCTCATAATTCTTCGATTGTATAAATTTAGTTCAACATGGACGATTTTCTCATTGGTGGTAAGCCAACGGGTATGTTTCATCTTGTTCCATTTTTCTCACATACCCATCAAGAGAACATATTCTGAACAAATTTTAACGTTGTCTTTTAGGATATTGTGGGTGTGGTTGCTCAGCCATTGCAGACTCTGGAACGTCTTTGTTGTCTGGTCCAACGGTATGTGCATGACTTTTCTCCACCGCTTTGAAACGGGGTGTGAATCTCTCATCTCCTCTTACTTGGATTCAGAGTGTTGTTGCCATGATAAATCAAGCTATCGGCGCCACTGGATTTGCCAGCCAGCAATGCAAGGCTGTCGTTGCACAGTATGGAGAAGCCATTATTGAACTGCTATTAGCTGAGGTTGATAATCATCTGTCACAAATGTCAATTATTATGTCACTTTAAAAATGTCTTTATATATATATATATATATATTGTTTCATTCAGGCGCAACCAAAGAAGATATGTTCTAAAATTGGATTATGTGGCTTCGATGGAACTCATGATGTTAGGTCTGGCTGGCTCAGAACATAGTTTTTGTCGATATCTCCCCTCTTAACTTTTCAGTAGCTTATGCTCACTGGTTGAGCTTAAATGTTTTGCAGCGTGGCTATTGAGAGTGTAGTAGCTAAGAGCAGCAAATCATTTCCACGCGATGCCAAGTGCTCTGCGTGCAAGATTACTGTAACATGGCTGCAAAACCAGCTGAGGGAGAACAAGACTAGAAATAGCATTATTAACTATGTGGAGGAGGTACCTTAAAAAGTTTTCGATCACTTTAACATCTTCTGTCTGCCCCCATTGCTTTCTGTCACTAACCCCACCCCCCATACATTTCCCACAGCTTTGTGATCAAATCCCCAGCCCCGTGGGAGGATCAGAAGTTGACTGCGGAAGCCTATCTAAAATGCCGACTGTTTCATTTATCATTGGTGGCAAAAATTTTGACCTTACCCCACATCAGGTACTACCTCTGCTCAATCATTAAAGTGCACATTTTTAAACTCATAAAATCTCAATAAGCCGTGTTATATTGTTGGGATCCGAACCGATGTTAAGAAGTTGAAAATATGAAAGTTTTGCTGTGATTTAATCAGTACGTAGTAAAGATGGGTGAGGGTTCTTCGGCTCAATGCATCAGTGGGTTTACAGCTTTGGATGTTCCTCCTCCACGAGGACCCTTGTGGTAATTTTTCAACTTTGTCCAATTTCTACATCAATAGACAGCATTCTCATGTATATCCGTAGTGGTTAAACGAGTCTTGTGAATAATGCCACTGCCTGCGGTGCAGGGTCTTGGGCGATATCTTCATGGGTCGCTACCACACCATCTTTGATTTTGGTAACCTCAGAGTTGGATTTGCTGAGGCAGCATGAAGAAAGAAGGATCAGCGACACTTTAGGCTCCCTTCCAATGTTCATCCTTATTTACTATATTTCATTTTTATATAGAGAACATAAAGAACCTAGTGATGGTATGGTTTGCATGCTTTATGCATTTGGTGGAGTTTCATTGTTCATAATCTATATATCAAAGTTCGGATTTGTGTGGGATAAGGCAGCGGTTGGTTGAGATTTTCAGTCCATTAAACGTGATGTAAATACATAATAGCACTGCATTTTCCTGATTCGGCAGTTTGAATTATGATCTATCATTCTTGGACCATGATAAGATCCTCGAGTGATGGCTTAAGAGATACGAGAAGGAGAAAGACAGTGTTGTCGAAGGAAGAAGACTCAAGCATATAATAAAATAAACCCGCTTTATCTTCCAAACATTCAGGCCGACATTAACCTAATATCTAACATAATCTTGAGGAATCAAAGTTGAGGAATTGGTTAAAGCATACAATCTTGTCTTTTATTCGACCATGCAGTGAAGTCTCACACCTTGTACTTCTTTTTATCACCAATACCCCACCATCACTTGTCATTCCAATCATAACCCTTTCTTCTTAAATATAACGTCTCTTCAAGCACAACTTGGCCTCCTCATAATCTACGAAATGAAATAAACCATAAATCTGTTAGGAATAAAACCCACAAAAAACAAAAATTCACGTAGAAAAAGGAAGAATTGCATTCAACTAAGAAACCCAGAAAAGGTACTAGTATCGGACTCTCTCAATAAGTCACCTAGTCCTCAAGGAAGAAAATTGTTGCCGGATGAGTTCAAAAGGTTCCCAAGATGTGTCTGAATCCGACAAGTCTTTCTAACGTATCAAGACTTTAGAAGATGAGTTGGAGCTGTCCATTAAAGCCTATATGCTCAAAAGATATTTCTTGAGCTAGAGAAGTAGTAACTTGTTCACCTCCTAGTTGACGTAGTTAGGAAATTTGGAATACCGAATAGATGGAAGAATAAGTAAGAAGTTCTAAGTCAATCTACTTGTTTGACAAGCCATTACACCTAAGTGTTTAAAATTTTTCAAGTTAATGTCATAAATTTATTATGAATTTTCAAGTTTGTATTTACATTGTGGATATCAGGAGGAAACGATGTTCGTCATTCTTGACATCAACCGATCGTTATCCCTCTCGTGCTCATTTTGAAATGATTTAGTAATTAATTCGTCATAATTAATCACTATAACATTGATTCGTCATAAGAATATTCATCATAATATGAATCTATTAGGTGATCACACGTCATAATATGGTTCATATGGTAACTAGCCACTAGAAACCATTAATAAAATAATGATAGATAAACATTATAAGTCAGTTTACTTTGTATGTATCTCTTGAACATTGGTAAAACTAATATATATAAAAGATAATTTATTTGTGCAAGACAAATAACTTGTAAGGTTATCAGTCATCTTAACATGGATCCATTAGATAATTGGTCAACATAAAATTGATCTATTAGGAAATCAATCGTCGTGATATGCATTTGTTATGTAATTGATAACCCTAATAAGAGTATATTAAATAATCAACCACCGTGATATAGATTTGTCAGGTAATCTCCACAAAAAAAATATATCTTGAGATAATCAAACATTGTAACTTGTATTCATTATTTAACAAGGCACTTTAATATAAATACCTTAATAAAATAAGGTGAGATAAGATTTTAAGTCAATCTACTTGTTTAACAAGCTACTACACCTAAGTGTTGACTTAAAATATGAAGAAATGTGAATTTAAATCTCATGAAATATATCAAATTATCAGTTTGGTAATCATTGTCTACTTCATTCCTTCCCATTCTTAATCATTACCATTTTGTATTCAATGTAAAATATACGGATGAAAGATGTGATGCAACATTAAAAGAAGTTGTTAAATCCTTAGAAAGTATATGTCAAGAAACATGAAATGAAGTCCATACCTCGACTCTACGCCCTGAATTCCATGACTTGTGTAATGTAACTATTGTGAGGATCTTCAATTGGTCATATTCTTGAGAAAGAGCACCATTATCAGACCCATCTATGAGAATATCACATTGAACAACAAACGAACGAATTCATATTTTTAATGCACACATTCAATTAGTCTAATTTGATATGGTTGTTATCTTAAATTATAATACTTATTATTACAAACACGAGTTTTAATATTATCTCTTATTACATTTTACTATTAATTTTATCTCAAGTCATTACAGCGAGAGTATTTGATATGTCGTGGTTTATGACTTATGTGTCTGATCTTCTTTGTTTTTCATCACAAATTTTTTGAAAAACAAGTAATGCTAGATTTATCTTCTAATTTTAGCTCATGACATGCAATTATTAATTGATAAAATATCTAAAATAAATTAAAAATAGTTAAAAAAATTAATTGAAATAATTAATGACTTTCAATAGGAGGTAAAAATTAGAATCTAAATACAGAAGGTAAGCCTAGTACTACTAAAAAAACTCTATAGTTTTGTTTGTCCCACTGCAATACAAAATTTGGCAGCAATAGAAGAGAAGCTAGATTCCACAAGCTCATTATCTTCTCCTCTAAATCTGCAAATTATTTAACAAACAAAAGGGCCGGCGGCTTCTTATGGGCGGAAAGATCGGATATCATTCTTGAGACTATTGAAGGAGAGATGGAGTGGATTCCTAAGCGGAGACACAACAGACTTAGGAAAAGCAGAAACATTAAACAAGTTTATACCTAGTCACAGACCTAGGTGGTTACACCAAAGACCACTGCTCTCTCTCTCTCTAAATACACCATCCATTTTATTCCTCTCTCATCTTTTTCCATCCCATCCATTTTCCAGGCTAATACACCATCCCTAAAGCATTTATTCTTTTGGAGAGACAGATAGATATATTCTTCTTCCGCTGCTTTCTCTAGAATATTATTATTATCAGTTAACACCTCGTACAACCACAATGGAAGGTCTGTAACTTCCCACGTTCATCTGTAATAAGCCTATATCTAACTTCTTCGAGTTATTTAAGCATCCTTTTTATAGCCATGGAAGTCTAACTTCAATCTAATACCTTATTTTATCAGAATAGTCCATGGACCTTTGTTCTTAATTTCAATATGCTTGGAGTGGTATCATTTTTCTTTCCTGGTTTGTGATTTGTGGTATGATTCTGGTCATAATCACAACTTGATGCCAAAGAGTAAATCTTGTACGCGTGTTTAATTTATTGCAAAGAATTGACTTCTTGGTCATGTTGGCATCTTTGTAACCCCTGCTCATAAATATGATAGTTTAAAAGACTACAGAATTTACAATAACATTGAAAAGCAAAACCATAATTTACAATAAATGGTGACTCGATTCTGACCCCACTATCCATCTATAAATGTATGAGCACATTCAATGACTAACATTGAAAAGCAGAAAAAAGAAGCCACTCGTCGTTCGAAGACGAATGGGAGAGGCAGGAAGTTTGGAACCAGTTCAGATAATGAGGATGGAAGGTTTTGATGTCAGCAGCCAAGAACACCATGGCCATGATCATCTCTCTAAATCTTCACAATCTTCCATTTTAACCAGGCTTCATGCAGGCTACTTCAGAATGAGCATGTCTCTAGGTGCTCAAGCCTTGTTATGGAAGAGTTTAAGTGCAGCAGCGGACATTCATAATTCACAAACAACGCTATCGCACGCTTTCAGAATTCTCTCTTCAACAGCTTCTCTTTTGCTGTGGATTGTCTCTCTACTGACCCTTTTTTCTCTTTCTCTCATGTACCTTTTCAGATGTCTCTTTCACTTCCATATGGTAAAGGCGGAGTTCAGACATCACATAGGAGTGAACTTCATATTCGCTCCATGGATTTCATGGCTTCTATTGCTTCAATCAGCTCCACTGATTGTTGTGGGGGCTCATTCATATCAAGTTCTTTGCTGGGTTTTCACCGTGCCCATTTTGATGCTTGATATTAAGCTTTACGGGCAGTGGTTCACAACAGAGAAACGATTTCTATCTCTGGTGGCGAATCCGACGAGTCAAATGTCTGTGATAGGGAATCTGGTGGCGGCTCAAGCGGTGGCCAAGATGAGATGGAAGGAGTGTGCAGTCTCCATCTTCTCGCTGGGAATGGCTCATTATCTTATCCTGTTCGTAACGCTCTATCAGCGTTTGTCGGGGGGAAACCGATTCCCAGAAATGCTCAGGCCAGCTTTCTTCTCCTTCATCGCCGCACCCAGCCTCGGAAGCCTAGCTTGGAGCTCCATTTCTGGATCTTTCAGTATCCCATCCAAGATGCTCTTCTTTCTCTCCTCCTTCCTCTTCATATCCTTGGTGATTCTCCACTAAACTGAAACGATCATTTTCTAGTAAATTTTCACTCACTTTTGAAGGTTTTAATCTAGGTTTGTCGACCGGCACTGTTCAAGAAGTCGATGAAAAGGTTCTCCGTTGCATGGTGGGGATACTCGTTTCCTCTGACGTTCCTTGCACTGGCGTCGTCAGAATACGTAGAGGAGGTGAAAGGAAGAGAGGCCCCTCTTTTAGTGCTGGTTCTATCAGTTATCTCTGTCCTGGTTTTGCTCGGACTGATGCTGCTTACTGCTCTCAACGTTGACAGACTCTTCAGACAAAACGACCCTATTTTGTGCTTCTCGGCCAATACGGAACCCACGACTCCCATTACAACCTCACTTGTAGATTAAATGGCAATCAGCAGCAAGAATTTGGGTATAAATTTATCATGTCAAAAATCAAGCTTTCAAGTTAAACACTGCTATCTTCCTCTCTTTTTCTTCTCCACACTCAAGCTAATTACATCATCTAAGCCAAGCACAAGTACAACAACCCACCAAACATTACCATGTGATTTAAAGAAAACAAAAGGAGAATCGAAAATGATGTTCTTTTATGAATCTTTCTTGCTGGTTGACCTCGACATTCTGCGGTCGACTGCCTGTAGCTGATTTCGTAGGTTCTGATTTTCCTCTTGTAATCGATCGTACTCTAGAAGGAATCCTTCAGATTGCTTCCGTAGAGCTACTGCGTTTGCTTCCGCTGTATTAAGCGCTTTTGTTTTCGTCTCGATTTCGGACTCCATTTCTTTGAGCTTCGCTCGCAACGCACTTGTTTCTTCCTCTAAGGCTTTGATTTCCACTGAATTGTTGGGTTTTCCATCGTCGGAAACTCTGCTCTGCTTTTTAACCGCCTCCATGCTCTTCCTCCGAATCCGTAGTTCTCTGATATAATGATGTTGCCTGTCTATCATGAGTACCAGAAATAAAGAGCCCCCTGTAAATATATCACCCACAAAATGAAAAAGACGAATAAAATTCCTCATCCAGGAGCTTCCAAAGCAGACAATTAAAACCAGAGAGAGCAGAGTTGAGAACAACACAAGGACATCTGTTGCATTTTGACCATTGTCGTTAGAATTCTCCGCTAACATAATAATATACACTACTCCTAGGATCAAGCTACTCCTTGGATCAAGCTCTTGAGGCGAGCATCTTATGAGAAAAGTCTTTCAGAGCACAAAAAAATATGTGTAATATGCAATTTCCCTTGCGCATCAGTGCTGATGTGCAGAGCTTTGAAATAAGAAATGGGAGATTATGAGCTTTGGGAAGAACAAGGAAATAGATCGTGTAGACAAAACTAAGTAAGGATTGAAGTAAATCAATGAAACATTGAGCTGAACCATAATCAATCCATTCTATCACCCGTCACTCAGCTTCAGCTAGATGGAAAGAAGAAAATTGCATTCCCTCCCACATCCGCCGGATAGGGGTGGATTGATGAACAATACAGACCAAAGCGAACACATTTTTATGCAATTTTCCCACATCCAAATAAATCAAAGCGAATATAAGAAAATAGGAAGCCTCGAGGAGAGAAAATATATGAAATTTACCCATTAGAGTGGCTTCGAGAAGGTGCTTGGCCATTAGAACCTGATCGGTGGGGTTGGTAGCGGCATCTTCGATCCCGCGCTTCTGGATCCTCAGCATGCTGTAAACGCTCGACATGAGGACGATGAAAACGGTTGCCGCTACGGTCTTAACGACAACAGGTCCACGGCCACGCTTGAGGCGATCTAACCCCAGAATCAGCAGTTTCCTCAATGGGGTCTTGAACAAGAGCACCATTATAAGACCCATCTCCGAAAGAATGACACTGAACAGAAGACGAATCATACTGCCCAACAATTGGAAGAAACTCGGAAGACGAAAATTACAAATCAAAGAAGCAGGGCGTCTCAACTCAATCGGTCAGGAGGCGATGGAAAAGTATTATATTTGCCAACGAATCCTCAAAGTTTGACTATTTGAACATGACGCCAGCTGCATAGTTTTTTGCTAAAATGAGTAAAGGTTGAAACTTGAAGCAGCGTTGTGGCGTCTTCCTCCTCGCTCCGATCAACCTAACCGGCTTCCACTTTCTTCCAGAGTGATGAATGGTCTCTCTAAAAAGGCTAATTAGAAAAGAAGAGCTTGATAATTGAGCTGCCTTTTTTATCTTACTTTTTCCATTTCTTGTTCGGACAACGCCAACCATAATGCTAGAGACGCTGCCAGGATGACCCTATGTTGCGTCTAATGCTTTTTTTTTTTGCTTTTCAATTGAGAAATTCATTTCAACTGGATAACGATGGTTGCAAGCTATTGCAGAAAAGAGAAGCTTCCGAGAGAAGATCTATAATCTGTGTTGTTTCTCAAGAGAAGGAGAGAAACCACTTAGCTTATCTTTTACTGGTTGGTTTTGATGGTTTACCAACATGGCGGAATTCATTATTTGGTGAGGTACTCTCCTCTCCCATTTTAACAGTTTTAACTCAAAGATTAAATATTTGTCGAAGACTTTGAAATCCCTTTGTCAAATTACATTTGACATTTTTATTGATCTCTTTAAAAAAAAATCAGATTCATTTTAATAAAAATAAATTTTTTAAAATAAATTTTAACTAATCAAATTTACTAGATTTCATTAACAGTCGATTAATCTAATAAATCAAATTTATAGATTAATCATAAAATTGAAAAAAACAGTTTTTAGAATATATTTATGAAAATAACTTTTCAAGATAATATAACCTTATGAGATTTTCTAGATCTATTTTAAGTTTTTAAACAAACTATAAGTATCAAATTTCATTTCATCAGATTCTTCAGATCTACTTTTAAATCAAATTTCAAAAATCTTATTTTAACAGTTTGTTAAATAATAAATTTTAATTTAAATTTGTAGGTGAAATATCATCCGATGAGAGTCCTCAAATCTAATTTAAATCCTTTAAAATAATCTCATCTAATGAGATATTTTATTTTAAATTCAAAATATAAAAACTATTTATATATTTTGAATCATAATATATTCATTTGAGTGTTTATAAATGATTAATTATAATTAATCATTTATATATTTATTCTTGTAACATAGAAATTTGAATAATGATATAAGATAATAGAGAGACCGATGGACCTATAGTCCTAAGCTCCAATAATATTTGTTAATTAATATAAATAGTTTATATTAATTAACACAATTATTAACTATAGAATAATTCTACTGAATACTTAGAGTTGCACTCTTAGAACTATAAAGTATATTTACTCAAAGTAATGTTCATTGATATAGTCGTTACATATGTATTAATCTTTCATTAAGATTCGTAATAGAGCTAGGCATAAAATATTTTAAGCTCTCATATTATATCTTTATACTTGACTATCATTAGTTCTTAATTGAATAATTAATTCATATCATTTATGAATTTGCGCTCTAGTTATTCAATCTCTGAACTAACAAACAATGGAATATTATATTATAGATTTTATTGCATCAATTTTAGCATTCTCAGCTACTCATTTAATTTATTTTCAAAATACAAGGTTTATGTAATGTAGCACGTACAAAACTATACCGAGTAAAACAAAGAATAAATTAAAATGAAATAAGAGTCTATTAAATATAATGAATTAAGATCATATATATATATATAACCATCATTATGATAAAATTAATTGTTCTTCGTTTAACGGATATTATAAGGACAATATAATTTCATTTGGTTTAGTCCTATAAAATACAATCATTTTATGTCACTACATATATAGTCGGAATATAACTATACGTTCTCAACGAAGTGATCTGTATTTATAAATTTATTAATTTGAACATCTTATACTTTAAATATAAATCATGAACTAATGTGATTATTTCTTTTTAAATTTAATCTCACATATATCAACATATATGTAAATTTAAAATTGCACAAATAATCAATTATTTTTCTTTGAATTTATAAAACATATCGTATAATACAAATATAAAAAAATTATTTATTAATTACATGCAATAAAAATATTTATCACATTTATTTGTTGGATACATTATACCCATCACTATTTCCGGGACAGAAACCCCAATTTGAGTCTGCAAAGGCCTTTAGCTAAATCGATGAGGTCGCAAGATCACATAAGCCCATGAAATAGAAAGTAAAAGGAAGCTCTTGCACCAGAGATTTGACCTCGTCCTGTATCCATTCAAGCCCATCAATCAATCTTCTTCCTAAATTATCAAAACCCACAAAATAAAAGTTGAAAACTATGTCAAAATTTAACAGTTGCATTGGTTTGACGGCTACTGTTTCCAAATTCAGTAGATTAAAACAACATAAACTGACCATAACTCCCAATTAAAATTGGCAGCGTCCTAAGGAGACCTGAGAAAATTTGAATATGGAAAATAAAGTCCAAGCGAATGGGTCATGAAATGACAAAGTCAATCCAGTCAGCCAGTCAAACTCCTCCCCTCCCTATAAATTTCCTCCCCAGATTGCTCAGATCTCAACAACATCAGCTCATTCAACCAATTCTTCTACAATGGCTTCCTTATCATCCTCCGCCTTTCTTTTCTCTTCTGATGCTGTTTCTTCTTCTTCTTCTTCAAATAGAATCCGCGCTTCCTTACAAGTCCCAAATCTATCAAAGCTTCGAGCAGCATTGCCCATGAAAACTGCACCAACTTTGAAAGTTTTCGAGGAACTGAAGATAAGAGATGAGGTCGCCAAAAGGATGCAACTTGAACGGAATAGCACTGACTCCGACGCCAATAAGAACAAAGCGATTGGTCAACTTTGTGCCATCTTGGAGGCTGTATCTGACAGGATTGAGTCGCACAGGAACATCGGCGAGCAGCGAGATAACTGGAACTCTCTTTTGTTGAACTCCATTAACATGATCACTCTCTCAGCTGCAACAATGGCGGGTCTGGCAGCAGCAAATAGCGCAGCAGTTCCGCTATTGGCCTTTAAATTGTCGTCCACTATCCTTTTTTCCGCAGCGACTGGAATGCTAATGGGGATGAACAAGATTCAACCTTCACAACTGGTTGAGGAGCAGCGTAATGCTGTGAAGTTGTTCAGGCAACTCCAAGTCCAAATTCAAAGCCTGCTAAATTATGGAACTCCGGCTTCAGAAGATGTTCAAATCGCAATGGAGAAGGTGCTTGCCCTGGACAAAGCATATCCACTTCCCTTGCTCGGAGCTATGCTTGAAAAGTTTCCTTCAGCTTTTGAGCCTGCTGTTTGGTGGCCGCAAAATGATGACCGGCGCCAAAAGGAAGTCGTCTTATCGGAAAAAGGAATACCACCTAGTTCGAATGGATGGAGTGAGGAACTTGAAGTTGAAATGAGAGAGATAGTTGAAGTAATGAAGAGAAAAGATTTGGAGGAATATGTCAGACTGGGCAACATAGCTTTGAAAGCCAACAAAATTCTAGCCGTATCTGGTCCTCTGCTCACCGGCATTGCGGCCGTCAGTGCAGCTTTAGTGGGGAATTGGTCATCGGCGGTGGTAGTTGCAGTGACAACGGGAGCATTGGCTTCTGCAGTGAATAGCTTGGAGCACGGTGGGCAAGTAGGAATGGTGTTAGAGATGTACAGAAACTGTGGCGGCTTCTTTCGGCTAATGGAAGACTCAATCGAAACTGCTCTGCAAGAGAGAGACGTGAAGAAAAGAGAGAACGGGGAGGTCTTTGAGATGAAGGTGGCCTTGCAATTAGGAAGAAGCTTGTCGCAGCTCAGACAGCTTGCGAAGAACTCGTCTTCCACTCGAGACCCCATTGATGAATTCGCAAGCAAGCTTTTCTGATGATTTCTTTACACAGTTGTAGGACAGTTAGTTTTATTGTGCATAAGATGAAGATATAACCTTAAGTGTTCATAGTCGATGAGAAATAGAAGTTTGTTGTTATTCTGAAGAAATAAATATATTACAAGAAATTCCGTCTTAAGCAAATGGGCCTCGAAGGCAGGCTGTCCCACTCCCACCCAGATCATCTAATCTCCATTGGAATCTGGGGCAGCCATCCTAAGAATTGGTGGCGTTGAGTTCAGTTCAGAGTGGACGAGATTCACCCTCCACTTCTCTCTCTCTCTCTCTCTCTCTCTCTCTCTCTCTCTCTACTGTTATTAATTCTTATGCTAATTCCTAACTAGTTTTGGGATTGGCTTGACTATTATTATGGTTCAACCATGTTGAAGCTGTATCTCTACTCTCTTGTACCTCTCAAACTCCGCCACGCTCTTCCCTCTAGGATTATCCATCTTAATTTCTTCACCCTTTCTGGGTCTACCTCTACCCATCTTCTTCGCACCATCTCCTTCCAGCAAAGACATCGTAGATGGCTGGTAAGCAGCTCCGAGGGTTTTTGGTATCAAATTCAAATATTTTCTTTTCTCATATGTTAGTTCGTGGTGAATTCTTCAGTGTCAGCTGGATAGTTCTCTCTCTTTGGATGATGATGACGACGACGAGTATCGTTCCTCGCGCAATATAGCCATCAGTTTGCTGAGGCGGTACCGCAACTTTGTTGGACGTGGAGGGGGCAACCTTAAAGTATACTCAGTAGCTTTGTTGGGTGGATTAGCATTAGAGATAGCAAGAAGCATGTGTCGTTTTCCTTAATGAAATTTTGTGGTTGTCATCAGGAATTCATCAGTGCGGGGGTAAATGCATATGCCCTGGGTTGCACGGACGAAGGATTGAGGAAAGAACTTGTCGATTTGAAGAATTCGGGCGTGGAAATTGAAGCAATCCAAAGCTATGGAGGAAGCACTAGCCTCAAGTGTAAAATCATATCAGAGGAGGTAATCTCCACCAATCAACTTCAATATTAATCAATTGGAGAGATTAAAAGGGTTTGAATTTCAGATAAACGAATGCATCCTGGCGTTGAGCATCATATTCATCACCATTTTGTGCACTCCACAGCCCACTGTGGTGAGATGGTCGGCCACCCCTCCGGTGTCGGACGAAGTAAGACTCCACTGGAAAGGCTTTTGTGCGCTCATTGCTAATGCATATTACGTCAAGGGGATGGCTTGGTCAGGCTCTCTCTATCTATCTCTTTCTCTCTCCGATGTCTTTTGCTCATTTTGAACATCAGTGCAGGCTCCCAGTGAGAACTCTTCAACTAGAGCAAATGGCCGTGGTGGGGCAGGCTGAGGAGCCTTCGGTTGTCGCCGGCAGAATGCAACTGGTGTTTACCACACTCGAGGTTTGTCTCGTGCTCTTGTTTACATGCTATTACAGTTGTGCGCGATTACAGACATTGATGTATTTTTGTGCACTTCAGGTGGTGAGTCCGCAGTGGCCTAGAGTGTGATGTTTCAAGATGGAGATCAAACTGTTCTCTGCTTAAAATTGCACGAATCAGTCAATTTTGTACTCTTTGTTCATATTTTTGGTACATAAAAGAGCAAGCTTTTCTGTCTATTCTTTTCAAACATGAATTTTGTCTATATAAGCTTGTACACTGCCGTTACAAAATTAAAGAATCAACTCTAGCAACTATCTTCTACTCAATCTGGAATTCCTCCAGCATACAACATGCAAACCCTAGGGTGAATCCAAATGACTTGCAATTACATATTCATCACAAAATGTCAAAATTTAGGACTGGCAGTATCACCCCTACATCATACCTTTGGATCAACTAACAAGCGCAGAAGCATCTTTCAGTGTTTTCCGCGCTCGCCAATGGACGGCAGAAGCTGTTTCTGATGTTCCCATCTGCAAAATTCCAAAACAATGTACTAATTAGGAGTATGAAAATAATGGGAGAAGCAGTATAAAATGTAGTTGACAAACACATCCTATATACTGTTTTACAAAGCCGAGAAACAAAAATGGCAATTATAGTTCAACATTTTATCTTGCTTTGCTTACATATGATGATCAGGGTTTTGGTGAAAATCAAACACAAAACATGACATTATTTTCACAAATATTGAAAAAGTTACCTTCTTCTCCATCATATAGTAGTCTCGCCACAAGCTCACGTCTTTGTTGTGAGTTGAAAGTGCAGATTCATACAAATTGCGAGCATTTGCAAGACTCCTTTTATCCCCCGCACAGGCAAGATTTAACTCCAATTCGATGCATTTTCTGAAGGCAGTAAGCCCTGGATGTGGTATTGAAAGAAATCTGCAATCAAAGAATATTCCCTATATTAATTGAAGGAAGCTATCAAAAGGCAACACTGTCAGATTTCAATTATAGAAATAACAATAAGATGTCATGAGTAATTACAGGTTTCGACTAAATTTTAGAAAAACTTTGCTCGCTAGTAAACTGCAGAATACCTCTTGTACAATTCTCGTGCCCGCAGAATTCCATCCCTTTGTAAAACAATACTTATAACAGCAGAAGAAAGTGAAAATCCTTCGTCACTGCCACCATACTTGATCAATGAAATGAGAGAAATATCGACCAGCTTGTCAAAATAATAACTTTCATTTGTAAAGAACTTGAGAGCCTGCAATACGAACAAACATTAAAATCAATCGAAATAATTGAACTACTGCTTCATAAACCCATTTCGGTTTAATTTGAATTGTCAAGTTCTTCATATTGAAAGATATCAACATAATATCAAGACTACTACACACATAGATTTACTAAATAATACTATCTTATGATCCATCCAAAGAATGCAAGTAATTCAACATTTTGGTGAACTCCAGAACAATGAAGCAGTTGAGGATAATTTAACAGGACAGAAGGATGCAAATAGATCTATTTTACTTCGTACGATGATTGGTAAAAATTCAGGCAAAATGGCATAGAGCAAGGTGCAATATGATCCGCAGAACAATTATGATAGATTTGTAACTCCAGCACCTTGTGATAAGTCTAAAGCTTGGCAATTCACGTTTGCTAGAGTTTGAAATAGAGAACTATTTAGTTATTGAAAAATGAAACCAGTAAAAATTTAAAAAAATAATAATAAACAAAATGTGCTGCCATGGTTTGGAGCAGACGTGTAATACAGCCATTAGAAATCCAGTTAAAACAGTTAAATTATTTGAGGTACTATCTATAAATGTTTAGAGAGAGAGAGAATTTTAAATTTGCATAGGCCTGCGTACCAGTTGCCACAAGCTCTCAGCCTCTGAAACACATAATTTTCCCAAAACATCCTCAAATATTTTAAAAATAGGCTGCAGATCATTTTTATTTGAACAGGTCAACTTCTTTGAAATGAATCCAATTTCAATTGACGCCCTTAGAAGCCATAATTTCGCAGACTTTGAAAATTTTACACTGCAAAGGTTTTCTGCCAGTGTTCGAGCTTCATCAGTTTTCCCAAGTTGCAAATAAACTGAAACGTACTGGCAAGCAAGATCTTCAGTAAGGCACCCCATGTTTTCAGCCTTTTCAAACACTTTAAGCAGATGTGAACCATGACTTAATAATCTGGAATCTGGCGCTTCTTCATTTTGAGAGGGAACAACATCCATCAAAAATTTTACATAGAGGTCAAACATCCCAGAAGAAGGCACAAACTTGAGAGCTTCCTCATAACCCTGATGATGGAAAGGTTATTATTATATCATCTCAATATAAGTAAACCAATGATGAATAAGGATCAAGGATAATTTTTTATGTGTATTTCACTAAATAACAAGGAGCAGATCGAAAATAATTGTCATGCAGATATCACAACAGCTAAGACTTTAAAACATCTACAACTTCAATACCTGTATAGCCTCTTCTATATGCGAAAACATAATTTCTTCACCCACTCCCTCTGTAGCTGCAGTGTGAACTTTTCGTCTGGCCAGCCAGTCCCAGTATTCTGGTTCTGTCGAGAAGTCTCTTTTCATGTCTTGCAGTATCTCATCCCGCATTTCTTTTGAATGATCCAGCTCGGTTGCTTCCAATATTTCGAGTAATTTCTTTCTCAGGCACAAACTGAAAGGGATAGCTTTAACTGCTCCGCTGTAGATAGTTTGCAAAATGCTCAAACCTTGCCTTTGAAAGAGGTCCACATTTGTGTCTGTCTCCGCAGTTTCAAAACTCGATCCATCATTATTTTCTTTTTCTTCACCTAGAGATAGAAATAAATCTTTGTTTTCATCTCTCCACTGTTTCTCCTCAGCAACACTACCATTACGAATGAGACTTCCTTTATCTTCTCCAAGAGCAACTTTTCGAGCCTTTAACTTATTAAGGTATGTGAGTTCCATCCGAAGGTACTCTATCCAAAGGTCTTCTGAATTTGGGCAAACTCTCAAACCACTGAGCATGAGAGATCGAGCAGACTCGACATTTGTGTTATGGTCGAACTCCCAAGCAGCAGCATAAATCCAAACTCCCGGGACCTTGGGATGAAATCTAATCAGCTCCGCAAGGACCTGAAAACCAGCAAATGGCATTGCACAACCATAAAGTTCAAGTTATAGGGACTGGTAGTCCCACTTCGATTTTGATTCAAAAGCACGAACAGGGAAAGAAAAGCTCACACCCTCATCATTGCAGGAAACAAGGAAAATAGCGTTCCCACCCCCATTAAAGTTAAAAACTCAAGCCAAGAGAACAACTGGAAGTAAAATCCCTCAGCCGGGAAAAATGAAAAACTGACCTTTTTCATCCTTCCATGTTTTCGCTGTCGACAAAATTCCAGATATCGAAACCAAAGATCAATGTCGCCCTTAAACCGCGTGACTGCGAGCCTGTAAATCTCAATAATCCTCGATACACCAGCGAAATCAGAAACCGACTTTCTCATTTTCTTGTTACCCTGCTTCTTCACCTGGCGAGCCGCGGCTTTTTTTCTTAGTCGACGAAGTGAGTCAAGCTGGGTCTCGTATTCGATATAAGCCAAATAGTCGTGCTTGAGAGGACTAGGGCGCTTGAGGCGAAACTCAAACTTTCGGCGGTGCTTGACTATGTCGGCAATCTCAGCGCGAGTGAAAAGGCCACGAGTGTGTAAGTCATCGAGCTCGGTGACCATGCGCTCCAATCGGTACTGAACTACGTCCGCCATAGCTGAGAGAGTGAGGAGGTATAGCGAGAAGAAAATCGGGGGGCAGAGCAGCAGGAGAAAGGAGGGAAGAAGAAGAAGGGCTTAATACTACCTCCATTGGGGGCCGGTCATGGGCCTGACCCGGGTCTTGGGCCTGATCCGGGTCCTGGGCCAGCCAAATTTCTTCAGTCCGTTGGTTTTGAAAACTAATCTTCTTTATCTTGGGCCCAAACTTAACCTCTACAAATTTTACCCGAAAACCCAATTAAGACGATAAGAATCACTTGTCCGTCATAGTGTGAGATTAGAGTATAAAATTGTAGATTACTTGGCTAAGAATGTGGGTTTTTGGAAGTGTTCGGGTTGCATTGTTGCAAAATGCCGGAAATTATTGGATAAAGTTGTGAATTTTTGAAGTTTATAGATCATCTTAATCTATAATTTAGAATTTGGAGTCAAAAGATAGGTGATTTTGAGAGGCCATTTCAGTGACAAAGTTTGTAAAAGCTCTCAATAGAATGAATGAAATGTCTTGTTTTATTCCATATTCATGCAAGACTCAGCTCAAGACAAATATCATTGCCTCCACTGCTACTTCCTGCTTTGCTCACTCTCAATGGCTGGTAGCCTCTTAAGCTCAGAGACAGACCCATTTTTCTATCTGTTTCTCTCTCCGCATCATCATCATCTTCTTCTTCTGATTTATGCTCTAATCTTCCATCACTGCCTCTGCAACCTCCTTCTAAGGCTTTCCTTTCCTGTCAACTCAACGCTTTTAGCTCATCGACATCGTATTATTGTTTCTTAGGTTTTCTTTTTATGTCTACAGAGAGAGAGAGAGAGTTGTTATGAGTACATGAACTGTGCATCTTCTCACTACATCTTTAAAGATGAAGTAAGAAATTGGTTTCTGCTCCCATCTTCTATCGTCATTCACCACCTCTCTCCTTTCGTTCCTGCCAAAATCAAAAACCCATTTTAGAAAGAGAAAAAGGAAGGAGAGAAAAGGAAGTTTTCACGAACCAATGAGACAGATCCAAGCTTGTTCTTGGAAGATGATCAACAAGAGTTCCATGGTCTTCACATAATAATATGCATTTAGTGGTGGGTTGAGGATGACCCTTTCGTTCTAAACATGAATGGTTTAAGGCTTTCGATCCAGAGCTGTTGTTTGTTTCCGTGGCCACTTCTGCTGCCCATAGGAAAAGTAAAACACTTTTAAAGCAGAACTACTTCCTTTTCTAGGCATCTACTCTTTCTCTGTTGTAACCTATCTTCTTTCTTAGAGGGACAATTTAGAAACGAACCTTGAATGATCCGCTCGTGCTTCATGCTCCTGTACATCTGTCAATGGAAAAGAAAGATGTTAGGAAACTTCTCAGAGGAAAGAAAAACTAAGCTTATTGGGTAAAGCTCGTGAGAACCTGTAGATGGCTTTTGACGTGAGATATGGTGAGGCCCTTCACATTCATTATTTGTAAAACCATCTTGGGCGTCGCTCCTGATGATCAAAACCTCATCATTATATAGACTGTTGACAATTTTGTAATCAATCAAACATAATCATTATAGGATAGACTTTTAGGTGAGGATATTGATGAAAGAAAGCAGCTTTGTTGTGGGCAAGAAATCAACTAGAAGGAAAGGAAACTAGGCTTACTGTCTTCTCCACCAAGGCGTTCAACTGCATGCACGAAGCAGCGATGGAGGTCAGGTGTCCATCGAAGCCGAGGCATTTTGGATCGAACATAAGGTCTAATGGCAGCCGATTTCAAACTCATCGGAGGATAGTTGCAGAGCAAACTTCGCCGACAAACTCTCATTTTTTTGATTTTGAAGGATGCTCGAAGGGAAGAATGGAGGAGACCCTTTTAAAGACATACCATTTTCAACCCTATAGAAAAAGAGAGAGAGGGGGAGGGAGAAGGCATGGAGGGATGATGAAGTGCAGTAATGGAGTCGAGGGTGTCATAAATACTAAGCGAGATTCTGTTGCATAGGATTGTCCTTTTGTTCAGCTTTTCTGTGCTCAAAAGAGTCAGTTTAGTCGCCTGGAGTTTTGATTGGAAGAAGGAAAGTTTGGAAGCGGAATTTGTGGGCTGGTTTTTATTCAAAAGTGCGTTGATGATTGGGTGAAAAACCGAAGGTAGAACAGTAAAAGGAACTGAAGAAGACGCTGACGATATCATTTCCTCTAGACATTCTCTCACTCTCTTTTCTGGACATTCTCTTTCGTTCAAACTACAAAATCATAAGAACATGGACATAAAGCTACAATATACTTTCATGGGCAGTAGCTTTTTCGAGTAAACAGAATCAATAACCTTAATCATCATGATGTGGTTGACTGTGAAAACAAAACGATAAAGAAGGAAATAAATCATCATTCATTTGCAGATAACTACAGGGTGAGATAATGAGAGAGGAAGATTAGAAGGAAAAAGAGAAAAAGCCCATGGAGATGACAGAAGCAGTGCATGTCCACAAGGAAACATACCAAAAACTGGCAGTGAATTTCAGACATCGCCACGTGAAGCCACGCACACATAGCCTCCGGAAGCCACGACGAAGAGGGAGTATGACTTTGATGGAGGAAGCCACTGCCCAGAAAGAGAATTGCACAGCCAGAAGAGAACGGTTTTTGATATCGTAAGCGGCTCGAGGAATAATTAATGGCGGGAATGCGAATGTAAACGCATGAGGTTTTTGTCTGACTCTAGACGTAAGAAGGAGTGGTCAACATTCAGAATTCCTGCTCATTTTGTGGGCGTCGTGTTGTAAGAATCGAACAGTTGATGTAACCAAGGAATGATTTCCATATTTCATAGCAACCCACGCCCGCCTTCTGCCCGCTCTTCCATAAATCCATCCAAACCCATTCCATTCTCGTCACTCCTCACCTTTCACCATGCCAAAGAAGAAGCTCAGACTGTTCACTCAAGGCTCTTCTGTTAGTTTGTGCACTCTTTCTCCCTCCCTCCCTCCCTCCCTCCCTCGTATTTATATGGGTTGTTTGTAGGTTGTTTTGGAGAATGACTTGGTCAAGCTAACAATATCGAAACCTCAAGGATACGTTACTGGCATTAAATATGGAGGAATGGACGTGTTAGACCTCCAGTCAAGTGAATCCGGCAGAGGGTACGCTCCCTTTTCATTAAGCTCTCGCGATTATGATCACTTGGTGTTTCCAAAGTTTTTTTTTTTTTTTTTTTTTTTGACTGTTTATGAAGTATTACATCAGATATTGGGATATAAACTGGAGTTTGCCTGGTGGGAAGGACAGATACCAATTGTATGCTCTTGTTCTACGTCGTATGCTACATCAAGTTGATGCTCAATTTGTACCCACCCCAGCTGGTTCTGAGTTCCATCCTTCTTTCTTTCATCTTGCAGACTTAAGGGACTTGAATACAACGTGGTTCATTCGAGCAATGACCGAATGGAAGTATCATTCCAGACTGTCTATAATCCATCAATGTCAACCAACAAACTGCCACTCAGTGTAGACATAAGGTGTATTTTCATTTCCCCACCAAAAACTGGTCCTTAAGTTTGACTAAAAGTCTGGTAAAAAGAAATATACATGCACTTAACTTTGCAGATATATTTTGAGGAGTGGTGTTGCAGGCTTCTACAGCTATGCAATTTTCGAACGTCTGCCTCAATGTCCTGCTTTTGATCTTGCGCAGACGAGACTGGTTTTTAAGCTTCGACAAGAGAAGTAAAGTATCTCCCTTTACTCACAAATTGAGTGGATGTTGTTACTGGATTAACTCTGTGCCTGCAAAATTCAAATCAAATCAGGTTCCATTACATGGCAATTTCAGACGAGAAGCAGAGAATAATGCCAGTGCCGGAGGATCTAAGGCCGGATAGAAGCAAACAACTTATTGTTCCTGAATCAGTGTTACTGGTGAATCCCACTAATCCTGATCTTAAAGGAGAGGTTGATGATAAATACCAGTATTCAATGGACAACAAAGACGGAGGAGTTCATGGTTGGATTAGCTCTGACCCGATTATAGGATTTTGGGTCATCTTTCCCAGCCATGAGTTCCGTAATGGCGGTCCAACTAAGCAAAATCTTACAGTGCACACGGGTCCATTCTGCCTCGCTGTACAACATCATTCTTATTTTAAGTCATCTTCAACGAACCAGGATCAGTCTGAAGGAAGATCTAACTTTGTTTTTTTCTTTGTTCTGCCAGATGTTCCATGGCTGTCACTACATTGGAGAAGATATAGTGGCTCATTTTGAGGAGGGAGAGACGTGGAAGAAGGTTTTTGGCCCTATCTTCGTGTACCTTAACTCGACTTCTCATGTATCAGATGCATACAATCTATGGATAGATGCAAAACAACAGGTTCTTTTACTATAATGCCTTTAATAAAATGGCATAAACAAGATCAATAATGCTTACTTGATTCGTCATAGAGGGTGTCCGAGGAGGCTGCATGGCCCTATGATTTTGTGTCTTCCTCATATTATTTTACTGCAAATGAGCGTGGATCCGCAACAGGGAGACTGTTTGTCGAAGACAGGTATTAGAGCTCTGTCAAGACTTCCAATTGATGGAAAAAGTATATTTTGATTCATACTATGCGTAGGTATATTTCTGGTTCTCTCATTCCAGCCAAGTATGCATATGTTGGTTTGTCAGCTGCCACAAGTGAAGGAACCTGGCAAACAGAAAGCAAGGTGTTTGATAAATCTCCTTCTCCTTTTGATATAATGCATTCTTTTACAGATGCTAATCAGGTTCGAAAACCGTGAATTCAGGATTATCAGTTTTGGATACAAACTGATTCCAACGGGAACTTCACCATCAAGAATGTTGTTCCTGGAGTCTATGGGCTGCACGGTTGGGTACCTGGATTTATCGGCGATTACCTCCAAAAATCTCTTGTAACAATCTCTGCAGGTGCTCTCATATGGAGAAATTTCAATTATAACATGTTCTTTCTTAACAAAACGAACCATGCTAAAAGAGAAACTCGTTTCCTGATAACTAAAATCATTGCTGCAGCAACACAGATAGAACTTGGCAATTTGATCTATGTTCCGATCAGAGATGGACCTACTTTGTGGGAGATCGGCTTTCCTGATCGTACGGCAATCGGCTTCTACGTTCCCGATGTGAATCCAATGTACGTTAATAAGCTGTTTGTCAACAGCCCTGAAAAGTAAGCAATTGTCCCTTTAATCGGCGAATAACTTTCTTGATTTGAACCAAATTGGAGGACTAAGGGAGACAGATTTCTACCAAATCCAGGTTCAGACAGTATGGAATGTGGGATAGATATACTGATATGTATCCTAAGAACGATCTAGTTTTCACCGTAGGCGTTGACGATACCAAAAAGGACTGGTTCTTTGCCCAAGTTGACAGGTTTCATGTTTTGAAAGCATTGTCTATTTCAATTTGGAACTAGAGTGATGCAAATTATGGAACATTTGGCTTGGCAGGAGAGGGGAAGCTAACTATCTTCCCTGTACTTGGACCATCAAATTCAACCTCATCTCAGTTTCTGATGGAACCTACAAATTAAGATTGGCGACTGCATCAGTTACCCGCTCGGATCTGCAGGTCTAAAATTCTTTCCAGATATCTTTTTTTTTTTTTTTGGAAAAAGACCCTTTTACCATCTGTCTTTAGCAGTTCAGGTTTACGTGAACGTGATGAACACTGGACACCTGGTTTTCGAGGAGACTAATTTGGGGGCCGACAACGCTGTTTGCCGGCATGGAATTCATGGACTGTATCGGCTTTTCAGCGTCGATATTCCTCGGTTGTTGCTGGTCAACGGAGATAACAGCATTTATCTCACACAAGCAAAGGGTGGAGATGCACTCTGTGGGATTCTGTATGATTATTTAAGACTCGAAGCTCCTGCCCCCTCTTAGAAACATGATTCCAATTCAAATACAAATGTGGAGTCTTGTTCTTCCTGTTTTTGCTTCACTGCTTTACTTATAATTTCAGATTTAAAGACCCATTTGATTCACCAATGTTTTTTTCCATCCTAAGACGATCCAAATCCTCAGAAACAGATCATCTGAACAAATGCCTCAAAACCTTATAAAACACAAAACTAAAGCATTGACTTTGACACATACGAACCAGCTTACATAACCACCACACCTCAACTTCAGAACTTTGTATGGCTAACTTGTCCCACCCTGCATTACGGATCAAATTTTTGTCAACGGATTAATTGACAAAGATTCTGCTCTCGGAATACTATGATGGACCAAAAACTGGAGCCTGGTCTTTCTATGAGTAGTATAATTGTTTCCCTGTGATCTTTCAGCTCCAACTCATCGGAGGGCATTCACAAAAGCTATCAACGAATCAACGTCCCTCTTCTCGGAAGGATACTTGATTGGCCTGGCTGATTGTTTAGGGAAAAAGAGAATTGTGGGGAAGCTGCCTAGCTGCAGCTCTCGCTGCGCATACTCTTTTTGCTCATTATCAGCTCTGAATTTTCCAACCTTAATCCCGCTCCCTGCCAACTTCTCTGCCAATTCCGTGTAAGAACTTTCCATTGCCTGCTCACATTTTTAGACCAAATTGAACGTTAGAGCAACTCAAAACAAACAATGTCAAAGTAAGAACTGAAATTATGTTAAATTACTAATTACCTGACAGAATTGGCACCATGGAGCATAGAGAACAACAAGCCATGGCTCTCTTCGATCCTCCATTCTTGCCAAATTTTCTATCCCAGTCCTACTCAAGCTGACCAAATGCGCAGAGTTGAATATATCTTTAACTGTAGCAGTTCCATTTCCAATGCCGTTAACGTTGGCTGCATTTTTCTCTTTAAGATTACCTTTGTGGAGACCACACTCCTTAGCCTTTGCATCCTCCCACCACCACCTTCCCTCCCTTTCATGTTGACCGGGTAGGACAGGTCTAGTGCACGGCTCACAACCAATAGAAACGTATCCTTGCGAGTGCAAGGAGTTGACGGGCACATTCATGGCTCGTAAAAAACACCAAACATCTCTGCCCTCAACATTGGCAACTGGATTCCACTTCACCAGGCTACCGATGCCACCATCGAGTCCTTCGAAAACTGGGTCCACCTGAACAACAGGAACTTCAGACCGAGTGCCTGGAGATTGATCTTTCCTCTGGCCACTGATCCAGGCTCGTAGACCCCTAAGAGCTCTCCTCAAAGGTCGTACCTTGCGGATGCGGCAGCACTCTTGGTGGCCGTCCTCGTAGAAAGAGAACATCCCCTTGCTTCTCACTAAGGCTTGAACTTCAATAGCATCCGGGAACATGTACTCAATGCGGATGCCATAGTGCTTCTCAACTGACTCAAAGTATCGATATGTTTCTGGATTCAGCCTTCCAGTGTCCAAGCTGAACACTCTGAAGGGCCTACCAGTGAGACGAGCGTACTCAATCAAGACAACATCTTCAGCACCACTGCAGGAAAAGAAAGCTAAAAATTTGTCACTAAGCAAGATAAATTGTAGAAGAAAGCTATGAACTTGCTCAATAAGTTCAAAAAGAAAAAGCTTGTAAGACAATTAATCAGAAAGCTATTATCTTCCTGGTTAAATCCAGTTATTTGAGCATTATGTCGCCCAATTACTAGATTTGAAGTTACAAAAGGCCACATGAATCATTCAGATAAAATTTATTCAGCAACAAGAAGGTCAATCTTATATGATAGTCGCCATCATTTCTTTAGTAATAGCACAAATGCATAGCTTATATCATCTATAAATCAATGGTTAATTTAGCAAGTGAACAACCTGAATGCAATCGCAATATGGTTCCCAAATTTCTCAAGAGCTTTATCCATTATCTGGAGAGGAGAAGCATTTTGAAGATCTTCAGCTAATTTGTCATAGTCATCTACCTCAATTTTGTCAGCCACCTCTGTAATGGGACCGAAGAAAGATGCAGAAAACGGATTCACTTCCAAAGAAACTAGCGTCCTCCAAAATTCATCACCCAATAGCAGAATTGTAGGAAAAAATAAAAAAAAAAAAAAAAAAAAAAATCTCACCAGGAGCAGCGATGGGGGCTGCCAGGGGGACTATGGAATGGTTCCGTTTTGGCTCTGCATTCAGAGGCTTCACGGAGCATCGTCTCAGGTTAATCACCACTGAGGATCGAAGCGGCCGACCCAACAACCGAAAAGAACCAATTTGAGCTGCTGAAAACAGAAACGAAAAGTTCAGACTTAGTGGAATCCGATTAACTCAGTATTCCAAAGTAGAATCTTAATCATTACCAACAGGGAAAAAGCATAATTGGAATCAGATGGAAGTAAAATTAGGACGATTCGATATAACAAAGCAAAACAGTAGAAGGAAAGAAGTGAAGAAAGAACCTTTAGCGTCAGAGCAGGGGAATGAGCGGGGAAAAGTGGAGGACGAAATGGGTGGAGAGGTAGACATTGAAGAGATCGGGAAAACTTGGGAAGGCAAGCTTTTGTGAGATATAGATGAAGTCTGGGATGGTGGTGACTGGTGAGAGAAGGAAGGGAATAAATAACAGGAAAGAGTGGTGGCAATGGCGATGCATTGAACCTGGACGCAATCGGGAACAATGGGAGGCTCACGCCCAATGCTGACATTTAAAGATGGGATTGGACGACGGGTCTCGTCCTCTATGTACACTCCCTCGTGAATAAAAATAAAAGGGTTAAAACTAATTTTAACATAAAATACAAAAAGAAAAATTTAATAACTAAAATCTTAAATTATAAAAAATGTAACGGATCAAATCTTGACGACTAATTGATCACCTAGTTCTGAATTAGCGTCTAGAAATGAGGTCATCACCCTGCGTTCTGAATTAACGCGGAGAACAGGAGGCCGATCCCCCCTTCTGTCTAGTATTTATGTGGCACTAAACGTATTAGATCGGGGTCAATGTGGGGGACGGGGACCTCTGTTTATCCATTTTAGAGGTATTCGAGAACTGAGAGTCACTGTCTCGAAATGATCTCCCGACTCAATACATCTAATGTCACGTAAGTACTTGACAGAATAGAATGATCAACCCCCGTTCTAAGTTTAAATTCAGAACATGGGGTAATTAGTCACTCGTCAGGGTTTGATCTATTACATTTTTTATAGTTTAAAGTTTTAGTTGTTAAGATTTTTAATTTACGTGGTGTTTCAAATTAAACCAGTTGAAATTGATTTTAACCCAAAATAAAAATGATTGCTTTCCTTCCTACTCCATGAAAAGAATACAAACAAACAAGAGGGTCAGTGAAGACTATTCATTCCACCACAAAAGCTTCGAGACAAAACACAAGGAGTCCATATAAGGCTTGGCTGAGAGGAGTTAAACGGGCTCAAAAAAAAAAAAAAAAAAAAAAAAAAAAAAAAAAAAAAAAAAAAAAAAAAAAAAAAAAAAAAAAAAAAAAAAAAAAAAAAAAAAAAAAAAAAAAAAAAAAAAAAAAAAAAAAAAAAAAAAAAAAAAAAAAAAAAAAAAAAAAAAAAAAAAAAAAAAAAAAAAAAAAAAAAAAAAAAAAAAAAAAAAAAAAAAAAAAAAAAAAAAAAAAAAAAAAAAAAAAAAAAAAAAAAAAAAAAAAAAAAAAAAAAAAAAAAAAAAAAAAAAAAAAAAAAAAAAAAAAAAAAAAAAAAAAAAAAAAAAAAAAAAAAAAAAAAAAAAAAAAAAAAAAAAAAAAAAAAAAAAAAAAAAAAAAAAAAAAAAAAAAAAAAAAAAAAAAAAAAAAAAAAAAAAAAAAAAAAAAAAAAAAAAAAAAAAAAAAAAAAAAAAAAAAAAAAAAAAAAAAAAAAAAAAAAAAAAAAAAAAAAAAAAAAAAAAAAAAAAAAAAAAAAAAAAAAAAAAAAAAAAAAAAAAAAAAAAAAAAAAAAAAAAAAAAAAAAAAAAAAAAAAAAAAAAAAAAAAAAAAAAAAAAAAAAAAAAAAAAAAAAAAAAAAAAAAAAAAAAAAAAAAAAAAAAAAAAAAAAAAAAAAAAAAAAAAAAAAAAAAAAAAAAAAAAAAAAAAAAAAAAAAAAAAAAAAAAAAAAAAAAAAAAAAAAAAAAAAAAAAAAAAAAAAAAAAAAAAAAAAAAAAAAAAAAAAAAAAAAAAAAAAAAAAAAAAAAAAAAAAAAAAAAAAAAAAAAAAAAAAAAAAAAAAAAAAAAAAAAAAAAAAAAAAAAAAAAAAAAAAAAAAAAAAAAAAAAAAAAAAAAAAAAAAAAAAAAAAAAAAAAAAAAAAAAAAAAAAAAAAAAAAAAAAAAAAAAAAAAAAAAAAAAAAAAAAAAAAAAAAAAAAAAAAAAAAAAAAAAAAAAAAAAAAAAAAAAAAAAAAAAAAAAAAAAAAAAAAAAAAAAAAAAAAAAAAAAAAAAAGTTTTAGTTGTTAAGATTTTTAATTTACGTGGTGTTTCAAATTAAACCAGTTGAAATTGATTTTAACCCAAAATAAAAATGATTGCTTTCCTTCCTACTCCATGAAAAGAATACAAACAAACAAGAGGGTCAGTGAAGACTATTCATTCCACCACAAAAGCTTCGAGACAAAACACAAGGAGTCCATATAAGGCTTGGTTGAGAGGAGTTAAACTGGGTAGGACTGACATTCTGAGAGTACCCACAAGTAATTTGAGCTGCAACGAGTCCGTAGATGAGCTGAAAGAGGCGGCCATATCGAGTGGGTGAGGGTCTGGTAGACCGTTGCGCGCCAGCCCGGGCAAAAAGATGTAAAATTCTAAACATGGTAGGAGGCAAAATTCCTATAGAAATTAGCTTTACAAGGAGAATAAAATCTAAAAAGTAAAAGTGAAGCTATATATGTCAAAGGGAACACACTATAACGTGGGTTGGGCATGCTGATAACTCAAATCACCCGATCCAAACACTAAAGTAAAGTCAGGAAGCTCTTGACTTGCTTCTACATTTTCTGTGATCCAAACTTCTAGTTTTGTACAAGTAAGATCATCCATCATATTCTCAAAAAGATTGGTGATTTATGTCCAGGAGGAGATTACTTGGTCCAGGGGGAGAAAAATTAAAAGTAAAAGTCTTGGGCTCCAAAATGAGGCTAAGTTTTTAGTATCTGGGTTATCATCTCTCCCTTTCTCTGTTAAAGAAGAAGGCGAATATTCCTCTCCTCTTAAACTTTATGTATTATTGGTGGCCCTCCCCTCCTCGTTCCGACGATATCCTGTTGTTGTTTTATGTCTCTGTAGTAAGGAGACGACCACATCCATTTCTTCTGCTTCTTCACCTCTGTTTTGTTTGTTTATTGTAACACTTGGTTATTTTGTTAAAAATCGTTTCTTTTTTCTTATTTTATTTCAACTTTTATCAATTTCGTCTATCATCTACACCACCTACCTCGACCATGCATTTGTTGTTAACTTGTTATCCACACCAAACATAGAATAACGATCACACTCTGCGGAAAGCTACGTTTAAGACTAATAAAGAGACAGACAGAGGGAGAGGTTAGAGTGAGACAAATGGGTGCATAATTTCGACGCTAATATTTTAATCTCACCACAACATTAAATAAACAGCATAGGAAAAAAGAAAGAAAAACGACGACAAAAAGAGGAATTTTAATTAACATATATCCATTAGTAATACCCTGTTTTCAGACGTGGAAACAGAGCATGGTCATTCCCGTTAGTCCAAGAACTACCTCCGATTATCGAACAAAACGTCAGCGATTACAGAAGCAGAAATTGAAGCTCAAGGTTATTTTAGGGTCGATGAGTATTCAGTTTGCATTCACTCCTCAGCACATCGAGCAGTAGACTATATTACTAAGTTAACTCAGACAAACGAAAGAAAAAAAACAAATGAAAGAAAACTAGGGACCCATGGCCGTGGTTATAATGATTTAGGAGAAGTTTGTAGGGAAGGATGTCGATACCACATAATAATAATCTTGAGGACGAAGGTGATGGTGGCTCTGTTCATCAAGATGGTGATAGTGGGTTCGAGAAGGGGAAGAACATTACTCTAGGAACCCAGTTTTTGACAAAACGGCATTTCTCACTTTGCTAAGATCTCTTCCTTTCAGAGTTCTTCCAACCCCTTCGCATACGGAGGAGGATGAAATTTGGGACCTTGCAAGCTTCTTGGCTATCCATTCATGCGGAGGGACCATCTCACCATCATCGTCTTCTTCTTGACCACCATGACTGTGATCCTGATGATCTCCGTCCCTATCATCAACACAGGAGCCCATCTTAGTGTTTTTCCCATAAATTTTGGACCAATCAGGTACGTCCAGAGGAGCTGATGACTGCCTTACGTTTTCTGGTTCAAAGTTTGGGGATGTATTAGTGACCTTAGGTATCATTCTTGAAGCGGAATCTGGGTGTCTTTGTGAAGCAGAAGCAGAAGGAGAGGAGCTAGAAGAAGTAGTAGTGGAGGAGTGATAATCCTTGAGCTTTCTGTTCATGCAACTCGAACGTTCCATCTCCTTGACAAACCCTTCTTCCTCAAAATCTCCATCTCTCTTGGATATCCTATCAGAACCCCGGCCTTTGCCCCGACAACGACGTGAGTTCGGCATTGTTAAGCAGGGTGAGCTCTCAACCGCAACACAGAAGCACTGAAAAACAAGAGAGCGAGCAGTACTCGTATAAATAGACGCGCAAAAAAGTCTTTAACACATGGTGGTTCTGGTTCATAACGGGATATAACTTAGAAGCGAGTCTGCTGGCTCTTTGGGAGCCTAAAAGGAAGAGAAGAGAATAAGATGAGGAATCTACTTTTCCGGCTTCGTTGTGAATACTTTTATAGTAATACCCTCCGAAAAGAAGAGGGCCTTTTCTCAAATGGGTAATATGCTTAACCCGAAAACGAGCCAAGATTAGCAAATCACAGATTTCAAGGGTCTGGGAATCAATCAGAATGCCACCCCTACCGACACCAAACACTAGTTGTGTTTTATGAGAAGGATGGATTTTTCAGCTTTATGGACGTGAAAAACTAAAAGAAAATGAGGGGATTGCATGAGAATCTCAGTCCAAACTAATCATTAACTTTACGGGAAAATGAAAAGAGATCCAAAGGCTCGCAGCAAAACGAAGGGAAGAGGACGGTTACAAGTCTGGATCAGAAAGAGCATCATTTACCGAGTATGGAAAACAGAGGTGCGAGATATTTCTCACTGCCAATTGATGGGGACTTCAATGAAAAGCCTGTGCTTTGATTGGGAAAGGTGGCGGATAAGGATTGGCATGACTCTGAAGAAGAAGAAGAACAACAAAGCTCTTAAGCCCCACTCCCCAAAAACAAAAGATATCTCTGTTAGTCTCTTGTTCTGCGAGCAGAAGAAGTCGATCTGGCAAAAAAGCATACAGTGAGATATGTGGTGGGTTTTTAATGGTGAATCGAAACACTGTGAGCCTCATCAATGCTCCCTGGTTTTGGGGTTTGTAGCAGGACAGAGAGAGAGAGAGAGGTGCAAATGCATAATGGAGAAGAGGCAGGTAGATGTTGTCAGCTCGGCTGGGCTGGGATTAGAGAGTGGAGAAGGTGAAGAGTCATCTCAAACTCAAATCAACAGGATCTGTTAGACAATGACTCAAAAGCAGGCCTTCATCTTCTTCCTCCTATACATTATTTCAAAAACTACAACAGAAAAAAGTGTTTGTGAAAGCAGTCTCTGAAAAGACCCTTCTTCCTGTTGTTAGAAGAACTCAGGGGAAGAGTGGGGAATCCGACAAAAATTATCTCAGCACTCCTCTCAGAAAAGCATCCTTTCCCAACCAGCGTTGGTCGCTTCAGTGTCGGCCATACGGGAATCGCGTTTTGATGGGATTTCTTTTGCTGTATCAACGTGTTTAGGACAATTTATCCAAGTTTAAGTCAGAGGAAGCAACGGCTGATCAACATCGGTATTCTATTAAAATTTTAAAACTTGGTCTGTGAGCACTATGGATGGTCTTCTCAACTGCCATAAGTTCTCTCGCATAGACGAATTGCAGCTGAGCTCTGGCTGACAGTGCTCCATTGGAACACACTATTGGTTGTTGATCATCCGCATATCTACAAGTCTATCACCATCCGTATGAATCATTAACGCACGTCTTCTTAATCTATCCCAAGGAAATAAATATAGGCAATAGAAACTAGTTTTGTAGCTGTGTTGTTTCAATCCATTCGTTAAAAATTTAGCTGAAAATGTAATTGTGTTCATGCAACAATTCTTGTATGAACACTCGATGATTACAACATCGCTGTTTATAGTATTGCAAATTCAACCCTCTCCTCGCAAAAATAAAATTGATAATCATATTCGCACCACTAGACCGTAAATCAGATTGTTCAATTCGCAGCACTCAGAGCCTTTACTTTATTCCACGCAAAGCCAGAAGAAAAAACATCACCTTTTAAAACAGGGCAGAACCCGCGGTATATCAAAATACAAACTACAGTAGTATTATATATATAGCATTTGAGAGATGACTGGAAGGGCTCGTGTGGAAAAATAAATGGTGTTTTCAATCTCTCCTTACAAATTTTCACGATGAGGATATCACGTCTACGTTAGAGCGTTTGCGCCAGCGACGATCTCTAAGATCTCCCCCGTGATTTTAGCTTGCCGCTGTCTGTTGTATACGATGGAGAGGGACTTCTTCAACTCCGACGCGTTGTCTGTTGCGTTGCTCATGGCGCTCATTCTGGCCGCCAGCTCGCTCGCCAACGATTCTTGCAGCGCCCTTAGAATCTGACTGTTCAAATAGAGAGGGAGCAGAGCGTCCAGTATCTGAACTGGATCTTGCTCGAACTGTAGAATGGGGGAGAAGTCGGCTGTTGTTGTTCTCACAACATCTCTCTCCAGCGTCAGCTTTCCCTCTTTGGTCGTTAATCTGAAGAACTCGTCCTCAGCGGCGTCCACACAGACGCCGTTTATGTCGCAGATCTCTCCCTTGGGCGAAAGGGGAAGCAGCGTGTGGATCACCGGATCCGACTTTACCAGGGACACGAATTTGGTGTACAAGAGCTCCACCTTGTCCACTTCTTCGCTCACGAATAGCGAGAAGACGTCGTCCGCGATGGCCTGTGCTTCTTTAGCCGTCGGAAGGGAGCCACCTTCGAGGAACCTATCCACCGGAATATAAGGACGGCGGAGGAAGTAGGAGTTGCCCTTCTTGCCCACGCTAATCACTGTATAGTTAACGCCAAGAGTTTTCAATTCCGCAATCCTGGCTTCAGCCTTTTTGATGATGAAATTATTGAAACCGCCGCATAGCCCCCGATCTCCGGTGACGACAACTAGAGCGACCTTCTTAACGGGTCTAACATTGGTGAGAGGAACATCTACGTCGTCTGTTTGGAGCTGCTCGTTGATGTTGTAAAGAACTTCGACGAGAGTTTCAGAGAAGGGTCGTCCGTTGACGACAGCTTCTTGAGCTCGTCGGACTTTAGCAGCAGCAACGAGCTTCATGGCCTCAGTAATCTTCTGAGTATTCTTAACGGAATCGATTCGAGTTCGAAGCTCACGGAGACCGCAGTGAATGGGGGGAAGAAGAGATGAAGAGCGAGAACTAGAAGAGTGGGAGGGATACTGAAAAGGGTTGAGAGAAGAGCGGAAGGAGAGGGAGGAGGCGTCGGAGAAACAAGAGTTGGGTTTGGAAGAGATCCAAACCGTTGGGCTTGAACAAGACATGGCTGGACGGGATCAGGTTCCGAAACAGAGAGCAGAGTAGGCAAGGGGAAGTCTTCTACTCGAATGCGACCAAGGTTTGTTGTTGTAGAGGAGGAAGACTCTTATCTTCTTCCTCCAATGGGATTGATCTTCAGGCTACTGGCGCGCAGGTAAGGGGTGGAAATGAATGGAGGGAAAGGGAGGAAGGGGGGGATGAGGTTTGAGGATAACAATCTGGTTCGGTGTGGACCCTTTGATTATCAACACCGGAGGATTTGGATATCCACCATCTGAATTTGTGCTGAAAGAAGACGGAGGGGGCCTTGGTCAGAAGATACAAGCCCATTTGGGTGGCCTGGTTTTTGAGAGGGAAAGAAGAGGAGCAAGTCCAAGAATAACCTTTTGACTTGTATCTTGAGTGTAAGTGTAAGTTCCTTGGTTTGATATCTGAAAGTCAAATCTCCAGAATCACACCCCATCCCATCCCTGTTTGATGACTTGGATGTGATATTATTAATTATTAAGCCGATAGCTGTCGTGCTTACCTCGAGATCCCATTTTTTCTCAAAACAATGGGTTACTACGTCAATTTAAAAACGCCCACTTGATTTAAATAAACCCCTATGATGATGTATTCACTATTATTAGAAGCCTCGGTCCTCTCTTTCTATGCATTGCTTAAAAGCAAACTCCCCAGTAATTTTATAATAATTTCTTCGTCAATGGGGTGTAGATCTGACTTCTCCTCACTCATTTACTCTTTCACCTTGCTTTCTTCTTTTATTTAAGAAGTGGCAGACCCCTAGCAGACACACCACAACTATGGCTTCCAAACCTTTCTTCTTCCTCGCTCTCCTGTCCTTCTCTGCAGTCTGCGTCAGTTCTGTTTCTGCAGAGAGTGAGGAAGATGTAGGTCTTTTGCTCAACTTTTACAAGGACTCTTGCCCCCAAGCCGAGGACATCATTACTGAACAAGTCAAGCTTCTGTACAAGCGCCACAAGAACACTGCATTCTCATGGCTCAGGAACATCTTCCATGACTGCGCCGTCGAGGTAACTAAATCTACACCTCTTTCTCTCTCTCTCTCTCTCTATCTTTTTTATGATGATTTGCATGGGTTCTAATGGACGGATTTCAGTCATGCGACGCTTCTTTACTGTTGGACTCGACGAGGAGGAGCTTATCGGAGAAGGAGACAGACAGGAGCTTCGGCATGAGAAACTTCAGGTACATCGAGGACATCAAAGAGGCTATGGAGAGAGAATGCCCAGGAGTTGTCTCCTGCGCCGATATTGTTGTTTTGTCTGCCAGAGACGGCATCGTTGCGGTAATAATTCGCTGCATCTCATATGATCTGATACACGTATTTTGCAACAGTGGAAAATGTTAAGACTTTATGGGTATTTATGCACAGCTCGGCGGTCCTTACATAAAGCTGAAAACAGGAAGAAGAGATGGGAGGAAGAGCAGAGCGGACGTGTTAGAGCAGTACCTTCCCGACCACAACGAGAGCCTCTCGGTGGTCCTCGACAAATTCGCGGCCATGGGTATTGACACACCCGGCCTAGTCGCCCTGCTCGGATCTCACAGCGTGGGACGAACCCATTGCGTGAAGCTGGTGCACCGTCTGTACCCACAAGTAGACCCTGCGTTCAACCCCAGCCACGTGGACCACATGCTTCACAAGTGCCCCGACTCCATTCCAGATCCCAAGGCTGTGCAGTACGTGAGAAACGACCGGGGAACGCCCATGATTCTAGACAACAACTACTACAGAAACATATTGGACAACAAGGGTTTGCTCTTAGTCGACCATCAGCTAGCCACAGACCCTCGGACCAAGCCATACGTGAAGAAAATGGCCAAAAGCCAGGACTACTTCTTCCAGGAATTCTCCAGAGCCATCACCATTCTCTCTGAGAACAACCCACTTACAGGGACCAAGGGGGAGATCAGAAAGCAGTGCAATCTCGCCAACAAGCACCCATGATCTGAAAAACGGCCTACGTTTTACTTTTACCCCTTCTTTCCCGCCGGAGAAGACGTTTCAACAATAATGATAAAAAAAAGAAAAAAAAAGAGATGCTCTGGGCTTGTTGCTTTTCAAATAGTGATCAGTTGTGATGTATATTTCGCTTGTCGTTTGCTTCTAAGACTCTAGTTCAAGGGGGTGTCTGTGTGAGCCGCGGTGCATAATTATTATTAAACAGTGATGATGTTTCGTGTCTAGATAAACCTACTAAGCCGGAATCCAAGTATTGAAGTTGAAAATGAAACAAGCTTGGAGCCTGGAGGGGAGAGGGAACTATAACTGACAGGGCAAAGAAAGGGACGAGACATTAAAGAAAAGTAAACAATTCTAATATTTATAGGTGGGAATTGTACTGATACAAGTAAACACGCGTGTGAGCTATCACTTCTTCTGAAACAAACTTTAACCGACAGACCTGCTCTCACATATGATTTTGTCTTTCTCAAAAGCAAGAATAGAAGCAAAGAAGAGGATATCACATGTGCAAAGTAGAAGATTCAGTTCCACACAACACACCTCCATGGGCTCCATTCTTACTCTCTCTCACAACAGTTTTCCTGGTTGTGGCCCACTTCTCATCATTGTACAGAACTCTTCGTAGTTGATCCTCCCATCCTGGGAATCAAAACCAAAGTTAAATACAATTATGCCATCCCCCAACCCAACCCAACATAGCTCTCTCACTACTTACATTGTCTGTGTCCACCTCCGAGATGATTTCTCTGATGCTGCTTTCATCCCCCATTCCATATTCCTTCATTGCAATCTCTATCTCATCTGCTGTGATATACCTGTCAATATAATCACCACAACCAAACACAGTTATGCCTTTAACAATCATCAGCAACAAAGACCAGACTCACCCGCTGTTATCCTTGTCGAAATATTGAAATGCTTTGTGCAGATGCTCGTCTCTTTCTAGCCTGTGTCTATGCATGGTTGCTGAGATAAACTCGTAGTAGTCGATCGTTCCATTTCCATCCACATCAGCCTGCAAATCATTACACAGTTGAATAGCAAAACCCCAGGCGCTCACCAAATAACTTGCTTCTGTCTAAACATTGACTTACGGCTTCCATGAGTTGCTTCACTTCAACCTCGGACAGCCGTGACCCAAGTCGGGCCAAACCAGTTTTCAGTTCTTCGTAGGTGATGGTGCCGCTCTTGTCGGTGTCCATGTTTGTGAACATTGCCTTAAGCCCTTTAATTTCTTCTTTGGATAAACTTTCTGCAATTACCTGTAAAATTGCTGAATTAGTTCATAGAACCAAAAAAAAAAAAAAAAAAGCCACGAGATCAATTGTTTTTAAAAACTTCTCAACAAATTCGCGTAATACTTGAGATTTCGCCAAATGCATAATCTTTTCATGTCATGACAATTTGAAACATACCTTCAATGCCAGTTTCTTGAGCTTATTCATCGCCCTGAACTGCTTTAATCTAGACAAAACAGCACTGTCGATTGGCTCATCTGATGCTTGTCCACCTTCCCTCATCCATGAATGATCTTATCACAGAACAATCAAATGTCAAACAGGATCTTGTAAAAACAACCACAGCTGTAAATCATACATTCAAAATTCAGAATCACTAGTATGGATAATTATCAGCGCTAGGAGTATATAAAAGCATTCGGTATGCGCAATTTGTTCATAAAAATAGATAAATCAATGCTGCATGAACTTAGTTTTGCTCAACCAAGAGGAGTCTGGTACCTAGAACTTGAACAGCCGTAATTCTCTTCTTTGGATCTTGAGTCAACATTTTTCTTACTAAATCTTTTGCGCTGTCAGATATCGATGGCCACGGGGGACTTTCAAAATCAATTTCTCCTTTCAATATAGCATCAAATATCTCCTTTTCAGTTTCTGTAAAACAAAATAGAAGAAAGAAAACCCGTAAATGCAAATCTACGATGTAGAAAACCAAAGAAAAGGGCAGTTCGATCCGTACCAGCCCAAAATGGAGGTACACCACTGAGAAGGATATATAAAATGACTCCTGCACTCCAAATATCTATTTCTTTTCCGTAACTTCGCCGTAGTACTTCTGGAGCAACATAGTAAGCGCTGCCTACTATATCACGATACACCTTCCCTATGATGTGTTCATAAGAAGTTTGAGAAATAATCACAATTCAAAACAGTAATTAGATAATCATATACAAAATCTGCTCGACGAAAATTCAAGAAGAGAAAAACGAGAGCAGGAGGAAGACAAACAGAGATCACTACACAAAAAGAAATTCTTACATAAAAAGTATTTAACAGTCAAAAAACTATTCTCCTACATAGCTTATGAACTGGCTTTCATGATCGGGTTTGCTTTTTAAGAAAGGAAAAACAGTGTTTCTGGTGCTACAATCAATCCCTCTTTTTAGCATTCATTCTCATGGATTAATGATATAAAAATTAGAGTCAAAGACCAGTAAAGCAGAGCAGAAAATCAAATAACCAAGGCTGAAAATGAGATAACTCATTATGATCATGTAAGTGATGGGCATCATAGAGGATCAATATTATCAACTTCCCACGCTTTGCAGCAAATGCAATTATCATAACATCAAGAACATCAAACGCTGTAATTATAGACATCAGGACATCCAGATATGAGAGTACATAAATGGAAAAGGTTAAAAGGAACACAGACCTTCCTCGATGAAGACAGAGAGTCCAAAATCTGTTGCCTTCAACATAGCTCCTTCATCCTTGCTAGATAATAGGAAATTTTCAGGCTTGAGATCACGGTGGAGCACCCCCATAAAATGGGAAACGTGGACAACATTCACAATTGCCCGACAAATTCCAGCAGCAGCTCTTTCAGAGTAATTGCCCTGTGCGATGATCCGATCAAAGAGCTCGCCACCGGCACAAAGTTCCATCACTAGGTGCACCGAATACGCGTCCTCATAAGCCCCTTTAAATCCTACAATATTGGGCTGCCCAGACATATGCTGTAAAATCAGAACTTCCCTCCTTATATCATCCTTATCGTTCTTGCACACAAGTTTTCGCTTCAAGATTGATTTGCAGGCGTAAGGTTGGGCAGTAGAATTGTCTGTGCACAGATAGGTGATCCCAAATTGACCCCTACCCAGCTCTTTTCCAATGGTGTAGTGCTTTTTAATATCGTCAAAGGGCTTCCCAAGAATTGTGTCTGCCTGCTTCTGCTCCGGCGTGGTGTTCTGCTTTGCGGGTTTGGGAAAAGTTTGCTGCGGCGGCGGAGTTTTTGTTTCTACTTGGATTTGAGTCTCCGGTATTGAGATTTTGTGAGACTCGGCGGTCGGATGTGGCTGTGGTCGGTAGGCTTGATGTTGACGACTTGCTCCATCACCTTTGCCGTCTTCAGCATAGCCATTAACAATTGATTTTGGAGATTTTCGCTTGCTACAACATCCACCCATTATATCACAATGTGGCCTGGGAGTGCTAGATAGGGGTTTTTATATTGTTTTCTTAGGAGAGCAAGACCCGGTAAGAAAAGTGGATCGCTTTGAAAGACGCAGTGCAAATCTCACGAATCGAGCAGAGGGAGGAGGAGAAACTGAAGATAAACAGTAAGAGAGAGGCCAGCCCAGAGATCTCCGTGTAAAAACCCAAAATACAGATCAAATCCGGATGATGCAGATTACAGGTAGCTGATTGCTGATTGCAAGGAAGAGCAAGAAAGCCGCCCACTTTGTCTGCTGACTTGCTTCGAGTTCAGTCTGGCAGAAGAAAAAAATAAGGCAAGTTTCAGGGGCAGTGACTAATTTACCTTGCAAGTTGCAAGCTTTGATCCGTGTTTGAGAGCCAAACATAAAAAGGGGAATGTTTTGAGGAGATTGTGATATAAACAAGACTTGTAACGTCGTCAGTTTAAATTAAACAAAAAGAGAGAGATTTATAGAAAATGACTGAACTGAAATTAGAAAACAGTGGTCTGGTCTGGTCTGGTGAGATTGCGTCCGAAGGAAGTGTTGTGTAAATGTGAATCTTCAATGGCTCCTACGCGGAATAAAAAGACTTATAACGAAGACTTGAAGTCTGTCTTCTCTATCTCTACATTTTAGTTGTCTTTTCCATATGTTTTTGGGGAGATTACTACGACAGATGGAATAAAAAAGAATATGCCACGCAAGTCCACCCGGTTTGGTCGGACAGAGAAGATTTTAAACAATAATGGTTTCTGGTTCTGGCTAGAAATGCATGCAGATCAATGGTTGATGAAGGAAGTCCATTGTTTTTGTTTCTTCTTCTTCTTCTTTTAGAACTCAAAAAACAGTCGCTTTACTTCATTCATTGGACAATGGACACATCATAGGTGGCATTAGAAGCCTATTTTACCATCAATAATTGGAATCTCCCTGATTAATATTTTGGTAGTGGTGTCGCAAAATGACAACTTTTTGGGTCAATTTCTATCCATATTACAATGGAGGGCGGGACCCCCCCCCCCCCCCCTCCAAAATGACTATCCATCGAACCCCGTCTGCATCCAAACCGCGTCTCGAACCCGACTCATATCTCGTCCCTTAAGGGTCCGCCCCACGCCTTCAAAAACCGACGTCTCTCCCATCTTCTGGCTCCGCACCAGGTACTCGTGCGGCGGAACTATTTCCGAATCCTTCTCCGACTCCACCACTTGAATCTTCCTCCATTCTGGCACCTTCACCGGAGCTGATCTGGCCATCTTCTGCCCACCTGGAGCAGCCTGCCCCGGATGTCCCCTTACCTGATGCAAGATTCTTGGTGACGTCCCTCTGCTCCTGTCTTCGATTGCCACACCAAGCCCTCGGACGTCGCAGTTAGAAAATATACAGCAAGCTAGAAGTGTGCAGCGTTGGTGAAGGTTGAACAACTGGAGCTAGAGAGCGATCTGGAAGGAGGAGGAAGAAGAAGTGAACAGTAACAAGAGAGGTTTACAGAGAAATAAAATGATGATCGTTGTCATTTCAAAATGTCCTCCCTAGAGCCTTACATGAAGAAGCCAGAAAAACTAATGATGAGAAAAGTAACTAGAGTCTAACTAGAGTACAAAACAAACTATTAAAATCAAACTATTACAACCATAACAGTGGATACGTTAACATCCCCCCTCAAGATCAAGGCCGTAGGCCAAAGATCTTGGACGTAAAAAGACCAAATTTTGCTGGTGAAAGAGGTTTTGTTAAGGCATCAGCTAGTTGGTTGTCTGATGGTGTAAATTGGACAAGCAATGATTTGGTGAGTACTTGCTCTCGAACAAAGTGAAAATCAATCGCAACATGCTTAGATTTCGAATGAAGAACTGGATTTGAAGCCAAATATGTAGCACTCAAGTTATCACAGAGAATAAGAGGTATCGTGGTTGGCACAATACCTAATTCTGCTAGTAGTGATTTTAACCAGAGGACTTCCGCTGCACCATTTGCGACGCTCCGATATTCAGATTCAGTACTAGATCGAGAGACAACTTTTTGTTTTGCCGAGGACCAAGATATCAAGTTATGTCCAAGAAAGATACAAAAACCTCCTGTGCTTTTTCGATCATCTGGACAGGATGCCCAGTCGGCATCCGTATAGCAAGTTAAATTGAAGCTGTTAGAGGGCGAAAAAGAGATACCTAAAGAAGGGGTACCTTTGAGATATCTCAGAATGCGCTTGACGGCCTGCCAATGTACATCTGAAGGAGCATGCATAAATTGAGAGACTTTGTTGACGGCAAAAGCAATGTCAGGTCGAGTCATACAACAGTACTGCAGACCACCTACAATGCTTCGATAAAGAAAGCCGTCAGGGAGAGGTGTACCTGAACTCTGCGATAAGATCGGTCCGGTCACCATGGGAGTAGGAACTGGTTTGCATGATTCCATATTTGCTCTATGAAGTAATTCCGCTATATATTGTGATTGTGAGAAGCTCATACCGGAAGGGGTACGAGTAACTGAGATCCCAAGAAAGAAGGATAGGGGGCCAAGATCACGAACTTTAAATTGTGAGTGCAAATACGTCATCAGCCGATCAATGTGGCTATCAGAGTTGCCTGTTAAGATAATATCATCCACATACACTAGCATAATCAGTAAGCAGGAGGGGGTACGACATACAAATAGGGACGAATCAGATTTGGACGCTGAAAAACCCCATTGTATGAGAGCATTATACAGCTTGGTGTACCAGGCGCGGGGAGATTGCTTCAGACCATACAAGGCTTTATGTAATAAACAGACAGCAGATGGGTGAGACGGATTAATAAAACCGGGAGGTTGTTGCATAAAAACCGTCTCCGTGAGGTCGCCATGGAGAAAGGCATTTGAAATATCCAGTTGTCTAATATTCCATCCAAGAGAGACAGCTAGAGAGATAGTCGTGCGAACAGAAACTGGTTTAACAACTGGACTGAAAGTCTCATCATAGTCGATACCTTCAGTCTGATCATATCCTTTTGCAACAAGACGAGCCTTATGTCGACTGATTTGACCGTCTGAGTTTCGTTTGGTTTTAAAAACCCATTTGCATCCAATAGTTTTAGCTCCTGGGGGAAGAGAAACCAAAGTCCATGTGTTTGTTTCTTTGAGTGCTGAGATTTCCTCGTGCATAGCAGTTAACCAATGAGGGTGTTTTGAAGCTTGGAGAAATGTTTGTGGTTCAAAGTCAATTTCAGCAGAGAGAGCTTTGGGTTTAAAGACACCAGCCTTGGCTCGAGTGGTCATAGGATGAGAGATTTGAGGAGTTGGGTTAGGAGCTTGGTTGGATGGGGTATCATGAGAAGGAGGTGAGAAGTTAAGAGGGTGAGGCGAAGAGGGAAGAGAAGGTTGGGTAATCGGGTTGTTTGGGATAGAGGAAGAAGGGGAACAGGCAATGTTCGGGGCTGTTTGGTGTATGGGAACAGACGGAGGAAGGACAACTGGAATAGAGAAGGATGGGGATTGAGATTGTGGTTGGGGTGATGGTGGGGCAGTGAAAGGAAAGCTGGATTCTACAAAGGTAACGTGACGAGAAATGTAGATTTTGTTAGACTTAGGATCTAAGCATAGATAGCCTTTGTGGTGAAGACTAGGACCTAAAAACACGCATGGAAGAGATCGAGGTTGTAATTTGTGGGTGTTGAAGGGTCGAAGAAGAGGAAAACAGAGACAGCCAAATACACGGAGAGATGAGTAATCGGGGATGGAACTGAAGAGACACTGAAATGGAGATGTGTTTCGTAAAACGGGGGTAGGTAACAAGTTTATTAAGAAAGTGGCTGTAGCAAAGGCATATGGCCAAAAATGTAATGGGACTGAGGAATGGTACAATAGAGCGAGTCCAGTCTCAACGACATGCCGATTTTTGCGTTCGACACGACCATTCTGGTTTGGGGTATATGGACATGAAATACGATGGTGGATACCAAAAGATTTAAATAGTGGTGTGAGAGATTGAAATTCTCCACCCCAGTCAGATTGCACAGTTTTGAGAGAAACACCAAATTGGGTTTGAACAAATTTATGAAAATGTGCAAAGGTAATGGAAACTTCACTTTTCAACTTTAAGGGAAATAACCAAGTGAAACGTGTGCAGTCATCAACAATTAATAAGAAATAACGTGCACCAGTAATAGAAAGAACAGGAGAAGGACCCCAAACATCCATATGTATTAAGTCAAAAGGAGATTTAGCATTTGAGTCAGAGGTTACAAAAGGGAGACGATGAGTTTTACTCATCGAACAAGAGACACAAGATTGAGGGAGATCTAATTTTGAGGTAGTAATATTACATAACTGGAACACCCGCTGCAAAACAGAGAAAGAAGGATGTCCGAGTCTGTAATGCCAAAAACCGTGGGATTCATGCACTGGAGAAGGCCGCCGAGCAGTGAGAGCTCGAGTCGGAGGAAACGACGAGACATGGTACAATCCATTAGTGAGAGAGCCTCGAAGGAGTGGCTGATGAGAAATCCGGTCCTTGACACAAAAAAAATGTTCATGAAATTCGACATAAACAGGATTATCTCGACAGAGTTGTTGAACACTAATGAGATTGTGCGACATTTGTGGAGTGTGATAAACTGTTTCTAATTTGAGAGAACGAGTGGCAGTGGGAAGAGAAACTGAACCAGTATGGAGAATAGAAAGGAGATTACCGTCGGCGGTTGCAACATTGGAAGAACCAAAATAAGGCTGAGGCTGGTGAAGGATGGAAGCATGAGGAGTGAAATGGTTCGTCGCTCCCGAATCCAGAAGCCAAGAGTCAACAGAAGAGGTATTTGGAGTCGGTAAAATGCCGACGTTGGAATGCGGAAGCTGTTCCAAATTGGAGAGGGAGATTGGAGATGGATAAGGGTATTGGGCGTGGGCTACAGGAGCTGCAGCAAAATGGGCTGATTGGTTTTGAACTGGCGGGGTGGGCCTGTAGGATAAGTTGGTTCGGTGGTAACAGGTTAAGGCAAGGTGGCCCTGTTTACCACAAATTTGACATTTTGGTTTAAAATGTCCATTGGGCCGAGGCGGTCGCCAATTGGAGTAACCAGGCGGAAACCCAGAAGTAGGCTGAGGTCTGGCCTGGATCGGCGATGGAGAACGAGGAACCCATGCTGGACGGGGAAGACGGAAGCTCGCGGCGTTCGCATGAAACAGACTCGGCATCGGAAGAGAGGTAGCTGCGTTTTGTCTTTCCAACCGAAAATCAAAGCTCTGGAGAAGACTGTGAACTTCTGCCAAAGAAGGTTGGTCTTGCCGATTCGTGATTGAGACGGCAAAAGCATTGTACTCGCTTCCTAATCCGTTGAGGAAGTAGATCATGCGATCCCGGTATGAAACGGGTTCCCCGATTTCAGCCAGCGTATTACATAAGTTTGTGATTTTTTGGATGTAGGCACCTGCTGAAAGTCCGTCTTTGGAGAGGGAGTGTAGTTGACTTCGAAGGTCGGTTATCCTGGCCAGCGAAGAAGATGCAAAAATAGCAGCAAGAGCATCCCATACTTCGCTGGCAGTTGTGTAGGACACAATCTGAGGTAGCAGATCTTCGGACATAGATGAAAAAATCCAGCTGATGATTAAGCGGTTATACCGCGTCCAGAGAGTGAACTCTGGATTTAACTGGGACGAAAGTGAATCGAGAAATTTTGGGGGAGTTGGTTGAGTGTTGTCCAGAAGGTGGTCAATCCCATTTGCAATGACAATATTCATGAGCTGGGCTTTCCAAATAAGGTAGTTGGTGCTGTTGAGTTTGATTGTCAAAGTTTGGTTTGCAGATGGAAAGGGAGGAAGAGCGGAGGAAGACGCGGTTAGAGAGGAGGCGGGGGTTGTTTCGCTGGAGGATGCCATCCTTGTGTGCTCTGATACCAAGTTAGAAAATATACAGCAAGCTAGAAGTGTGCAGCGTTGGTGAAGGTTGAACAACTGGAGCTAGAGAGCGATCTGGAAGGAGGAGGAAGAAGAAGTGAACAGTAACAAGAGAGGTTTACAGAGAAATAAAATGATGATCGTTGTCATTTCAAAATGTCCTCCCTAGAGTCTTACATGAAGAAGCCAGAAAAACTAATGATGAGAAAAGTAACTAGAGTCTAACTAGAGTACAAAACAAACTATTAAAATCAAACTATTACAACCATAACAGTGGATACGTTAACAGTCGCTTCCCTCTTTTGGGATTCTCCGGCGGCTTTTTATCGAAAACCCACTCCTATGCTCGATGGTGGAGAGTGCTCCCCACCCTCCACCCGAATTGTTATCGACCACGCTTTCTCTGCCAGCCATAGAGTCCACCATCGACCAGACTTCATCTTCTCCGAGCTCCAACGAGTCTGTTGCCGTGGAAACTAGGCTGTGGCTACCTAGCAACCTTTCACTTCGGCTAGTAGTCAGTTTCCGACCCTTGGCCATGTATCATCCGCTAGCTTCCCCGGCGGCCACTCACCTGAAAGATGGCTATTGAATCAAAAGAAAAGGTGATCGATCAGTGAGACTCCGGTAGTAATTATTTTAATGAAAACATGGAGTTCAGGAGGGTCGACGAGTCTCTTTATAGCCTTGGCATTATGCGAAGCCCATTCAGCTATCATTCCACCTGAATTTGAGCTTCATTTCATTTGAAATTTGAATCGGATCATGCTCCAGTTCTTGTGCATTGCTCAATGCTCATGCATGGTTGACAAAAACAAGAAGGCCACCCACTTTGAAGGTCCAATCAAACAAGCCTAATGAGTTATTTGGTGACTTTAATGCTCGCGCTCTGGCCTCACCGGAGAGGCCTCGGAATACTTATAAAGGGCAACGATATGTTTATGTTCTCAGTCGATATAATAAAATCTCACAACTTATTTAAATAATAAAAGAAACCAGTTCCTGAGTTGAAGAGCAACCTTCGTTACAACCTACGTTGTGAGTAGAGAGAGGATACTGTTGAAAATCCCACCTTTGAAAATTAAAAGAGAAATGTCCTGTATAAATATTAAGGGAATTCCCTCAATCCTTGAGTTAATTTTTAGAATGAGTTCTACCCCTCGTATTCTATCACGTGGAGGAAAAACTTACCACACTAGACCTGTGGGCGGATGTTGAATATCTCACATTGAAAAATTAAAAGAGAAAGGTCCTGTATAAATATTAAGGGAATTCTCTCAATCCTTGAGTTAGCTTTTAGAATGAGTTATACCCCTCGTATTCTATCATATACGTGTCGCGCATGTGATAAACCAAGTTGGTTCGAGCCCGTATCCACTCACTCCGTTCTAAGGAGGCCCATGGAGTGAGAGTGGCCCATACCAATTCTCTTTATTTTCACATAGGTTCGTGTATTTCCACGCGCTCTTTCATTCGTCCACCATTCGTCATTTTTGTTCCTCCTCTCCCACTTTTTAACTCCTTTCATTTTCAGGTTTTGATTAAATCCAGGAACTGCAGTAACCCGATTCAATTCTATCATCCTTGTTTCTGCTTCTCCTTCTAATCTCTAGATTCCAGCTTCGGGGTTTCCAAGGATTTGCCTTTATTGTTCAATATCCTATGGCTCAAGCGGTCGAAGAATGGTATAAGCAGATGCCTATTATCACCCGTTCCTATCTCACAGCTGCCATCATCACCACCATAGGCTGCTCTCTCGACGTATGCCCTCTCTTTCTCCCTTTACGCTGCGTTAAACACCCATCTTTCTTATTTACTTGCTTCATTTTGGGGTCTTCGTTTTTTTTTTAAATTTGCTTTTTATTTGAATTTCGTATTCCGGATTTCTTTAGCTGCTATCGAATTCAACATGACATGCGGGGTAAAATAATTTTTTACGTTTCTTGATTTCGATTCGCTGAAAATTTGGAAACTTGGATTTTTTCTTTTGCGGGGTTTTGTTTATCAGACAATGTTATAATTTGTTTTTTCAATCTATCAAATTATAAATTGATTGGTTTACTATGTTTAAGACATCTGATCTGTTTGCCGTCGTCTTGTGGTTGGAAAATGTTGCAGATAATTGCTCCTCATCATCTTTACTTGGTTCCGAAGCTCGTGGTTAAGAAATATCAGTTTTGGCGGCTCATCACTAATTTCTTGTACTTTCGGAAAATGGGTGAGTTTTACAGTGTAATCTCACAGCCCATTAGAATACACTTCCAATAAAGTGTTTATTTTTGGAACGATGATATAGTATTTTATGTTAATAAGCTAAGTTCCGATGATGGTGTTATGACATTCTAATTACTATTATAGCTAGTCTTGTACTTTCACTTATAGATTACCTATATTTTCATGAATCTCCTATGTTGTGAGGGCGTTTTCTAATCTAACTGTGCTATATATAACTTCAAAATTGTGGTGGGTCTTAACTATGCTCAGGTAATCAAAGAAATGCGATAGGAAGAAAGTCATGAGAAATTCAATCTTTTAATATGGCCAGCAGACACTCCCCCATCCAAAGAAAAAGGGACAAAAGAAGACTAAATTTCTGTACTTAACAGCTTTACTTACATATTCTGACACAGTTTATGGAGAGTTTAGTACTATAGTTAATGTTTAATTTTCATAGTCTCACTAAGATTGATTCTCATATGTTGTTGGTCTATCAACTTGCTTTGACTTTTTTTTCTTAATTTTGTGATGCCAGACCTGGATTTTATGTTCCACATGTTTTTTCTTGCTCGATACTGCAAGCTTCTGGAAGAGAACTCATTTCGTGGAAAGACTGCTGATTTCTTATATATGCTGTTATTTGGAGCTACAGTTCTGACTGGAACTGTTCTTCTTGGAGGAATGATACCATACTTGTCAGCATCATTCGCTAAAATCATGCTCCTTAGCAACTCATTGACATTTATGATGGTTAGTTACTCTTGCCTTTTCTTATGCTGAGAGAATAGTCAAGTGCCGCGGTGTTTAAAGTAGTGTCTGGGAATGGTCTTTAAGTTGCTTTTTAATGTCATAATACAGGTTTATGTGTGGAGCAAGCAAAATCCTTTCATCCCTATGAGTTTCCTTGGCCTTTTTACTTTTACCGCCGCCTACCTACCATGGGTGAGCTTGCTAGCTATGGCGTCTCATCCTGAGAACTTATCAAAAACTTATATTGCAGAGAATGAAATTACATATCATGGTTCTTTCCCCTGCAGGTTCTTTTGGGATTCTCTGTCCTGGTTGGTGCCAGTGCATGGGTGGATCTACTGGTGTGTGCTCTACTCTCACGAACTAGCTGTGATTCCATCAATTTTAATTTTTCTTTAGACCGCTATGGTTTGAACAGCCTTGTACGTTCATTTCTTTGTCCTGAACAATTTGTGATTCAGGGAATGATTGCTGGTCATGCATACTACTTTCTTGAAGACGTGTATCCACAAATGACTGGTCGTCGACCCCTGAAAACTCCATCTTTTATCAAGTCATTGTTTGCAGATGATGATGCTGTTGTGGTGGCCAGACCTGATAATCTTAGATTTGCTCCCCCGCCTGTTGATGAATTCCATCAAGACTAGCTAGGCAAGTTGGGCAAACCTGAGAACTACTTCCTGTTTTGCAAGAGAAAAAGATTCTTTGTCATATATACAAAAGTAAAGAAATCTTGTCTCACATGCTAACTGCTCGTGTATTTCTTTGTTGGAGATTTTAAGTCTGTGGAGTTGAAAAGTAGCATCTGTTCCTTGATTTTTTAAGTCAGCCATATAGGTCTTTGTAAAAACAAGATCAGGTATTTTCGATTGGCTATATAATCTACCAAAAATCTTGGTACAAATTCCTTGTAAAGTATAAAACAAACTTGTCTACATGGCGGGTATTTCCCAGCCTGCAATTGCTCTTACTTTCTAGGGAAAAACTGGAGAATCTCTCCAAAATTTCCAAAACCTATGGTTAGTCATCAATTGGCTTTTATTTCCCAGATCTCTGATATGGTTTCCAACGCCAAAAGCGACTCAAAATTGTCCATCCAATGATGTTGTTTGTAGAGGAACACCTTTGCCTCTTCGAGATATAAACTAGGATTTAGTGGCAAGCAAGGTACATCTTTTCCTCATGTACTGTGATGCATATGCTGCTGTTGATGCCACTGTCGTTGAAGCTACCAGCCAACTGCAGCATTATAAGACAGCACTGTCTCAAAATCCCAATTCCATTCATTTAATATCTCTCATAGACACATGTCACAACTACCTTAAAGGCGTGATGTATGACTGAGTTTCTATGGTTCCATACTCCGGTTGCGCAAGCGCTGCAGCAACTAATAACAGCTGCAAAACTGTATTCACCTGAAAAAAAATATATAGATTTAAGGAAAACGAAACTGAAAGTACTAATTTACAGATGCGGATCGAAAGATACAAAACTCATTCAAATGTTTTCGATGTTACAGCCCGTGTAAAACAAGACTTCCATTTGGATATGGTCTTGCTTCCAATCTTACACTGACTCTTCCTGATTACTTGTGTCCTACCAAGGGGAACTATTCTTGATGAACTGAACACCGCATAAGTACCACACCATCAAAGCTCAATAAAAACAAGCTTACCTTACTAATAAACAAAGGTTCAACCTTTTGAGAAGAGGTCCCATCAAGGTTGAAGAAATCATGCCAATGTCTCCACTGAGAAATGTATAACCAAGTCAATAACAAACCAGAAAGAAACATGGATAGTTTATTTTGGCATAAACCGAGACTACTTCACCTTCCTGTTCGAGCTACTGGCCCTTTGATATACAGCACCACCAACTAGAAACACGTCTCTCGCGACAACAAGTCCAACGAGTGCAGCTTCACCATACCAAATACAAAATACATACCCATAAGGTGTTTAAATCGACAATTAAAAAGGCGGTCATTTAATTTATTGTATATTCCAGAAAGGGGAGGTTGGAAAATTCAAGTTTTCAATGTTAATGGTTAGCTCCCCATTTTACACCTCCAACCATAGTTCCAGACTAGGATTATTAACAGAAAAATCGAACTTTTTTTCTTCTAATATAAGCAAATCCTTACGGTGCAGAAGATCGTTGTGTACCATCGCCAAAGCAACACAGCCTATCAGAACCTGCAAAGGGGATTCACATATTAGTAAGAAGGGTAGCTAGCAAAGCTCGTAACCAAGCATAGAAGACAAATGAGGATTCAACCTTGTCAGCAAGGGGATCAAGGTAAGAACCAACTACAGAGTTGATTTTCATCTTCCTGGCAGCATATCCATCAAGCTACATTGCCAACAACACAAGTCAAGAAATCAAATATGTCCATTTTTTTCGTTTTTCTTTTGGAACATGAAAAGCACGAGATGGTTTTCATACCCAGTCACTTAAGCCTGCCACTGCCAAACCCATAAACGCAGAAGAATACCATTCATTTGTTATCACCCTGATTAAAACGGCTGATAATAATATATCAACGAACCAGATATCGACTTAAAAAATAGATTTTCCAAAGAAGTTATAGATCTAGATAGTTATTAGAAAATTGACAAGTAGAAACGGAATGAAATAGTAAATTTACCATCCAAGTAAAGGACCAGAAAACAAACGAGCTAATGAGATCAAATTTGGTAAATTCAAAAAGCCATAAACATCGTCATTTCTTTGATCCTTGAAGTCGATTCGATGTAACAAATTTGGGGAAGAAGAGATGGAACCAAATTTTAAATTGAGCGGAAAGTTGGCGCTACGATGGAGTAAATTCAGAGCATCGACTTTTTGAAAAACGATTGCATTGTCATGTAGATAGAAAGGGGTGGCAGACTGAGAGAGCTTCCAAGGGGGGAAAGATAAGACAAGGGGTACTTGAGCTTGGAAGGGGATAACCAATCTAGATAGAGGGGGAAAAAGGCGAGCACAGGGAAGACCCAGTAGCGGGTGAACCACGTACGGAACAGAAAAGGCTGAAGTAGAGGCGGTAAGCAAGGTCCGGCTTCCATAACCCTTGTTTCCGATGGCGAATTTGAGGGACCTGAAAAAGATGGCCATTTTCAACACAATTTTCTTCCTTTCTGCAGAATTTATGTCCTGCGATACTAAACCAGATTAGGGTTTTAGTAGATGAAGAAGAAGACGCATGTAATTTCCCAATGGGTTAAATTCAATTTGAACCCGGAAATTACAGAGTTTAATTTGTAGTAACTCTTAAACAAAAAAATTTTAACCATTAAAATCTTAAACTACCTAAAATTTAACAAATCAAACCCTGACGGGAAGTCGATCACTCTATGTTCTCAATTTACATCGAGATTGAGAGGCCGATCTAAATTGAAAGGCCCCCGATTTGTCCAGTGCTTATGTGGCACTAGATATATTAGGTCGGAGGGTCGATGTGGGGGGTAGAGACTCCCCGTTCAATGTGCATCGCACGTGATTCGAGGCTGGGGGACACTGCCTCATATCAGCCCTCGTTCTCTGCTTCTCCCTTTTTAAGGTTCTTGTCAACGGGGGTTGCGGCCTCGAAACGGCCCCCTGATCTCAATTATTTTGCTTGAAAATAGAGGGTTGATCTCTGACGCTATATAAGGAACCCCTCCCCTCCTGCTAGCAAAAAAAAAAACCACGTCGATGGATTCTGATTCGTGTAGATCGGTTGATTTAGACGAGACAACAACTTGCGATGCCAAAATAGACTGGTATTCGTACTCCGTGTGCATATATGGTAATCTTCAGGCATTTGATGACCTTGGAGGTAATGAAAAAATAAAAGTGCAATCGACGTCGAAAACTCTAGACGATGAGCTTCGAACATCGGTCGACTCGATAATGATAAAGTAGAAAACATACCGGTAAAGAAAGAAATTTCGATAAGATTTTATCTGGGAAAGAATATAGTTCTTTAAAAGCAATTATAGAAGAAATAGTAGAATATGCTTTGAATAATGATTATGAGATCAAATTTATTAAAAGTGAATCTCGGCGACTAACGACAGTGTGTGAAGACGAATGTGATTGGCGACTGACTAGTTCGAAGATGCAAAATGAGCTTACGTTTCAAATAAAAAGTTTCAATGATTGTTGCAATTGTTCAAGAAAAATTAGAATCGACACGCTACTGCAAAATGAGTGGTAATTCATTATTTTGATAGGTTCAAAAGTCAACTGACGTGGAAAATTTCGTCCATTATCGAGACAACGATGAAGGATTTGAATGTCAACATTATACCAAGTCTTGTCAAAAGAGCAAGAAACAAAGTTTGAAAACTTAATGAAGGGAAATGCGACGAACAATACGAGCTATTGTGGTCATACGTATAAGAAATTCTTAGATCAAATCCAAGTAGTACATTGAGCCTACAAACTTACTTGGTGGGCTCTGCCGATAATGAGTCATGTGTATTCGAAAGAATGTATATGTGTATGGATGCTTGCAAGGCAATTTTGCTGCAGTGTGGTAGACCTATTATATGTTTGGATGATTGTCATCTAAAAGGCTCATGTCCGTCCAATTACTGACGATCGTCAGCATTGATGGCAACAATGAAATATATATCGTTGCTGTTGCCAATGTGGAATCAGAGTGTATGGACTCATGGATGTGGTTTTTGAAATTATTAAAAGAAGACCTAAATACTGAATCGGGATATGAATGGACATTTGCTTAGAATCGACAAAAGATATAATGTATTTTTTATTGTTCTTTCAAATATTGGGGCATTGTGGTAGTTATATTGTTTTATGTTGACTCTGTTGTTCTTTCAAATATCAGGGGTTGTTGCCCACTATGCAACAAAAATTACCGTCAGCCGAACACAACTACTTCCTCTAATATATGTACGCAAATTTCAAAAACTAATTTCGAGGCAAATTATACAGAGATGCAATATGAAATGCGATCAGGGTAACTGCAACTTTTCATTTTGAGAGAGAAATGAGGAACTTATATCAGATTAACCCGGATGCTCACGCATATCTTCGAGGCACAACCTTAAATATTGGGATAGTCATGCATTTTCTTCGATTTCCAAATGTAAACTTGGATTAAACAATTTATGTGTGTCATTTAATGTAATTTTATTACCTATCAGGGACAAACCGATTCTGACCATGTTCAAGATGATCCGAAAATACTTAATGACTAGGAATTGTCAAAAAATGTGAGAAATTGGCATCATCAACAGACGTCTTGTGTCCCCAGATAAGAAAAAAACTTGTAAAGCTAGAACGTGCTACTCAAAATTGGAGTGCAATGTTTAGTGTTTAAATTGAAAAACACTCCGTAATTCAATATTTTATATGATATTTAACCTATTATTATTTTTATTATTATAATATATTTATTATTATTTTTATTCATGTGCTGCTGGAACTAGGGCCTGGGTGACCAACCGGCCTGCAGTCACATGCGCAAGCATTAAAATTTTATTTTTTCCGGTGAGGCCTAGATAGATTTTTTTATTTTTTTTTTTAAGTGAGCGATGCCGAGGAAGAGCTAAATTTTACGCACTGGCACGGTGGCCCAAGGTTCAAGGGTTGTAGGCCCAATCTCAAACCACTCATTTAAATGGGCCCGGCTAGGTCCGGGCTTTGGCTGGTCATGCCTGTCTAGGCGCTGATGAGGCTGAGCTGGTGAGTGGAAATTGACTAGTGTTATTTTGATGCTCCATTAAACTGGGCTTAAAAAAATCAATGAGAGGAGTAAGAGAATGGAGAATAAGGAGAGGTTGGATGTTAATTGTTGAGTTTGTGTACAAAACAATCAAAAGCCACGCTTAAAATCCTTCTTCACTTCATCCCCTGCAAATATAAACTGAATTGCATTTCTAGCCACCTCAAGCACTTCTTCTTTCCCAATACCTGCACACACACACACACACACACACAATGCATCTCTCAGCCATCTCTAACAATTTCTAACAAAAAAAAAAAACCCTGTACAAGATGATCCAATACCCAATGCTGAAGCTGCAAGCTTGTACTCGGTCGATAGACTGGTCGAGAACACACCCGAATCATCCGTGCACAGAGCCATTGGATGTTTTATATCATTCAGATCCACTGTGTTGGACAACAAATAAACGGCAAATTTATCAGTTGAAGATGTATTAATACGCCAAATAATTCACAATTTCATGATTTATCTCCTAACCAAAATGATGAACATCTAGTGAGGATATTGTTTCAGTCCTGATGTTGGATGTCAAACAAATTTCAACCTGA